>CM039309.1:92330050-92764570 GCA_022316695.1 Camellia oleifera
GAGTTGCCCATAAAAAGTTGTTCACCATTGTCCACTGTAGAATAAGATGTGAACGTCTTTTTGTCAACACAAATGTGGCGAGTAGCACCAGTGTCCACCCACCATTCTTTAGGATTTCCGACAAGATTTACCTCGGAAACAATTGTAGAAAGATTGATGTCATCTACACCGTTGGAAATATTGCCCACTTCGATTAGATGGGCTTAAGCAGGCTTTTTGCTTGTTCTTTTTTTGTTTTTGCCTTTGTTACGGCAATCTTTTGCCCGATGTCCCTCTCTTGTCATAGATGTAACATTTGCCATTAAACTTGTACTTTTTATTTCCCCCCCTTTAAAGCCTTGTGATGAACTTTCTCCAGAAGACTTTCGTTTCTTGGTTTTTGAAGCATGTTTCACCACATTTGCCTTAGACTCCATCGGATGCTTACCAGTTCGCTTTTCAGAATTGCGGTTGTCCTCTTCAATCCTTAAACACATAATTAATTCTTCCATAAATATTTCTTTGCGCTTGTGGTTGAGGTAATTCTTGAATTCCTTCTAGCCTTGTGGTAATTTTTCAATTAAGGCTGCAACTTGGAAGGATTCACTGAGAGACATGTCTTCTGTGTGAATGTCATGCAGAATGAGTTGGAGTTCTTGAACTTGGTTGATCACAGTTTTTTAATCAACCATTACAAAATCCAAGAATTTGTCAACCACAAATTTCTTTGAGCCGGCATCTTCTGTTTTGTATTTTTTCTCCAAAGACTCTCAAAGTTCCTTTGCTGTCTTGATAGGACTGTAGACGTTGTATAATGTGTTGTCAAGTCCGTTTAAGATGTACTTCCAGCAAAAGAAATCAGCATGTTTCCAAGCAGTGACCGCAGCAACCACTTGTTGATCGGTTTCATCCTCTTTCAAAATAGGAGCATCCTCACGGAGGAAACGAGCCAAGTTCAGAGTTGTAAGATAGAACAACATTTCTGTTGCCATCTTTTAAAATCAGTTCCTGAGAACTTCTCTGACTTCTCACCGTGATTTACCGGTACTGTCACCAAAGGAGAGGGGGTTGGCGTCATTGCAGCCACCACAGTAGTACTTGTTTGAGCATTTGTTTCAGTAGCCATTAATTCTAATTTATAAAACAAAATTATAATTAGAAGTTATACTACACAGAAAATTAATCCAAATTCACAGAATTAAATTCTGTAAAAATAAAAGAAACAAAAATGTGACTTTTATTTTTCAATTAATTTGAAAATAAAATAAAATTTTATTTAACCAAATTAGTTCCACACAGAAAATTATTTTATGTTTCACTTCAATAATTAAAATACTGAAATAGAATTTTAATTAATAAAAACTCAGAAAATAATTTCTAAAAACCAAAATTAATTTCTGAAAAAATTTCACAAAAATATATTCTGAATTGTTAATGATACCAGTATATTACTACTAGTTTTCAAAGAAAATAGATAGTATATTACTACTATCTGTCAAATAACATATAAACACTATTTGTTTTTCCAACCAGAATATTATTTTGTAAATCCATAGAAAATAATTTTCTTAAAAGAAGAAAGAGAAAAGAAAACAAACGAAAAATTCTGTAAACAGAATAATTTGAATCTGTCTTAAGATTGTTGAAACAATCTTCTGTGTAAATAAAATAAATTGAAACAAAATCAAACAAAATAAAATAAAACTTACAGAATTTATTTTGTCGAACCAAATGAAAAATAAAAGACCAAGTCGAGTGTGTGACACTCTGTCTTTAAGACAGATTCGCCTCGCTACGGTGCTTACGGTTGAGTGGCGTCTATCTTCCAGAATATAATAATCTTCACAAATTTGTAGTAGCACTCCAAACAAATTTGTTCGGCGAACTAAAACCTTGTGTTCTAATACTCTCTTTAATTTTCTCTAAAACTAGAATGTAGATTATAAATGCAAATGAGAGAAATAGGACAGCAAATATATAAATTGTAGACTAATTTTTCGGATGATTTGGACTGCAGGAAATGGATCTATATATAGGCACAAAAGGTGACCAAAAATCTGTCCGAACAGGTGTGACACTGCTGGCAGTTTTCCAGCAGTTAAACAGTTTAGGAAAGAATGGAACTTGGAGGCATAATTATTGGACAAGAATTTGAATTCAAATTGAAATTAATTTTTCCCGCAAGAAATTTTGTCCAAACCGACCCACAAGCCACACCCGCGCCCGGCGCGGACGGACGATCGCGGCGGCGGCGTGCGCGTGTGTGGTGGTTTGGGCTAAGGTACACTTTGTCCATAACTCCTCCCTTCTACAAACTTGGGGTGCCCCTTGGAGCCCAACCCAAGTGTTGTAGGCTAGAGCTTATATACTCAACAAAACTCTCTTAAAGTTTCAATGTGGGACAATCATTTCCAAAGAAACCCACATTTACTTCCTTAAATTTCCTATTCCATGAACCCGAAAGCGACGTCATGTTCCCATTCACTCATAAATGGTTTTGACGAACCGTCTTCACCGTGTGACTTGCCACGCGAAAAAGAACACGTCACCTCTTCAGACCCACCCCAAAAGACGTTTGGGGCCCACTCCATTTTGAGCTTAAAGTTGGCCCAAAATAAGCCTTATATAAACCAATTTTCCAACATTTAATCACCAAAAAAATTGTAATTTTCTTACAATTTATACCTTTTTAGAGATGCATGCTATAAATTTCTCAGTAAATTATTCATGATATGTCAAATGATTTGGATCTAATTAAACATGATTTTTGGATAAAATTGTTAATTGTTGAGAAAAACAATCATTTTTTTCTCAGCAAAACTTTTATTTTTTATTTTTTGATCAGTAAAAAGAAACCTTTACTGAATAAGAATTAAGGTAACATCCAACATCAATAGAAAAAGGAAATAAAAGAAATCATGCTATGAGCATCAAGATAAAAATTAAAGATCCCAGCTATGTTGGCACCGATGATACTGAAAAATCATCTTCAGCACAATTTCAATGGTTAAAGAGAATTCAACCAAGACAAATAACAACTGCAGCACAATTCCAATCAGTCAAAAAGCACTATACAGGATACACTGACCACATGACGGCACAAGGGATTGCTTTCCACATCTTCTCATGGACTTGCTTCAACTTAAAACCATGAGAGAATTTGAGGGGGGGGTGTAGGGGAAAAAACATTATGGATAACCAGTACCAGAAAAAATAAAAAACATTATGGATACATCAATAAAAGGCGGGATTAAAGTAAAAATGGCATCATCCCTAGATATCGCATTCCAATTCACACCCCATATTTAGTTAATCATGTGTACGGATTTGGGTACACCAAGAGAGAACAACCAATGCCAAGAGCTTAATTAATCCAATACCCAATATGGATGACAGAATGTGAATGTAAAGTGAGAGAAAGGGACAGAGAGAGAGAGAGAGAGTCTATCTAGAGACAGAATTACAACATTCAGCTAATACTCAGTCCACAAGCACTCATGTAAACTGAATTTCACTTTGTTCTATTCAGTCTTCAGCACAGAAGGTTACAATGCTTTTCATTCTTTAGCATTGATTGGTAAATCTGAAGAAAACACACATCAAGGAAAGGACTCACACACCTATATGTGGTAACTGGTTCAAAAAGCATTTCAAAATCAAAGATACGATAGGACCAACTTTCCCTAAACTTTTCCTTACTGTGTTTGGTTGAGAGATTTTGGGAGAAATTTGGAGAGGGATTTGAAAAGGAAAAGGGAAAATGTGTGTGAAACTAGGTGAAATGTAGATATATTTTATTCACATTTCATCTAACTTTTCCCTTTCCCTTTCCAAATCTCTCAACCAAACACAAGGTAAAAGGCTACTTTCACTGCGATTATCATTTCTAGTCGCACAAACTCAAGTCACAGAAATTGTGTTTCTGAAAATCAGGTAAGACTATTACATTTTATCCATCTAAAACTCAATTTTAACAGAAATCTTGTGTATAGATTGAAAATATAATGCAACTCATATTGATGTGTTTTTGTTGACATTTTCGTCCTTTTGTGTATAAAAAATGTGAGAGGTGATATGACTCAAAATTGATTAAAAGTTAAAAATTAACTTTTAGCTAGCTTCCCAAATTGTCCCAATCTTTGCCTAAATGATAGTAGCCATGTTTCTTTGTTAGAGTTTATTTTAAATTAAAAATTTATAATTTATAATTCTTATAGTTTGACCCTTGTATTATTTTCATTTCTATAATTTTAATTGATTAGATTTTGACCATGAATTTTTTACTTTGTTTTAATTCGATCCGATTGATTACAATTTATGATTATTTTGCGGAAAATGCACACATGAATGCCATGTGCTATGCTTTTAGGGATAAAAATGTAAACTTGATCAATTTAGTGAGTTAACTGTAATCAATTCATTGATAATTTTTCGTAAGAAATCGTTGAGCTAAATTGACATAAAATTTAAAATTAAGGGTCAAATTTGAGTCAATTGAAAATATATGGACTAAAATAATACGAAGGACAAAAAATAAAGACTATTAGTGTAAGGAAAATGTCTCGTAACTCAAATTTTGTGGCTCAAAAGTAGCTCAAATGGCCAAAACGACGTCGTTTTGGCCATTTTTATGTTGTTCTGTCGTTTTGGCCATTTTTATGTTGTTCTGTACTCAAAACGACGTCGTTTTAGCCATTTGAGCCACTTTTGAGCCACAAAATTTGAGCTACGTAGCATTGTCGTTAGTGTAATTTGCCATAAATAAAATCTTAATACACTCTTTTGTCAATTTTAGGATAATTATTCATTGTGTTTGGTTTCAGTTTTCTAAATTTAGTTTTTTGAAAACTGTGTTTTTTGTTTTTCGTGCTTTTTGTTTTTAGTGAATATTTTTAAAATTTTAAGCATTTTTTTGAACTTTTTTAGATGCATCTTATTTAATATTTAGATGTAACTAAAAAGTAAAATATTTATGAAAAAATATTTTGTAAAATTAATAAATATACAAAAATAATAAAAATATATAGTATTTTCGTTTTTTTTATATTTTTGATATTTAGTGAATTTTTAAAATATTTTTTTCACGAAAATTATATTTTTTAAGTGTATTTATGCTAGGTGTGTCTAAAAATTAAAAAAATTCAGCCAAAATAAAAAAAAATACGAAAAATAAGAAAATAGAATTTTATAAAAAGTGTTTTCAAAAAGTTAGAAATAAACATTATTTTTGCTGCAACTTATTAATGTTGTTTTTACCACGTCAATTTAAATTAGAAGCTATTGCGAATTGTTTGGTATAGATTTTTAAATAATTGAAAAAATATACTAACAAAATAGAATATTTATTTTTTTGAGACAAATATATAAAATAAAAATATTACAATTATCAAATCAATTTAATTTTTTTTATTATAAATTATATACATTAAAGATCTTATAAAATAAACAATTTAAATAATTGAAATAGAACCACGGTCAGCCTGGGCACTCAAGGTCTCTCAATACAAAATTATTACATAAAAGTTTATTGTAAGAAAATATGAGTTCTCATTTAAATTGGCTTCGCGGTCTGAGGCAGTCTTTTCAACTCCGCTGCAAAAATCCATAAACCCAAACACCCACTTGGAATATGGCACTGAGTCGCAATTGGGAGCTCGAATCCTTCTCCCCGAATCTCCCGAAATGACGAAACGACGTCGTTTCGTTGTTTGAATTTTTATTTATTTATTTATTTTTTTTTTCAGCAGAAGAACGAAGAAGAAGATGGCGGAGGCGGAGGGGGAGGGGAGGGGAGGGAGGGGAGGGAGCCAACAAACTCGGGGATGAGGCAAGGGCGGAGGCCGAGGCGGCGAGGCAGAGCCGGGGCGCCGAGGCAGAGCCAGAACTGCGACCTGCGACGAGCGACGGCGGGCGACGATCGGGCGGCTGCGACGAGCGTCGGCGGGCGATGATCGGGCGACGAGGGCCTCTCTCCCTCTCTCTCTCTCTCTCGGGGGATTCGGGGAGGAGGGATTTCGGGAAAAAAAATCTTTTTCCTATGGCACTTTGGGCTTTCTTTTCACACGCAACGCAATCAATTTGATGGAATACATATTTTTTTAAAACTAAAATAATGTAATTACAATATTTTAAAAGGAAAAATAATTTAGAAATAGAAATTTATAAAATAAACATATCCAAAATAATATGTTAGTGACATTTTTTAAATATGACGATAATAGATGATTTTTTGATTGGAAATGAAACTACCACAAGAAGTCATATTATTTTGTATTAATTTTTTGTACAATTATTTATTTATTTATTTTAAAGTGGTAAAATTAAAATTTATTATATTATTTTGAAATTATTTGATTACTTGTGGAAAATTCATATTGACCAGGAAAGTAAGGTGTCATTTTCTTTTTTTTTTTAAAATTAAATTATTTTTGATTGGTCTTTATGTAAAATTGAGTCACCCACACCTCAAGTGGATCTTTTAAATGGGCTTCTATCTCATCAAACACTACTGACACAGAGGTGGGCCTTTCAACTAGGCTTCTCAAACACACAAGATAGGCTTCATTGACTTAGGTCAGTTCACTCTCTCGGCTTCACAAATCTACGCCCCCACACACTATCATCATAGGCTTCATTAGGTCAGTTCACTCTCATCATTGACTTCGGTCAGTTTACTCTCTCGGCTTCATTGACTTAGGTCAGTTCATTTACTTTTTAAAGCGAACACATTTTAAAATTTTACATGATTTTGTATTAATTTTTCTGTTAATATTCTTTTTTGCTCACCCAAAAAAAGTTTTATTAAAAAAAAAAAAGGAGCAAAGATACATAGGATCAATTTAGAGGGATAGGACCCACTCTAATGTTGTGTTTGGTCGTGGGATTTGAGGAGAGATTTGGAAAGGAAAATGGAAAAGGTAGGTGAAATATGAATAAAATATACTTATATTTCACTTGGTTTCACACATCTTTTCTCTTTTCTTTTCCAAATCTCTTCTCAAATCCCCCAATCAAACACAACGTAAGGGTGTGTTTGATTGGGGGATTAGGGTAGAACTATTCACTATTTGGATTTCTTATTCGAAAAATGAGTAGTCCATCGTTTGTTTTTTTTTTTTTTAGTCTGTCGAATATAGAGTCCGGTCGGACTCTTTATCCCCTATATGGGGGACTATACTATCCCGCGGTGGGGAGGGAGGGGGGGTGTGGGACAATTTTGGGGAGACAATTCACTATTGGGATTAAGTGGTAAAATGATCATTTTGATCCTCTACTATTTAATTATGTATTATATTTAGTAAAATTCAATAAAATTTAAATGTCTCAATTTAAATATAAAATTATTTTATTTAACTTTTTATTGATGTTTTATTTATTTAATTTTTTAAAAATAATTTTTTATAGATATTTTGTTGATGTTTTATTTTAAAATTTTGTTTATATTTTATTTAATTTCAATATTTTAATTTTAATAGATGTTTTATTTAATTTCATTGTTTAATTATTATTATTTTTAAAAACAAATTTATTTGAAATTTTAATTAAAAAATAACATATATTTTTATTGATATTTTATTTATTTTATTTATTTAATTTTTAGAAAATAAATTTATTTAATTATGTAAAAAATAAAATAAAATAAAATTGTATTTAATCTAGATAGAAATAATTAAAATATTAAAGATATGTTTAATATTGCTATTACTTAGTAAACAATTGAAAAATGATAAAATAGTCTTTTGGTCATTTATCATATCCAGTCTGTCCAACCAAATATTGGATTAACTAAAAATAGTAATTTCCAGACATCTAATCCCATGAAAAAACAAACACAGGATACATATCCAATCTAACCAAATAGTCCGGGAGATTTACAGTCCCAAGACTCAAATCCGATGGATTCTAATCCCTCCTTATTCAGTCCGTCCAATCAAACACACCCTAAGGTGTGTTTGTTTTGAAGGATTAGGATGTGGGATTGGACTATTAGTCCCACTGGACTAATAGTCCGTTGTTTATTTGAAAAATTTTGCTCCCATATGGGACTATCCTATCCCATGGGGGGGGGAGGGGGTAGGATAGAAACCATTGGATAACTCATCTCATGGGATTAGACAATGAAATTACATTTTTGCCCTCTAGTATTAATTATGTATTATATTTAGTAAAATTCAAAAAAATTTAAATGTCTCAATTTGAAAATGAAATAATTTTATTTAATTTTTATTTTTGTTTTATTTATTTAATTTTTTAAAATATTTTTTTATAGTTATTTTATTGATGTTTTATTTTAAATTTTTGTTTATATTTTATTTAATTTCATTAGTTAAATTTTAATAGATGTTTTATTTTATTTCATTATTTAATTATTATTATTTAAAATAAATTTATTTAAAATTTTAATTAAAAAAATAACATATATTTTTATTTATATTTAATTTATTTAATTTTTTAAAAATAAATTTATTTAATTGTGCAAAAAATAAAATAAAATAAATTTTTATTTAATCTAGCTAAAAATAATTAAAATATTAAAGTTATGTTTAATATTGCTATTACTTAGTAAATAATTGAAAATGATAAAATAGTCATTTGAGCATTTATCTTTCTCCATAATATCCTATACAAACATTAGATAACTAAAAATAGTCCAATCCAAACATCTAATCCCATGACTAAACAAATATAGGATACAAATTCAGTCTAACCAAATAGTCCTGAGACAATGTATTTCAAGACTAATAATCCGATGAATTACAATCTACCTTTATCCAGTCCGTTCAAACAAACGCACCCTTACAAAATCAAACTCTGCAATTTTTCTGTTAAAAGTATTATAATTCATTAAAAATTAATGTTGGCAAGGCATCTTTCTTGAGTTTTGCTATTTCTTTGTTGTCATGAAATGGAGTCACCTAAGACCCCGATACCAACACCAAGGTGGGTCTTTCAACTAGCTCTCTCAAAAAATTTAAAAATAAATAAATAAATAGATTAATGATAAATTTTATAAATATTAACAATTAAAATCTTAAATTTTTTCATTAATCTGATATTATTTTATAAAAATATCATTGAATCCAACCGCCAACAAACCCACCCCCCGGCAAAAAAAAAAAAAAAAAAAGTTTTCTCAAAAACACACACTGATACAATAGATAGACCTATTAACTTGGTCAAGCACATTGGTATAGTTCTTTCAGCTTGGTTTCACAAAGCCACACCCACACCCACACCCACACCCTCACACACCCAAAGCCACACCCACACACACAATCAAGCCAATGAAAAGTTTAAAAGAAAAAAAAAAAGAATTTTGTGCCTATAAATATTCCCATCATTCCATCTTGAGAAGTACTGTAGCAAAACGCAACACAATTCAGAGAGAGAGAGAGAGAGAGAGTTTAGAAAAATGTCGGACAAGGGTAAGAAGAGCCAACCAGCTAGTGTGATTCCGACGCCGAAGACGACAGTGAAGGAGAAGATGGCGCAATCTGTACTTTTTGCTATTCAAAAGACCAAAGAGAAGAAGAAATAAAGTTACCAGTTCAAATTATGTAACCCAATAGAAATAGCTCTAGGAATTACACATACCAGTTGTTGCTTGGTTGGTATGTTTGTGTCTACATTATGTATCTTTCTTTTCTTTTCTTTTCTTTTCTTTTTTCTTTTTTCTTTTTTAATTTTTAATTTTTAATTTTTTTAGGGATGAAATTGAGTTGTTACGTTAATTATTGTTACATTATGTATTTATGTTTGTTTCATATATTTGATAAATAAATGAAGTCATGAAGTCTCCTTCAACGACCAAGCAGCTCTAATTCTACTAAATTTATCTCGCGCAGAAATATGTAACTCATAAATGGGCCTTTCGGTGCCCATATCTCTCTCTCTTTAGAGCCATGTAAATTCATAATCTTCGCTATTCGGAGGGCAAAACACTAGCATAAAATTATTGGAAAACTATATAATAACTCCATACTCTATATGTACAAAATATTTGACAATTCAATAGATCCACAATATTTATAGATCTTTATTCGATCCTCACATAACTTAAATGACTAAAATTTCAAAACTCGAGCCATCACTTGATTTTAAAGTAAAAAATTTCATGATAACACCATAGGTAAGAGATTAGACCACCATTATTAATGAACATAACAAATTGGGAAGTTGTTAGACACATACTTTGTCTAACACAAGATTAGCCTCCATTCTATTTGATTCATTATTTTAAAATTATTAAGTGAGATATACGTATAAAGACAATTTATACAATAATAATGAGATAATTTGAACAAAAAAATGGAAAAAATATCATCCAAAGAGGAAATCTTGCCCAAAACAAGAGTTTATTTTATGAAAAGTGATTATTTCAGTTTTTTTAAAAGAAAAGTCCAAATTTTCCAGATAATTGAAAAGAGTTTAATTTTATGATAATTGAATGGAGTTTAATTTTAAGCTCTTGAAACTCTTTTTTTGAATCTTATTTTCATGGACATATCTCATTGTTTACTGCAATGTATTAAAAACATAAAAAGAAAGAAGGAAACATCATGATAGAAAATAGGACATTGTTATTTTAATTCAAATGATAGGATGGGCTTTTTGGTGCCAACCTAGTTGGGATCTTTTAGCTCATTGTGATGCTCATGCACTCTCCTTTTCTTTACTGATGTAATTTTTGTACCTTGTACTAGCTTTACATCAATAAAGTTTCTCTTTTGCTGATCAAAAAAAAAAAAAAAAAAAAATTCTAATTCAAAAATTAGACTTATTTTTAAATTTAATAATGTGACAATTAGAATATATAAGATAAGTTTCTCTCTAATATTTTTTTTTTCTAATTATTAACTAATCATATTTCTTAGAGCATCTCCAACGGTGACTCAAATTTTTCACCAAATTTGAGTCAAAAATGACCCATTTCACCAAATTTTTTGACAGACGCTCCAACGGTTCATCTTTCACCAAATGTGTCCCGGGACAACCGGGTAGTCGACCGGCCGGTTGACCGGTTAGACCAAAATTTTTTTTTTTTTTTTTTTTTTGAATTTTTTGAACTTTTTTTTTGAACTTTTTGAACTTTTTCCGGGTCGACCGGTGGGTCGACCGGTTAGGCAAAATTTTTTTTTTTGAATTTCTGAATTTTTTTCCTGAACTGTCTGAACCTTTTGCCGGTTGACCGGTTGGTCAACCGGGTGGGCAACCGGTTGGTCGACCCGGGCCCTCTCCAACGGTCCACAACAGTGTCCGCTACAGTGTTTTGATGAATTCATTACTTCCTCCGCGATCTGATGAAATGTTTGATGAAAACTCAATTTGATATCAGATTTGGTACACCGTTGGAGCCATGAACAGTGTCATTTTCATCAAAATTCAAATTTGATATCAGATTTGGTATAGCGTTGGAGATGGTCTTAGACATTATACTCATCGCAAGCATTTTCAATAGATCCTTTAAGAAAGACTTGTTACCTATTATAACTAGTCTCGTCATATTTTACTCCCTTTAATAGACTAGTTATATTACAAGCTATTTTAATCACAAAATTTTATTTTTTTTTTCAAACTAACCCTCTAAACAGTTTGTGTATAAATAAGTAAAGTAAAAAAGCATTGTTGGAGCATGTAAATAGAATCAGAGATTTGGTCAAACTTTCCTCATAAGAAAACTTTAATGCATTAAGGACAAGCATAAAATGTTTTTCTTGAAAAGTCCAACACACGCCACTATTACAAAAATATCCTTGGTGACTAATTTAATATTTCAAATTTTAAACTGATATAATTTTTGATCTAGATGTCGATTTTTAATAAAATTAGTATTTTTAGAATCCTCTCATCAAGATCTATCAAATAAGATCACGGTTGACTATGAATTTTTTTTTTAAAAAATTACCGTTAAAATTGACATAAACAGTAACATGTTACTCTTTTTCACAGTAAAATATTATGCTGATTGACAGTAATATTTTACTGTCTGTTCTAAATCGGGCATGAACAATAAAAACAGAGTACAACCCTTCCTATATATCAACTCACACTACTACTAGAAATTAAAATCCATACTTGTAGAATACTCAATCATAGCAAAAATGGATCGACTTGTTCATCGTCAAAAGAGTTCGGATTGTTGTGGCTATTCATGGTTGATTCTTCTTCACTTCCTCAACAATTTTGCTGAAAAACCTTTTGCAGAGAGTGGTGAGTTTTAGAGAGAGAGAGAGAGAGAGAGAAGCACTTTTCACAGTGCTACACTTTGCTATCTCTGCTTGTTTATGTTGGGTATACCTCTTTAGTAGAATATGAGACTCAATTTGTTTATTAAAAATATTTAATTTGGTTTGATGTTGGTTATAATATACTTTTAATATATTATATCTAATTTTTGGAGGCCCAATAAGTATTTAATAATCAGTTTGGTAATAGCTAAGGTTTTTATAAAAAGCCCAAAAGTTAACAATTTGTTTTAGTTCTTCGAAAAAGTGCTGTGGCTGCTATCAATTTTGTTCAATCTCTTTGGTGACTATGCGGGGTGATTTCATCTATTTGGTGTTACAGTCTATTTGGTGCTAGGTGATTTCATGCTTTGTGTTTGATTCGTTGATGCTGCTACAGTCTCTGATTTGAAGCTAATTTGGGTATATTATTTTGGTCTTCTTCAACTTTGTTTTTGAGACTTTTGTTCAACTATTTAGTGAGATCTTTTCTCTTGATTATTTGTGATTATTTGAAATTCTGATGGGTCGTTTCACACAAAAATTAAACACTAAACTATACCAAATTCTTTAGAATAATGGTAAGTCCAGGTATCGATCCACATGGATAATTGGGAAGTTAAATTAATTTAATTGTTAAATTCTTAAATTAATTTTGATAAAAAGATTGATTGTTCATAACCTAATAATAATTAAATTAAATAAGTGAATAAACTAGCAATTATAAATAAAGATGAATTTACTGATTTGGAGAAAAACCTAGGGCAATGAGTTCACCACTAGTTACGTAAATAAGGTTTCAATTTGAAATCAATTATGCTGCGGTTCGAACAGAATAATACTTTGCAACTACAAGTTCGAAGCATTTATCAGAAAAATCATCACGTTCAATGTACGGGCATGAATCATCTCAAGTAGTATAAATCGTTCGCTCTAAACTAGGGTAGTGACACGACTTATCCCACATAGTATGGTTCGTTTTATACTTTGAATATGAAAGAATAGTAAACTATTGTATGGAAAGCATTCAACAATCACAGAAAGTCGAATACTTGAAGAAATAATGGAAAATATATATGTGAAACTTCTAAAACACCATACAATTGTTCAAACCTTTATATAATTAAAAACCAAAAAGAAAACCAAATTATATAGCCAGGGTTTCATCAAAACCCTAGAGAAGAAGAGCCTAGCCACTCATGGAGGAGTAGGAAGAGGTGGAAGAGATGGAATCCTCCATGGGAATTTGCTTTGAAGATTGAGAATTACCTTTTTCCAAACCCTAGCCTTCTCTTTCTCCTTCAAAATTTCAGAACCCTAATTCAGCCTCTGTGACGCCCCAATTCTATACTATAGGTTGCAGTCAAGGGAGAGTCACTAGTGAGTCCTATGGCCAATAACCAAGTAAGATCCCAAATCGCCGGAGCAGTCAAAATAGCCTCCCTTCTAAGTCCAGCTTTCTTAGGCAGCGCACTACCTTTTTGACAGATCTTACAAGGCATTGACACAAGGTCTCATAAGCAACGATAAGGTTCATGCATAGAATATAAATACATAACAACCACAATTATACTTGATTCAAAAGATTGTTCCATTACATTACATCCCAAAAAGAAAGCTTTAAACTCCAAATGAGTCTTACAAAATATCCAAAAGGAAACTTCTAATATTCTAGGATAGCCAAAGGTCTTCAAAGGTTTTAGGTTCGACGTCTCCAGCTATGAGTTCCTCTTCGTCACCTGGCATGATACGCCGTGAGCTTTGAATGCCCAGTAAACACACACACACCCTACCCCTTTTTTCCAGTCCAATACACAATCACAATTATAACATCAAGTAATAAAGCATGATACTTCAATAAATAAATAAAGGGTTAAGTTAGATGTTAGTAAACTAGAAATCCCTCGAAGAGATTTTGTCCTCCCAACCACAAGAATCGGACGCGGATTATTTGGTATGCCCCCTCTTTTGCTGTTTTGTTGCAAAACTAACCTCGGATGCCTACCAATGGTTATATACCGCGTAGCGCCAACCGCAGGGTCTCAAAAGAGACGGTATTGATGGGCCTTGCCCAAATCCCTCCGCACACCAAACCACCTAGGGTCTGAATACAACCGCTCCGTTCAAGGGTTCCGAAAACCACTTGTGCAAGACTTTAACTTTCAAATAGGGAACGCATCCCAAAAATTTATATATCACATCCTCATCTTTTTATTACTCAAGTGTTCGAAAACCCAATACCCTCCCCATTAGGTTTCCCGTTGAATTAAATGTTTTAAGACAAGGTTAGTCCAATTTACAAGACAATAATATCCATGTAGACATGCATCCATAAAGTGAGGAAGATAAATAACATAACCATAATACACATAATAACATGCCAATATATGCTCATATGTAAGTAGGTAATTTCATGAATTCAAGGGCATAAGACATCTATACATAACACAGTTTCCAGATTTAATATCACATGAAGATTGAGATAAAAGGACTATTTTAAATCTTCCACCGGACTCGGTCTTCCTATGGTTCGTAGAGAATTTAATCTAGTTTCTAGAACATTTTTTGGAAATGGGATTGCTTTTCTAGATTTTAAGTTATTTAGACAATATTCTAGCGCTATCCAGAATCTGTCCAGATCCGTTGATTGTTACGAAAATCTGATTTTCTTGCAAACTGCTTAATGTTTTTCGATGAAACCAATTTTAGTTGAAAGCTAACATCTTAAGGAAGGTTTTGACATAAAATAGAGGTCTAGAAATATTGTACATTTTTCTAGAATTTCTGGAAGTGGGCTGTAAAAACAGATTCTAGGGTAGTTTGCCCAAAACAAGAAGATATATAAAAAAGGGGTTCCACCAAGGGAAAGTTTCACTTCTTTTGTGAAGAAAATATGCTAACTATCACATGTTTAACTCAGAAATTTTTTTTGAAAGAGTGCCCTTGAAAAGTTGAGAGATTGGTACAAAAAGAAGATGGTTTTGTGCCAAAATGGGGAAAATACAAGAGAGATGAAATCAATACTCAACCCTTAGCATTTTTAACATAAGAACTTAGTAATAACAGATCTGAAAACATTATTTAGAACCCTTAGAAACATGTATTGAAAAAAGGAAATAAAAGAAAAGGTTGTGTTCTGGCTTACCTACTAAACTTTGCACAAGAAGTTCTCTTCTTCCTCCTTCTTCTCCTCTAGACTCCTCCCTCTTGCTCTCCTCTCTCTCTCTAACCGAAATGTGTGTGTGAGTGAGTGTGTTGTGTGTGTTTGCAAGCTAGGGGGTGTGTTGGTATTTATAGACAAACCTTTGAGGCAAAAAGTCTAAAAAGTCCCTTAGTTGGAAATGGATGGAAATGTTAGGATTTGTTTGGATTCTAAGGAAATGGAAGGGATTTGGGAGGCTTGGTCAAAGGTTTAGGCAACTCCTAGTTGTAATGAAACTAGTTCTTGGATTTTGCATCCTAGGTTTAGGCCACTAGGTTGTATTTTCCTAGAAGTTCATGATGGTGTTTCTTGGAAATTGATTTCTCACTTTTTTCTAGGAAGGCTAGGCATAGGGAAGGGTGAAGGGAAAATTTTTAATTATTTTATGTCCTAGGCACATTCCTCAAGGTGTATACATATATATATATATATATATATGTATTACAAGATTGATGGTACTTCAAGATACAAGGTACTTTAAGATACAAGGTACAAGTACTAGTTTGGGGTAAATTTAGAATTTAAATAAAGTGTGAGGGCTTGGAGTTAATTTCTTGTATTGGGACCCTACTTAGGTAGAATTAAATTAAATTAGGTTAGGGAACCTAATCCGGCTAGTGTAATTCATGTTTTGATAAAAATAAATAAATAAATAAATAAAAATAGTAATGCTGACCGACAATATTCGAATTTATTCAAGTAACCGAGGGGCTTTAAGAAAATAATTCATCCTTAAGGTCTTAAAAGTAAATACATATTCCGGGGGATTCACAGCCTCTCTTTCTTCTTTTTATACCTTTGCTGTCTTTCAAATGGGTTTAAAACAGCAGCACAATTTTCGAGGTTCTGTCGCATGTGCGGGAAGCACTTTTCTCCACAAGTCTTTCATTTTTGCTTATTTTATACTCCCACTATGTACAACTTGATTGACATTAAATATACATAAAATATATAGTTTGACAAGCAAGTAGAGTTAAGAGATTGTAATTAACAGCTTACACAATTCGGCCTTAATCAAATTCACCTAAGGGTGATTTTGTGAGACCATTCGTGTCTCGTTTGTAATCGTTTGGAAACTTTTTGGTTAATAGTGGAATCATATTTCGATCCCGTGGATATATCTCACATTGAAGGTACCACGTAAAAAATTTTGTTTCGTTGTTGATTTAATTTTTTTGTATTAGTTTTTATTTCCATTAATTGATTTACTTGTGAAAAATCATCTATTTTCCTTAACAACTGGTATCAGAACTTACGGTTTATTTGGATTTATTTATCTATGTAAATCAATGGATGAGAATGTGGGTGGTATGTCTAACTTCAATGGAAGCAATAAGGTAACTTGGTAAACTAAAATGGACCCATTGAGAGTGATAGTGGCAAACCCGACGGTATGAAAAATGATGAATGGAAGAGGCTTAATCGAAAAACTGTTGATGTTATCTGTAAATGGATTGATGACAATGTGTTTCATCATATTGCTACTGAAATTTCGGCACATGATTTTTGGAAAAAATTAGAAGGTCATTATGATAGAAAATCGACCACACCATAAATAAAGTTTTTATGTTTCTTAAGTTGGTTAATTTAAAATATAAAGATGGCAGTCCCATTTCGGAACATTTGAATGAAATAAAGAATATTGTTAACAAACTTATTTCTATGAAAATTGTTTTTGATGGTGAGTTGCGGGATTTGATGCTACTTAGTTCTTTGCCCGAAAGTTGGAATACTTTGGTTATGCCAGTTAGTAATTCGGCGCCCAATAGAGTTGTCACAATAAGCCAAGTAACTAGCAGCTTGTTAAATGAAGAAATTAGAAGAAATCAGTGGGTTCGTCTCATTCAGAAGCATTTGTTGTTAGAGATCAAAGCAAAACAAGAGAGAGAAGGAAGACTCCTCATGGTCATGATCAAAGCTGTGACAAATCAAGAGATGGTTCTCTTTTAAAGAATACATTGAGTGTTATTATTGCCATGAAAAAGGACACATGAAACAAGAATGTTGAAAGCTCAAGAACAATGCGAAAAAACATGACAAAAGTGTAATTAAGAAGCAAGAAGACACAACGTCGGTTATTACCGATGGTAGTCTCATGGTCATTTGTGAAGATGATTGTGTCAATTTTGTGGGCCAAAAGAGCAATTGGGTGATTGATTTAGGTGCTTCTTTTTATGAAACTTTTCTAGTTGATTTCTTCACTACCTATACCAAAGGAGATTATGGGTGTGTTCGAATGGGTAATGAAGGTTTGTCCAAGATTGTTGGCATGGGTAATGTTTGCTTGGAAATAAATTTGGGCTGTAAGTTGTTACTTAACGATGTGAGGTATGCTCTAGACATTCGCCTCAATTCGATTTCTACCAAGAAGCTAGATGATGAAGGCTACAACAACAAATTTGGTGATGGAATATAAAAGCTCACAAAGGGTTCTTTGGTGGTGGCTAAGTGCAAGAAGACTCATACACTTTATTCGATGCAAGGAAAAATTTGTAAAGGTGTTGTCAATGCACTTGAAGATGATACTTCTATCAAATTGTGGTACAAGCGACTTGGGCACATGAGTGAAAGGGGGCTGCAAGTTTTGTGCAAGAAAGAGTTTCTACTCGGTTTAAAATATATACATTTTAAAACTTATATTCATTATTTGGCGAGTAAACAACATAAAATTTCTTTTCATAAAAATATTGCTTCTAGAAAAGAAAATGTTTTGGATTGATTCATTCGAATGTTTGTGGTCCTTTAAAAGTTAGAACACATAGTGGTGCACTTTATTTTGTTACTTTTATTGATGATTATTCAATGAAAGTTTGGGCTTTTGTACTAAAAACTAAAGATCAAGTTCTAGATGTATTTAAGCATTTTCAGGCCTTGGTTGAAAGAGAAACATGGCATAAATTGAAGTGCATCCGTACAGACAGTGGTGGTGAATACATTGGGCCATTTGATGAGTATTGTCGCGGCCAAGGTATTCAGCATCAAAAGACAGTTAATAAGACTCCTCAACAAAATGGTGTTGCCGAGAAGATGAACCGCACCATTGTGGAAAGAACAAGGTGTTTGCTTTCATATACTAAATTGCCAAGATCCTTTTGGGGTGAAGCAATGAGGACAACAGTTGACGTGATCAATTTGTTTCCTTCCTATCCTTTGAATGGTGATGTTCCCGAAATAGTTTAGACCGACAAAGATATGTCTTATGAGCACTTGAGAGTGTTTGGTTGCCGAGTCTTTGTTCACATTCCAAAGAATGAGAGGTCCAAGATTGATAACAAGTGAAAACAATGCATTTTTCTTGGCTATAGGCATGATGAATTTGGTTATAGATTGTGGGATCTGATTGACAAGAAAGTTATTCAAAACCGTGATGTTGTGTTTCTTAAGGACCAAACAATTGAAGACTTTGGCAAAGGTGATCAACCGCAATAAAAAACTAGTGATCTTGTTGACATGGATCTATCTCCTTTATCTTTAGTCGATAATGAAAATGAGGGAGATGTGCAGCCACTTTTTGAAGATGTAGATGACGATGCTTACTCCAAATGAAGTTGAGCCCGAAATTGAAGAAGAACATCCAACTCAAGAATCACCACCACAAGTTGAGTTGAGGAAATCTATACAGGATCGGAAACCTTCGAAAAAGTATCCTTCCAATGAGTTTGTGTTGATATCCAATCAAGGAGAGCCCGAGAGTTTCCAAAAGCAATTGAGTATGCAAAAAAGGTGATTGGAAAAAGGCCATGAAAGAGGAGATGAATTCCTTACTTGAAAATCACACTTATGATTCAGTGAAGTTGCCTAAAGGGAGGAAAATTCTGAAAAATTAGTGGGTTTTCAAAATGAAGAATGATGGCAAGAATCTGAGGTACAAAGCACGTCTTGTTGTGAAAGGCTTTAGGCAAAATAAATGTATTGACGTTGATGAGATTTTCTCGCCAATTGTGAAGATGTCTTATATTCGGGTTGTATTTGGCATGGCCGCAAGTGTGAACCTTGAAGTTGAGCAACTTGATGTGAAGACGCATTTCTTCATGGTGACCTTGAAGAAGAAATTTACATGGAGTAGTCAGAAGGTTTTGTAGAGAATGAGAAAGAGAAATTTGTTTTCAAATTGAAAAAAAGTTTGTATGGCCTCAAGCAAGTCCTACGGCAATGTTACAAAAAATTTGACTCTTTCATGATGAATAATGATTTTTTTAAAATCACTTTGGACCATTGTGTGCTCGTGAAAAAAATTTCGAAT
This sequence comes from Camellia oleifera, assembly GCA_022316695.1. Classification (NCBI taxonomy): domain Eukaryota; kingdom Viridiplantae; phylum Streptophyta; class Magnoliopsida; order Ericales; family Theaceae; genus Camellia; species Camellia oleifera. The sequence goes on from CM039309.1 coordinate 92,349,699, forward strand.
GACAAATTTATTATTCTTTTACTTTATGTTGATGTCATGTTAATTGTAGGTCAAGATTATACTATGATTAATAGGTTGAAATTGGAATTGAACAAGTCTTTTGCTATGAAAGATTTGGGGTCGGCAAAGTAAATACTTGGTATGAAAATTGTTCGTGATCATAAAAAGGGGTTGATTTGGTTGTTTCAAGAAAGCTACATTGAAAAAGTTTTTGGGAGGTTCAACATGGATAAAGCAAAGCCGATTGGTTATTCACTTGCGGGTCACTTAAAACTTAGTACGAATCAATGTCCTACAAGTGAAAAAGACAAGGAAGAGGTGTAAAAAATTCCTTATGCTTCAGCGATTGGTTCTTTGATGTACGCCATGATTTGTATAAGGCTGGATATTGCTCACGCCATTGGTGTGGTGAGTAGGTTTCTCTCTAATTCGGGTAAAAAACATTGGACAGCGATGAAGTGGATTCTAAGATATCTTCGAGGGACTTGAAAAGTGTGCTTGTGTATTGGGAATAGTAAGCCGATGCTTGATGGGTTTACGGATTTTGATATGGCCGGTGATGTTGATTCTATGAAATCTACTTCAAGGTATTTGATGACATTACAAGGGGAGTTGTGGGATGACAATCTAAATTAAAAAAATGTGTTGCTCTCTCAGCTACCGAAGCTGAATTTATTGCCATTACGAAAGCTTGCAAAGAAGAGTTATTGTTGAAGAAATTTTTGCAAGAGTTGGGTTTGAAGCAAGAAATGTATGTGTTTTATTGTGATAGTCAAAGTGCTATTCATTTGAGTAAAAATTCTACTTTTCATTTGAGATCAAAACACATTAATGTGAGATATCATTGGATTCGTGATGTGTTAGATTTGAAATTATTGCAACTCGAAAAGGTTCACACGGATGATAATATTTCGGATATGTTGACTAAGACTTTGTCGAGGGACCAACATTTAAAGTGTCGAACTTTGACTGGCATGGTTGATGTCCCCACCTAAGTCGGTAGGGGGAGAATTGTTGAGTATACCTTCTTTAGTGGAATATGGGACCCAATTGGTTTATTAAAAATATTTAATTTGGTTTGGTGTTGGTTAAAATATATTTTTAATATATTATATCTAACTTTTGGAGGCCCAATGAATATTTAATAATCAGTTTGGTAATAACTAGGGTTTTTTTTATAAAAAGCCTAAAAAGTTAACAATTTGTTTTACTTCTCCGAAAAAGTGTTGTGTTTGTTATCAATTTTGTTCCATCTCTTCGGTGACTATGCAGGGTGATTTCATCTATTTGGTGCTACAGTCTATTTGGTGCTGGGTGATTTCATGTTTTGTGTTTGATTTGTTGATGCTGCTACAGTCTCTGGTTTGAAATTGATTTGCGTCTATTATTTTGGTCTTCTTCAACTCTGTTTCGAAGACTTTTGTTTATTTATTTGGTGAGATCTTTCCTCTTGATTATTTGTAATTATTTGGAATTCACCTAAGGGTGATTTTGTGAGACCATTCGTGTCTCGTTTGTAATCATTTGAAAACTTTTTAGTTGATAGTGAAATCGGATTTCGATCCTGTAGATGTACCTCAAATTGAAGGAATCACGTAAAAATTCTTGTGTCATTATTGATTTAATTTTTCCGTATTAGTTTTTATTTCCATTAATTGATTTACTTATGGGAAATCATCTATTTTCCCTAACAGTCTACAACTCACATATGTTATACTCTCAATTTTTCGAACTTTCTATTTGTAATTGCGTAAACCTCTCCCCTCTCTCACATACTTTTCTATTTGTAAAAAAAAAAAAAAAAAAAACAAAAAAAAAAATAGAATAGAATGTTCAAAGTGATGCTCCAAATCAGAGTTTCTCAATGGAAATTTGAAGTTTTGTGTAAATCGACGCAACTCATTGGTTGCTTGACATGAACACACACACACACACACACACACACACACACGTATAAATGGAAATGCAAGATTGTCCAAAAGGAAATAGAAAAATATTTTTGTATCCTTCATCACATATGAGACTCCAAGTGAGGGAGCTTATGAAAGAAAAATTTATGAATTGTCATTTTCACCAAAGAAGGGTCCAATGAAGGAGTTTTTGCCAAATTTCCCAAATAAAAAAATAGTTAAGTAAAATAAAAAGTATTTATTTTTTGTAATTCTAATAAAAAATAAAAAGTAGCGTTGTAGTTCCTTTAAATAACTAAAGCAACTTATCAATCCAAAACCTCAAAATTACATATTTTAGAGATTTTGTTCATTGAAAATAGGCAATCTAACTAATGCTATAACTGGTATTTGGAAAATGAAGAAAAACACAAAAGAAAAGGAAAAATTAATTTCATTGGTATATTAATTATCTCCAATTTAAATGAACAATTATTTATTATTATTATTTTTAAGATGGTAAAAAAATGAAGAATAAGATGAAGGATAATCATATCCAAAGGTTAAAATCTTTGAAGGGATCAATTATAAATTTACGTTGGCTTTTTATTGAGTTTGATTATTTGTTTGTGGTAAGTCAAACTCAAGTATATAAACAGAAAAATTGTATTAAAAAAATTAAGAAAAATTATATATATATATATATATATATATAAAACTACAGGGTTTGACTAGTATAACAAAATAAATTTTAATTTTTTAATTTTATCAATTTAAAAATTTTAATCTTTTGATTTATTTTCAATTCAAACTATTTGTTTATTTTTATCCAGTAAAACTGATAAAAAAATAGTATTTAAACTATTAAACTCAATGTGGTGTATATAAAATATCTAAAATATTATTTTTGATTGAATTTAATGATTAAATTATATATTTTTTCCATCAGATTTACTTAACGAAAACAGATAGATGATTTAGATTGAAAACGAATAAAATTTTTTTTAATTTAAATTAACAAAATTAAAAATTTATTTTGTTATAAGAATCAAATCTTGATAATTTTTTTATAATTTTCCCCAAAAATTAATTCTGCGTGACTAAAAAAGTTAAAAGCAAAATATTCATTAAAATGACTTATATTTTAAAAAATGACACAACCATATTATTCTAATTAACATTCAGTATAAAATATTTATAAGAATAATATTTTTAATATATAAAATAATTTACTTCAGGACACCCACACCCCACCCACACCCACACTCACACTCACACTCAATTGCGTCTTTTAAATTGATTAATCACCCTGGTCAAACACAATCACACGCTACCTTTCAACTGAGTTTTTCAATCTCCCACACACAATCACACGCTACCTTTTAACTTGGGTACACAGTATATACATTGATTTATTTTTAATTTGACTTCACAAACCCACACAAATGCACACACAACCCCTCGAGATATGGCTCTTTCGACTGTGCTTTCACACAATCGACTGAAAATGAAAAGAAAAAAAAAAAAAAAAATTAGTATTTTGGTTTGAGTTTTCTGAATTAAATTTTTTGAAAATTGACTTTTTTGGTTTTCGTATTTTTTTTGTTTTTAATGAATATTTTTTAAATTTTAAACATTTTTTTTACTTTTTTAGATGCACCTTACTTAGATGTATCTAAAAAGTAAAAAATTTATGAAAAAATATTTTTAAAAATTAATAAATACATAAAAATACAAAAAAATGTACTGAATTCTTGTATTTTTTTTTTTAATATTTTTGGTATTTAGTGAATTTTTAAAAGATTTTTTTTATAATTTTTATATTTTTTAGGTGTATTTATGTTAGGTGTGTCTAAAAAGTAAAAAAATTGCTTAAAATATTAAAAAAATTTAGTAAAAACAAAAAAATACGGAAAATAAAAAAGTAAATTTTTTTGAAAAGTATTTTTTGAAAAGTGGAAACAAGCAAGATCATTGATATTTTTATATAACTTTTAGTTGAACAGTGATATTTTTAAAAACGGTAATATTACAAATTTAGACTTAATTATTTAGAAATTATCTAAAACTATTATCTTGTGATTTAGATTTATTCTTCACATCAATCTCACACTATACAAATTTAATCTCAAACACACAACTCTCATTCGGAGTAAATTCGAGATACTTAAGTGGGGTTCATAACATTTTTCTTTTAAAAATATAAGTCAAAGTGACAACCATTTTGATTTGAAGTGATAAAATTAAAACTTATTGCATCATTTTGCATTAAATTTTTTATATTATTTTTCTATTTTTATAGTACTACTTAATAAAAATTCATATAAGCCATATACCCACACCCACAGCCACACCCAAGGTCTGCCTTTCAGTTGGGCTTCTCAAACAAACTCACACAAAAGATAATTCTCTAAACTTGGTCAGAGACATACACATTGATATGTCTTTCAACTTGGCTTCACAATCCCACAACACACACATTTGTAAATTGTACGGCTTTTTCAGCATTGTGTTAACACGCAAACAATCCAAAAAAAAAAAAAAAAAAAACAAAAAACCTCCCATGTTTATAAATACATGACCATGTTTCTCTCTAGAGAAGCACCAAAACAACACAAAACACACAACACAGAGAGAAAGAGAGAGATGGGAGACAGGGTTAAAAGCTAACTAGCTAGCGTGAAACCTCCATCGAAGACGTCGGTGAAGGAACAGATGGTGAAAACAGTAGTTTCAACCATTAAAAAGAGCAATGATAAGAAGAAGGTAAATCCGAATTAGAGATTGACGTTATGAAAAAGATAAAGTTCATCATCATGTAATGAATTGAATAGTTGTTTCAAATTATGTAATCCAAATTATAGCTCTAGCAAATTATAGATAAATATATCCGTAGTTGGTTGGTATATTTCTGTGTCTACATTATTATGTATCAAATATCAATGTTTGTTTCATTTAGTTGATAAATAAATGAAGTCTCATTCTATGGTTTTTTATGTAGATGGGTTTGAATTTACATAAATATCCATTATTATATAAGATGTACATTTCATTTGATGTGAATACTATATCCAAATAATGTCCTCCTCATTTAATAATTGTCACATTCAATAAGCACTAAATACCAATAATGTATGTAAAATGGCAAACACATTGCATTTCCATCCACAACTAGTGCATAAATATATATAGTTCCCTTATATACGTTTGCCTTACATCAATAAATTTATTTTTTGTTGAAAAAAAATTATTATAATAACCTAATGAGCTTGCAACTTTAACCCATATAGATTTAAGGATTTGATGAAAAAAGAAAATAAAATGGAGAGAAAAAGATTTCCCGTTACTTGTTTGTAAAGTTTAAAAGATTATCACTAGTGAAAAATGAAGGAAAATTGTGATGAAGAGAAATGATTTAGAACTCAAATTTTATTTCTCATAAAAATAGTGAAATCAAGAAATCAAAATTATTCTTTATAAATAATTTATAAAATCTAAATTATCCCCTTGAATATGAAACAAATAAAATAAAATGACACAGGTCCTTTTTATTTTTTATTTATTGTTGAAAAACTACAATAACTTTTTTCTTCTCTCAACTCAAGTTTCGTTTGGCATGTATTTGTTTTAATTTAAAAATCAAAAAGTTGTTAAAAAATTAAAAAACTTATAACTTATACTGAAAAGTTAAAGATTCTCTTTTCTCTCTACTTTTATACAATTTTTTCATAAAAAATAAAAAAATCATTATAAACATACTAACATTTTTTATCTCATATTTTACTCAAAAAATTAAAAAATTACAAAAATAATCTAAAAACACAATAAAGTTGGTGTCCCTCCTTAATTGGGTGGGCTACACCAATGACTCTCATTTGTCGCAAAAGTTTATTTATCTTATTTTATTATTATATAAATTAGGAAGCTTCTCTTGGAAGTTTTTTGGTGTGCGTGAAAGACAAAAGAACAAATATAGAAATGACAAAATTATTTTGATAAAAAAGAAAATAAAATGGAGAGAAAAAGTGTTGGTATTTTTGTATAATAATTCAAGAAGAATATATAAAGTAAATTAATTGGAAATGACAAAAAATATTTTTTTTATTAAATGATGAAATACAGAATAAACGACACAACTAAGTACAAAAATAAATTAGATTACATTACTAAAAGAACAAATTATTAACATGGATAACTAAATATTAGAACTCGTCGAAGTAAACTAAATTTTGAAAAATTAAAGAATAAACAATAAGAAAATAAGCAAATTAAAACTTGTGTGATATTACAGTTTATTTAAAATAGATTCCTTGCTTCTCAACGGGTACTGGAGGTATGCCGAATGCCTTCTAGGACATGACGGTTGAAACCAACTAATGCAAAAGCACCTTTTGAATAGTTTCAACGAACTTGATAATGGCTGCATTCTCTCTAACAAGAACTAAAAAAGAGGCTAACAAAAAAAAGATAGCAAAAATTTTCTTTGATCTAAAAAATCATCTCCAACTTTTTAGTTCAAAACATCATCTCATTTTCCATCACAAAACCTCTCTAAAAACAACTTACTAAGTTGGAGGAGAAATGTCTCTATTTATACTAATAGGGGAGAGTTTTAGCCATGAATGCTAACATCAATGGGGTCATCAAATGCCATCAACTCTAGCCATTAGGGCTAAAGTTAAAAAGTTCAAAACTCCAAAACCATTATATAAATAACAATGCGTATAATGTATAAGTTTTGAGAATTAAACTAGATGGATTGCAAAATGAATACAGGTGTTGGGTCACAACCCGATCCAAGCTCAATCTCAAACACATGCACAAACTAAGCCCAACTCAGCTTAGCCCGAAGCTCAAGATTAGGTCCAAGTCCAAGTCTAAGACCAAATCCAGCACATGCACAAGTACAAGTCTAGGCCCAGTCCAAACCAAGATTAAGTCCAAATTTAAACCTAACTTTATTGATACCCACTTTATGAGAAAATTCTCATTCATAACTCAAATGTTTCGGCTCATTATTTTTGTATTGTAATCTTCTCACTTAAGATAATACAAAACCACTTAGATCCATCTCAACTGACGGTTGGGTCCCACTTTAATAAAATTGGCCGAATAAAGAAAAACAAACAACGCTTAACAACAAAGACTCGGAGAAAAAGCACATAGAATAACCCTGCATCAGAAAAGGTAGCTGTTGGCCTTGAACATTTCATAGTGAAAGCCTATCGAATTTACTAGTTGACTAGTGAACGTGATGTCTTGAACTATTTTGCCGTTTGTATAAATTAGGACAACAGACCTCACACAGGAGTTACTCCAACCATTATTCTTGTTCGCACTAGTGTGTCCGGTGTGGCCATGGAATACTAGCCTAGTTTAGTGAGTGTTTTTAAAGATTCGGCCTCGTCAATTCTTTAAGAAACGACCCCACTTCGCACTTACATTGTAACGCCCTGAAAAATTAGGCAGGGTATATCTATTTATACAACAAATCCATCTGATAGACAAACACATATATCTAGCTAACTATTTCATACATCCATTTCCATTTAATCCTAAATGCCAAATACATGCTGTTCATATCTTAATACCTCAATTCCAATCCCAAGCATGCATTTTACAACAAGTATGAAATAGAAGCCAAACAAATAATAAGTGCTCTACAGGCTTACAAATTTATCCAAGAACATTCTTGGTTACACAAAATGGAGTTTCAACTCAACGCAATACAGCCATGGGCTTACATTCAACAAATAACCATAAAATAAAAATGAAGTCTCAGCTTCGAGTTCTCTCAAGTCAGTGCCTTGGCGGAGGCATAGCACCTATACCTGAAATGGTTTCCTTTATAGGGTGAGCCACAGCCCAATAGAGATATAATACACAACATATGGACCATGACAAGACTAAAGAGGAGTATGCTCATTCCATGCTCATGATAAAACATTTTATCTCTCCTTTTTATAAAGCATACAATGCTGAGATGCAACAACAGATATAAAATCATTTCCATTTTAAACCATTTATGTTACATGAATACATGCTCTGTGAATCTCTAGGTAAGTGTCTGCAAGTAGGCCCTAATGCACTATCACTGTCATTTTTACGAATAAACTGGAAGGCTTGACACCTAACCATGCAGTTCTACACCTCTTACCTATATTCACCAAGTATTCATCTTTTCGCAAACAAATACATTTCCAAACATTTCTCAAAAGCAAATACATTTCCAATAAAATGAATGTAATGTAATGTCCAATGCAACAAATGAGGAATATGTTTCAATTTACCTAAGTCTTATGCATTTCTACAACAATCATGGTTATCCTCCACTGATAGCTCAAAACAGATATTTCTAAACAGATATTTAAACAATTAAATTCCAGAAAAATTTCAATAAATACAATCTATTCCACATCTCATCAAATATGAACAACTACACCAGTTTTCATCCACATACACCTCCACTTCTTTGTGGATCATATCATGCAAAACGGTGGTCGCAGCCCTCTGATATGTAGCTTCAGCATTGTTTAACCTAAACGACATGACTTGGTAGCAGTACGTACCCCACGAAGTAATGAATGCAGTCTTCTCTCTATCCTTGGGTGCCATCAGAATCTAGTTATACCTGGAAAACCCATCCATTAATGGTAATAGTGCGTGGCCGATGGTGGAGTCTACCAACTTGTCTATGTGTAGTAGAGGAAAGCCATCCTTTGGACTGGCCTTATTCAGATCCCTGAAGTTGACACAAACTCTAATCCTGCTATCCTTGTTTGGGACTAGAACAATATTGGCCAACCATGTTGGATGCTCAGATACAAGCAAGAACCCTGCCTCAATCTGTTTGGTAACTTCTTTCTTGATCTTCAGAGCCCAATCTAGGTGGACCCCGCTCAACTTTTGCTTAACTGGTCGGGCCTCAGGGTCAAGGAGGATCCGGTGCTGTACAATCTCAAGATCGATTCCAGGCATGTCTTCGTAGGGCCACGCAAAAACATCTTTGAAATTTTTTAATAAAGCGATTAAACGCTCGTGCTCCTTTGAAGACAACGTGGACTCGATATGGACCAAGCGAGGGTCTTCCTCAGTACCTACATTAATTGAGACGATTTCATCTGTATTAGGTTTAACACGCCTCTCCTCTTTATGATCAACCAAATTTTTTGAAACCCAAGGAATTTCTTCTTCTTCGTTTAAGTCAAAATTTTGAAAATCAAGATCAGTACAACAAACCAAAGGCATAGAAAAGTAGGCAAAGTTCATAACATTCTCATTCAAAAGGTCCGGATCCTTAGTTAGAGTGGACTCAAAAGAAAAGCTAAAAGACGACCTGGACAGGACTTTGGTGTCTGGGTTACCACCCCTGGAAGTACCAGACTCAGAGGAACTTGAATCTGACTCTGACTCCACATACTCAGTGGAATTAGATCTGGACTCACTATCCGATCCAGAACTACTGATGACACTTTGCTCAAACCTCTAAACTAGGCATGGAGCCTTAGATGCATCCATGATGAGACTATTAAAATCTGTTGCCAGTGTACCCCTAATCATTGAGATAGTAAAACTATCCCCTACGTTGATGAACTTAGCTTCAGTAGTAGAACTTGTCAGTAGGTTAGCCAGTGCTTTTCCCAACAGGCCTTCCTCTTTAATGTTCAAGCTTGCAGTCTCGCCTTGATCTGTGCTAGGGCTCAGGTCTGCTTGTTTATCCTCCTCTTATGGTAACTGGTGTCTGAAGAAGATCTCGAACCCCGGATACCTTGTTTTTGTTTTCTTGTCAAACTAAGGCTCTGGGAATCCATAGAAGGGGAAATCTTCCCCTTGGCAGACAAAGCATCAGTTCAAGGTCCCCTGTATTGGTTTGTGCACTAACTCATACTATCTCTCAGCCCTTTTTGCTTTTAGCCTTCCTCGCAACTCCTCTCTCTTTCTTTGCCAATCTACAGCAGGAGGTTTATATCCCAGCCCGAAAGCGTGGGGGTTGTGACTCATCTCCTTACCAACAGTACCTCCCTGCCTGCCACTTTTGCCCAATCCCGATCCAGGAATATGCCCCTATTTGTTTATCATGTAGATGGACTGAGCACTTATATAATTCTCGTCGTCCTCTGCCATAATGGTTTGGACCAATCGGGCTTCTGCCAGAGAGAAGCCAAAAAGGAACACGTTCTCCTCCCCATGTATGATTTCAAATAATGGCGCAATGGCTCCCTGGGGAGAATGGATCGCAGAATTGCCATACACAGTAACAATCCCGTCCTTGAAGGGGTACTTTACCAACTGATGGACCGTTGATGACACCACCTTCATCTGATGTAGCCAGGGTCTTCCAGTAGTAAATTAAACGTGGCTAATACATCTATTACATGGAATTCCACCTCGTGTTCAGACGGGCCGATTAGGATATGGCTCTTGAACATTCCCATAACATCCCGGCTTGTATTGCTATAAGCCCAAACAGTCAAAGTCGTAGGTGTAAAGTTAGCCAGCCTCAAACCAATAGCTTAGGAAGTCCTTACTGGACATACATTGATTGTTGATCTGGTATCTATCAGCACCACCAGAATCCACATTTTCCAAATTTATGGGGTTACATATAAGGGTCGGTTGTGGTTGGCACCCTTAAGTGGTAATTCATTATCTGTAAAAGATATGACTGGCGTAACGTCCCCAGATGTAACCAATGATACCAATTGGTCAGTAGTGGTGTCAATAGGTAGTTTGGTCTAGTTAATTGCCTCTAACAGTGCTTGCCTATGCTCCCGAGAGGCCATTATTAGCCCCCAGATTGATATGTCCGCCTGAATCTTCTTGAGTTATTTCAAGACCAGGTTTTCTTCAACATCTTTCTCTTTTACTCTCTCAAACTCTTTGTTGGAGGACTCCGGCCGATCTAAGGTCGCAGGTTTGAAGTACCGACCGCTCCAGGTCATGTGGTTAATCTCATCCGAGGTGTCAGCTTTCCATCCTTCGTCAATGCTTGCATGACTTAGGTCACTGTCTTCCCACCACTCTCCTGCAGTCATGACTGGGCTAGCATCAGGTTCTATCTGGAGCATGTTAACATTACGCGCCCCATCATCATACCATTCTTCCTTCACCACAATCTTGGTTTCTGAATCTCGATATTTTCGTAGCTTTCTTAGCATCATTTTTCGGTCACTAGGCTCCCATTCGACCTTTTTGGTAGTTCGGACATCACCCACCGTTGTCTCGGGTTCTTTTTTCTTTTTTCCTTTTCTTTACTCCAGAGCTATCTTCGTCTGGATCTCTTCTATTATTTCATTTTGAAATTGTTCTAGTGCCTGTTCTTTCTTAGTCAGAGGTGCAACCTCAGCCTTGCCACTAGCACCAATTTCCTCTTTCTTTTCAGTCTCTCCCATCTGTTCCTCCATATCTAACTCCTCCTCACTCAACCACCCATTGCTTGTTTTCGACTGGCTCGAATCCCACCATCACAGTTGTACACTGTTTGTATCCTCTTCTTCAAAGAAATAGAGGTTGTCTAGATCCTCTTCCAACTCGGCTAGGTCTTCTTCCCGTTCGGCCGAATCATTTAGGCCCTGTTCTGGCCCGTCATTCTGATTCTACCCTAACTAGTCCTTCCCAATAACGTTAATGCTGAGGAAGTTTGACAATATGACTACTGGCTTCGGCTGACTGACAGCACAATGTATAAGTTAGGGTTGTACTCCTCTGTGAGTGAGCTCCTTTTTTCTATAACTTGGGCATCAGGCAAGCCCTTCTCTAGTGTACTTCATTTCTTCTCCATTTCTACTACCATAGGTTCAGGTTGGGTTTACGGTGATAAATCCAACATGCACATGTCTGTGCCTTCTGGAATACTCACCTCTAGCTTGGGTAGATGGGATGAAGTAATATATGTGTTGGGTTTATAGGAGGGTGGTAGTGTATGGATGTGGTTAATGTTTTTGGGTGGGGAGACTTGGTTATGTGTAGGAAGTGGGTTGGTAGTTATGTTTGGTTTGGAAGGTGGGGTGATGACTTTGTTGTCAATGAGATCCTGGATCTCATGACGTAGCCAGTAACATAGATCTGTGGGGTGACGATGTTATTGGTGGAAGATGCAATATTGGGTAGGGTCCTATATGGGTGGTAATGGGTCCGGAAGTGGACAAGGATCGAGAAGCTTGAGATGTTCCTTTTCCATTAATAGTTTGAAGGTGCAGGTTGGCCTCATATGGAGTGGAGTAAGGATTCTTCGATTTTAGGGTGGGCTGGTATTTTGTAAAGGTTATGAGGTTGTGGCAGTAACAAAGGGATCAGCCATCTTGGCTATTGAAACAACAGTACTGACATCTACGGGCCACGAAATAGTGCTACTGCTAGCATTAGTATTCTGAGAAAATGGCCTTCTTGCAAGTTCACTTGTTCTATGGATGATACCCTTCTTGAATGCATTCTTAATTTGGACCCCCAACTCATGTAAGGAAGCAAAGGTGGATAACGGTGCCACTATCATCCTCTGCAGCATGTCTAGTTAAAGGTTTTGGACCACCAGTCGGACTTGTTCTCTTTCAGTAGGTCTATTTGTCATTCGGGCTGCCATGGCTCTCTACCGGGCGACAACATCAATGAATGATTCTTTGGGGTTCTGGGTAGTAGCCTTCAACTCGCTGATAGTCACCTCTATCTGAGTGCTATAAGAGTAGTAATTGACAAACGCCTCGGATAACTCCTTTCAATTCCGCTTTGTAGAGTCCTCTAACTTAGCGAACCAGATGGCTGCCACATCAGACAATGTTCTCCCAAACAGTGATAGTTTCTGAGCCCTAGACAGGCCCATTGGCCTTAGCACATTTGAAAATAAGGGGATGTGCACAATCAGATCCCCACTTCCATCGAATTTGTCGATGTGGGGCATCTTAAATTTCTCTGGCAATCTGATCAAAGCCTCAGTGTACCCGTCTTCAATATTTGGAATAGAGTTGAAGCCTTGGGGTTTTTTTAATGCTTTCTCCAATCTAGCAATCTTGATCAAAGCCAGATCAATTTCATTGATATCAAAAAGAAAAATTCCTGTGGGGGGTTGAACCGGAGGCCAATAAGCTGGAGCCGGGGAAACATTTCTTGAGGATCCGGGAATTGGGGATTTTCTACTAGTTGAGGTACATCTAGGTTTGGCTGAGTAGTCGGGATTAGATACACGGTCGATGCGGATGCCCCAAACATACATTGTAGATCGACGATGACTTCGTCCTTTGCGACCATCCTTTGATTGACAGTATCCATGGTTCTCTAGAGAGTTACCATCATGGCAGCAAATTCTTCCTTGTTATGTGCCATTGCTGGTCGAGATGAGTTTGATTCTGGTGAACTGCTTGAGTAAGAATGGTTAGGTGTTTGCTGAATGCTTTGTACCAGTGTTGCAGACTGTGTGTTCCTTCTTCATTGAGTAACCGGCAGAAGTGAGACTAACATTGGCTGACCTCCAACAAGGTCTTATGTTTTATGAAGCTTGCCAAAACGAGTCCACACAACTTGGGGAATATCAGGTCTTTCTGAAGCTATGATGGTAAACTACCTAGCAAAAGAAAAGAAAAACCATAGATCAAAATTGAACGGCATCTTGGCCTAATTCACAGCAGATAAAACATAATTGAAGAACCACAATCCCCACCGAACTCCATTCTCAAAATCATACTGATATGAACCATCCTGTATAGTCTCACTGTAAAAGCATATACCAAGTAAAAGAGCCAAAACACCTTTATGAAGGGGTAGGGTTACCCTGTCCTAGATTTTTTGACATGATCTAGGTTGTACTATTTCAAACAATGAGTTTCATAACATCCTGCAAATGGGTGGCATCCTGTCCTAAGTTGGAATAGTCACTATAGCTTCACTATATGCAACTAGGTCAAATGGTCGAAAGGGTACCACAGCAAGATTACCAAATATACCTCTTACACCTAACACTGAGAAGTGAAAGGAGGATCAAGCGGTATAGTTGTAATCCAGATCCAAGGGTTATGTTTCCAACATGGCAATGCCCATAACTGGTCAGCCTTTTGGGCAAGCCTCTGGCAAACCGTCCAAGAATAGTAGATGGAAAACACAATGACTTAAGTAATCATGCATGTGGAAAGAACATATAAATGTAGATAAAATTTCACATCATGAGTTTCAAGTCAAGTTCTTTAAGTCCCCAGCAGAGTCGCTAGAAACTGTAGCTCGACTTTTCTTGCTCCTTTCGGATACGACTAGCCTTATGACTCGGACTCCCGTGGTTCTGAATCTGATTTCACAAGTGCAATGTGAAATAGTGAAAACACAAAAAGAGTCCAAATCTGAAAATTCTTTTTGGAAAATTGATGTTTGAATCAAATGTCAAAAATAGACTGATTTGCTAAATTTTAGAGTTGCCACCTAAATATTTTTGATAAATTTAGAAAACTCGTGACTCGTGCCAAAGGCCATTTATCCATCATCACCAAAGTGTCCTGGCTCGGGAACTTAGGTACGAGAGGGGAAGGTCATGAATTGAGCACCCCACTCGCCCGATCAAAAATCGGCCTCTACTAATCATGATGTGATTTTTATTTACATTATACGCTCTTGTTCGGATTATTAGACTAATATTACTATTTGTTGCATACAAGTATAAACTAATTTGCAAAAGTTAGAACATTTGATTTCATGTTTGTTTTTGAAAATTTTTTTGAATACGTGTCACTTGAAAAGGGGAATTTGTACATTAATCAATTCGTCCCAATTTTATCAATTTAGCCTTCGTCCACAGGCATTCAAATAATTATATCACCTAAGCAATTAGCCTTATGGTATTATGCTTGGCATGGCAACAATCATACTTATGCGATATGCCAAAGTGATAAGTACTCACCTAGTACTCCAAGACAAGCCAAATAAAAAAAAAAATAGAAAAAATGCATGTTCCTAACTAATGCGATATGACTAATGCAACGCACACATTTATGCAATACTTAGGTTCGACTATAAGCATGGTATATGATCCAAGTCAAGACATGTGATAAATCACGTTTTCAAGCAATGAATTTGAAATTGACATTGGTTAGTATGATGAACCAAACCCAAATGTCCATGAAACGAGTGTATGTAAACATGGGAATGCTAAATAAACATGATGCTTTGTACTAACCATCGTAAGAGGGTAAATAAAAGGGAGAAAGACGTGGGGTTGGAAGACATACAACTTATTACATGTTGGCCCTAGCACAAGAGGGTCCAAATGAGCGTCCGAATGTCCGGCTTTAAACTAATTATTACAAAACCAAACAAATGAATTTACTTTAACTAAACTAACTAACTAGCTAAGTTATTACAACAAGAAGAATATAAAAAAGAGTTTTGAACTAGCAATCCAAGTTAACTAACTATATAATTATAACTAAACAAGTAATTATAACTACAACAATAATTAATTACAATACTGATTCAAACAACAAAGAGGCACGACAATTGCATGTGTGATGCCCAAAAGTTCCTCTGTTTGCCTAGGTTACTCTGTTTCACCCCAGTCATTGCCCTCTATTTTTTGCAAAACACCCTGTTTACCAAGCATTGGCAGCCGGCCGGCACTAAATTTCAAGCAAAAATTCATTTTGTGCTCTGAGGTAAGAACAGTGCAGACAGAGCCTTTCTAGGCTCTGTTTGTCCCCTCTGCTCTTCTCTGTCGAGGAAAGCCTCGAGAGAAGAGCAAAGTCATTACCGAGACCATCAATGAGCAAATTGATTGCTTGATGATTTTGGACATGAGTTTGGACAAAAATTAATAAATGCAATGAACAATGACCTTGCTTTCCTCTTATCATGAAATGAGCTAAAAGAGGGAGGTAGAGACGCTTCAAGGTTCATCAAAACATCATTAATCGACATATGATGACCCTCGACAAAATAGACTCGGCATAATGTCTGGCCGAACCCAAGCAATATAACTCATGTTCTTTATGTTGGTTGGTTCATTTTAAGCCAAATTCATTAGTCTTTGCCATTCTTTAATCCATTTGTCCAAGGTGGTGATTACGTCCACTAAATGAGAAGCATGTCAAACAGGAAGTGATTCTCAACATGAAAAAAAGACTATGCTGTTGATGATGAACCTCTGTAGAGAATAGGCCATTAAGTATAGAACTCTAGCTCATGTTTTGAACAACCATCACCGATTGAAACAACTTTAAAATGAAAGAAATGAATGATAAGTTGATTATTTAAAATGAGGTTCTAACATGGAAATTAAACAAAGAAAGGCTAAGAACAACACACAACAAGCTATATATGCGAACATATAAGATAGCAAGCAAACTAATCAAAGCATGAATCAAATAAATAAACTAGGACAGCTCTAAAACAGCCTCTAATAAGTGAAAAATAGTGGCTCAAAGTGTATGAAAAGAGTTCAATAAGCTAAACAATTAGCAAAGAAAATAAGGCTAGTAAGCAAGATCAAGAAGGGGTGGCTAACCCCTTCACTTTTGAAGCCTCAAAGCATGATTTTTAGCCTCTTTTAACCTTTGAAAAGAAATTTGGAAAACAAAGAAAAAGGGTGTAAAACAAGGGTTTGAGCTATAGGTGAAGGTGCAAGAAAGAGTGTTAACCCTCTCTGCCCTTTGGTAGCCATCCAAACTCAAGTTCCAACACTTGAACTAGGACCAAAGGAATATGAAACACACAGGAAATAGGTAGAGAAAGACAGAAATGAAAATAAGAGAAAGATAGTAAACCTATACCTCTTGGAGAGGGTATGTTCTTGTTTGTAAATCAAACTTAGTCTAAGCACACCCTCAAGTCTGAATTTTGATGCTTAAAGCTCAACTAAGGCTCTAAGGTTTTTGGTATGAGAGTGTGTATGTGTTTGAGTATGGTGTAAGGATGGCAAGCTTACTCAAAGGTGACTTGCACAAGAAGAAGGAGCTCTCAAATAGGTGTATATGCTATTTGGAAAATTTTTAGCCCCCAAAATAGAGCCAAGAGCTCGTATTTATAGATTTGGGCCAAAAAGATAAAAAATATCTTCAAAATAGGATAGTTGGCCCATTCCCATCCAGAACAATATTTCTCGCTATTGAGTGCCGGTCGGCTTCTAATGGCTATGGCTGGCTCCGAATGTGTGCCGACCGGCAGCCAATGCATTTCCCTGTTCCGTTGTTTCAAACACAGTGCAGGCTGACTCAGGATGCAAAAATGAATTTCTAGGGTACAAATAGGATTAACATGAAAGGTTTGGGATTGTTTTTGGAGCTCAAACCCAAATTCCTTCGTTAAGAACTCGAACCACACTCAACACAACTTTTATCTTCGAGTGCACAGAACCAAGCGTCCAAGTCTTACGGGCGGTCAAAAATCGAGTGTCTACATTCGGTAGCAGTAGGTGCCCCACGGAGTAGTGAAAGCGGTCTTCTCCCTATCCTTGGGTGCCATTAGAATCTGATTATACCCAGAAAACCCATCCATGAATGACAGCAGCACGTGGTCGGCGGTGAAGTCTAGAACTCGTCTATGTATGGCAAAGGGAAGTCATCCTCTGGACTATCCTTATTCAGATCCCTGAAGTCGACACAAACTCTGATTCTGCCATCCTTCTTGGGAACTAGAACAATATTAGCCAACCACGTCGGATACTCAGATACAAGTAAGAACCCTACCTCGATCTGTTTGGTGACCTTCTCTTTGATCTTCAACATCCAATGTGGGTAGACTTTGCGTAACTTCTATTTAAGTGGTTAGGCCTCAGGATCAAGAGGGATCCGGTGCTGTACAATCTCAGGATCGATTCTAGGTATGTCTTCGTAGGACCACACGAAAATATCTTTGAAATCTTTTAATAAATCGATTAAATCCTTGCATTCCTCCAAAGACAACATGGACCCGATCTGGACCAAGCGGGGATCCTTCTCGGTACCCACATTAATTGTAATGATTTCATCAGTACAGGGCTTAACATGCCTCTCCTCCTCTTGGTTAATCAAAATTTCCAAACTCGAGGAATTTCTTCCTCTTCGTTTAAGTCAAAATTTTGAAAATCAAGATCAGTGCAACAAACCAAAGGCATAGAAAAATAGGCAAAGTCTACAGCATTCCCATTCAAACAGTCTGGATCGTCGGTTACAGTGGACTCAAAGGAAAAGCTGAAAGACAACCTAGACAGGACTTTTGTATCTAGGTTACCACTCCTGGAAGTACCAGACTTCGAGGAACTAGAATCTGACTCTGAGTCCACAGACTCACTGGAATCAGATTCAGACTCTTTATCTGATTCAGAATTGCTGATGACGCCTTGCTCAAACTTCCAAACTAGGCGTGGAGCCTTTGATGCATCCATGATGAGGCCAGTGAAATCTGCTGCCGGTGTGTCCCCGATCATTAAGATAGTAAAACTATCCCCAAAGTTGGCAGACTCAGCTCTAGCAGTAGAACTTTCCAATAGGTCAGCCAGCGCTTGTCTCAACAGCTTTTCTTCGTCAATATCTAGGCTTGCAGTCCTGCCTTGATCTGTGTTAGGGCTCAGGTTTGCCTGCTCATCCTCCTCTTCTGGTAACTAGTGTCAGAAGAAGATCTCGAACCTTGGATACCTTGTTTTTGTTTCCTTGTCAAACCAAGGCTCTGGAAATCCACAGAAGGAGAAGTCTACCCCTTGGCAGACCAAATGTCCGTTCAAAGTTCCTCGTATTGGTTTGTGGACTAAGTCATTCTGCCTCACAATCCTCTTTTCTTTCAGCCTCCCTCGCAACTCCTCTCCTTTTCTTTTTCAATCTGCAGTGGTAGGTTTGTATCCTAGCCCAAAAGCATGGGGGTTGTGACTTATCTCCTTGGTAACAGTACCTCCCTGCTTGCCACTTCTGCCTAGTCTTGATCTAGGAATATGCCTCTATTTGTTCATTATGTAAATAGACTAAGCGCTTATGTAATTTTCGTCGTCTTCTGTTATGATGGTTTGGACCAACCGAGCCACTACCAGAGAGAAGCCAGAGAGGAACACGTCATCTTCCCCATGTATGATTTTTGGCATGGACGCAGTAGTTCCCTGGGGAGGATGGATCACAAAATTTCCATACACAGTAGCAATCCCGCCTTTAAAGGGGTACTTTACCAACTGGTGGACCGTTGATGACATTGCTTTCATTTGAAACAGCCAAGGCCTTTCCATCAGTAGATAGAACATAGCCGGAATGTCCATGACATAGAATTCCATCTCATGCTTAGACAGGCCAATTAGGATATGGCTCTTGAACGTTCCCATAACATTCTGACTCATATTGTCATAAGCTTGGATGGCATGAGTCGTAGGTGTAAAGTCAGCCGACCTCAAACCGATGGCATGGGCAGTTCTCACTAGACATACATTGATCGCTGATCCAGTATCTATTAGCACCACCAGAATTCACTTTTTCCAGCTTTCTAGGGTTACATATAAGGGTCGGTTATGGTTGGCACCCTCAAGTGGTAACTCCTTATTTGTAAAAGATATCAAAGACATAACATCCCCGAATGTAACCAATGATACCAATTGGCCAGCAGTGGTATCGATAAGTAATTTGGTCTAGTTTATTGCTTCTAACAGTGCTTGTCTATGCTCCCGAGAAGCCATGATTAGCCCCCAAATTGATATGTCCTCCTGAATCTTCTTGAGTTATTTCAAGACCAGGTTTTCTTTAACATCCTTCTCTTTTGATTTCTCAGCCTCTTTGTTGGAGGACTCTAGCCGATCTAAGGCCGTAGGTTTGAAGTACCGACAGCTTTGGCTCATGTGGTTAATCTCGTCAGTATACCAGGTGTCATTAGGGGTATCAACTTTCCACCATTTGTTTGTATACGCATGACTTAAGTCGTTGTTTTCCCACTACTCTCTTGCAACCATGGTCGGGCTATCATCTGGTTCTATCTGAAGCATGTTCACATCACGCCCCCTGTCATCATACCATTCTTCTTCCACCACAGTCTTGGTTTTTGTAATTCAATATTTTCTAAGCTTCCTTAACATCATATTCTAGTCACTAGGCTCCCATTTGATCTTTCTCATATTTTGGACATCTACCACTGTAGGCTCAATCTCTGCTATTTCCTTTCATTTTCCCTGCTCCAGGGCTTTCTTCATTTGGATTTCTTTTATCATTTCCCACTGGAATTGCTCCAATGTCTGCTCTTTCTCAATCAGAGGTACTGCCCAAGCCTTGCTGCTAGCACCAACTCCCTTTTCTTTCCCAGTCTCTCCTATCTGTTCCTTAACATCTGACTCTTCCTCACTTAACCACCCGTTACTTATTTTTGGCTAGCTTAGATCCCACCACCCCAGTTGTACACTGCTTGTATCATCTTCTTCAAAGAAGTAGAGGTTGTCTAGATCCTCTTCCAGCGTAGCCAGGTCTTTTTCCAGTGCAGCCAAGTCATTTAGGCCTTGTTTTTGGCTAATCATTCTGATTCTGCCCTAACTAGTCCTCTTCAATAACGTTAATGCTAAGGAAGCCTAGTAATATGACTGCTGGCTTCGGCTGATCGATGGCCACGATGTATAAGTTAGAGTTATACTCCTGTGCAAGTGAGGCCCCTTTCTCTATGACTTGGGCATCAGGTAAACCCTTCTTTGGTGTACTCTCTTTCTTCTCCACCTCTGCCACCATGGATTGTGTTGGGTTTGCAATGTTAAGTCCATCATGCACATGTTCATACCTTCTGGAATAATCATATCTGGCTTGGGTAGATGAGATGGGGTAATGTAGGCGCTGGGGTTAAATGAGGGTGGTAGTGTATATATTTGGTTAATGGTTCTAGACGGGAGGACTTGGTTATATAGAGGAAGTGGGTTGGTGGTTATGGTCAGTTTGGAGGGTGGGGCAATGACTTTGTTGTCAATAAGATCCTGGATCTTATGACATAGGCGGCATCACAGATCTATGGGATGACCATGTTATTGGTGGAAGATATAATACTGGGTGGGGTCATGTCTGGGCGGTA
Source organism: Camellia oleifera (assembly GCA_022316695.1). NCBI lineage: Eukaryota > Viridiplantae > Streptophyta > Magnoliopsida > Ericales > Theaceae > Camellia > Camellia oleifera. The sequence continues at coordinate 92,370,548 of CM039309.1, forward strand.
ATGGGTCAGGAAATGGTTGAGGATCGAGGGGTTTAAGATGCCTCTTTTCCGTTAACAATTTAAGGGCACAGGCTGGGCTCATATGGAGGGGGTAAAGGTTCTTCGATTTCGGGGTGGGCCAACGGTTTGTGAAGGTTGCGAGGTTGCGGCGGCAAAGGGATCGGCCATTTTGGCTACTGTAACAACTATGCTAACATCTGCAGGCTGCGGAATAGTGCTACTACTAGCATTGATACCTCGGGAGAATGGCCTTCTTACAGGTTCACTTGTTCTGTGAATAATGCCCTTCTTGAATGCCTTCTCAATCTAGACCCCCAACTCGTATAGGGAAGCAAATGTGGATAACGACACCACTATCATTCTCTACAGCATGTCTGGCTCAAGGTTCTTGACCACCAGTTGGACCTGCTTTCTTTCAGAAGGTCTATTTGTCATTCTTGCTGCATTTGCTCTCTATCTGGCAACAAAGTCAATGAATGATTCTTTGAGGTTCTAGGTAGTAGCCTCCAGCTCACTAATGGTTACCTCTATCTGAGTGTTATAAGAGTACTGGTTGAAGAATGCCTCCAATAACTCCTTCCAATTTTGCTTTGTAGAGTCCTCTAGTTTAGCATACCAGATGGCCGCTACATTAGACAAGGTCATCTCGAATAATGATAGTTTTTGTGCTTGAGACAGGCCCATTGGTCTTAGCACATCTGAAAACAAGTGGACGTGCACAATCAGATCGCTACTTCCATCGAATCTGTCGATGTGGGGTCTAGACACCCCATTTTTGACTGACCTTAAGACTCAGATGTCGTCGTTTGAGCGCTTGATGATTGTGCATGTTTGTGCTCGTTTCGAGTTTTTGGGGTTTTCGGGCTGAGTGGCTTGCCTCTGGGCCTTTGAACTCTTTGTGTTTTGGTTTGGTTTGTAGACCATGCCTTATTTTCCCTTGCCTGGAAGGAGAGAGAGAGGTCTGTAGACCACTTTTCCCTCTTGTTGGCTAGTTTTCGGTTTCCGAAGCCTTCGGCCGTGCGCCTTGTTTTGCTTCCTTTTTGGTTTGGTTTTGAACCAAACCTTGTTTTTCCATCCTTGGAGGGAGAGAGAGGTCTTGTAGACCACTTTTCCCTCATGCAGGCTAGTTTTCGGTTTTCGGAGCCTTCGGTCGCACGCCTTGTCTCAGGACCGCTTACCGTTCTCTTTTTGGCCTAGTTTTCGAACCATCCCATGTTGCCTTGGTCTAGAGGGACACAGAGGTCTTGGAGACCACTTTTTGTTGTCGTAGACCACTTTTCCCTTGTAGACCACTTTTGGTGCCCGTAGGCTAGTTTTCGAGGCTTCTGGTTGCACACCTCGACCCCCGAACTCTTGTCTTGCATCCTTTTTGGTTTGTTTTTGGCACAAACCTTATTTTCCTTGCTTGGAAGGTGGAATGAGGGTTGGAGACCAGTTTCTCTTCCTGAAAACCACTTTTCTTCCTTGCCAGCCAGTTTTCTTCCCTGTAGACCACTTTTGGTGGTCTACAAGTGGTTTACAGTTGGAAAAAGTGGTCTCCAGCCATGCCACTACCTTCCTCTCTCTGTGCAGACCATCTTTCCCCCCTTGCTGGCCACTTTTTGTCCTGGTCGACTAGAAAAAGTAGTTAGCTGACCAGTACAAGTAGCTGGCCGACCACTTCAACTGGTCGGCAGCTTTCCTTCATATTCTGCAGGTGTTGTGGATGCCAGTTGTGCCAGCTGTTGGGCACAGAACTCATCTCCCATACACATGTATGGATGGATTGATCTAAGCCTCAAACTTCTTCAACAAGCTTGATTCTTGATTTTTTATAAGAGGGAACCTCCCCCCTCTTGTCTCAGGTTCAGAAAAAGTGGCTGAGAGCTATATATATATATATATGTATGTATCTCTATATTTCTCTTTTGTTCCATATTTGTGCTTGAAAGTGTAATTTCTTCACACTTTTGCACACAAACACATAGTGAAACACTATACTCTTGGAGCTGAGGCACTTTGAGGCTGGTTTTCGAGTTTTTTTGATTAGTTTTAGCTCAAAAAGGTTGCTGGAGTTACAGCCTTGAAGTTGTTCTACAAGGGTAAGTTTCTAACCCCTTAAACCTTGGTTTTTGTTTAAGCTTTTGGCCCTATTTGCATGCTGATTTAGGCCTAACTTTTAACTACAAAAAGTTCTTATTTCAAGTGTTCTAAATGTTTGTTGAAGGCCTTGTTGGTGTTGGGGGTGGTCTACCCCCTCTTGTGCCTTGTTTGGCCTTGTTTTTGTGCTATCCTTTTAAGCTATTGGGACCACATCTTTTTGGCCTTCTCACCACTGAAATTCAGAAATATTTTTATGGTGGAAAGTGTGTTTTGAGGTCCCAAATAGGAGGGGGTCATCCCCTCTCCTTGTATCTTGGATGCTTGCCTTATTAGCCTCATGTTTGAGCATGACTTTCTAGCATGTTTTGGCCATATCTCAGCATGTTTTTGGTGTTATTTTGACATGGCATACCTCTGTTTTAGCTTGGTTGAGTCACCACTTGCATGCATTCTACACTTGTAGTGTAATCTTACATGCTAGCCTAACATGTACCATGCTTTTGGACCATCATTTTAGCATGTTTTGGCTCAGCTCCAAGAAGCTTTTGTTCATGTTTTACCATGTTTAAGCTCTAATTTAAGTGTTTTGGGCCATGCATGCCTTGCTTTGTATAGCTATAGTTCATTCATGCTCACTAGCTTTGAGTTTCCAAGCCACCAGCATGCATTACTTGGGTTATTCACATGATTTGGCATCATTTGATATGTGATTTCAGTACATGTAGTGTGGCCATACACTCACATCTTTCACTCTTTCAATGCTTTGGAGGGTTGGTACTTTATGCCTTAAGTATGAGCCATTGTGTATGCCATCTTGCCTAGGCTTTTGGGCCACCATTTTAGTGTGTTTTGGGTGTTGTTTTGCCATGAGACAACTCTATTTTTGTTTGGTTAGGGCATCCCTCATTTGCTTCTTACACTTATAGTGTAAGTCCTCTTTACTAGCTTTGCATGCCTAATGAGTGAGCTTGTTATTCTAGCATGTATTGACTTGGTATTAGCCCATTTTTGGTGTTAATTTGACATGCATTAACTCTGATTTTTATTGGTAAAGTCATCTCATGCTTGGTTTTGGTAGGTGTAGTATAACCTTCCTTATTGGCCTTGCATACTTCATGCTTCATGCCCTTCATGCTAGCATGTGTTAGCTCTAGTCCATACATGTTTTAGCATCATTTTGACATGCTCTAGGACTGTTTTGGATTTCCTTGGCCATTGTAGACGCGCCTCGCGTGAGGGCCTCCGTGCTATAGTTCGGACTCAAATTGTCACGGTTCTCACAGACTCAAATTGTCACGGTTCTTAATCTGAACCAAAGAGTCCAAATCTGGTAAATCGTTTTGAGAAAACAGATTTTTGTAAAGAAGTGCCAAACATGGACTGCTTTGCCAGATACAGAGTCGCCATCTAAATATTTTTATTTTGGGGAATTTAGGAAACCCTGACTAGTTTGCCAAAGGTCACGTGTCCGTCATCACCAAAGTTGCCTCGGTTCGGGAACTTGGGTACGATTGGGGAAGGTCAACTATGAGCACCCCCTCTCGCCCGATCCGAAGATTGGCCTCTACTAATCATGATATCTTATTTTGAAAACATTATGTGTTCTTATTCTATTTAATTAGCTAATCTTACTATGTGATGCGCACAACACAAAAGTATAGACTAGATCGCCTAATTTGGAACAAAGCATTGCATATCCGTTTGTTTGGAAAATGAATTGAGATTTGCTACTCCCAAGTAGGCTAAAACACGGATTTCAATGAGTTGTTCCAACTCAAACAATCCAACCTTCACCCACAGGCATTCAGGTAGTTATATCATTTAAGCACATAGCCTCATGGTAAAGTATGCTGACATGGTAACACTCATACACGTGCAAGGATGCTAAAACATAAATGCTTACCGAGTATTCCAAGCCAAAACAGAAACTAGTTAGTAATCATATGCATGATCCTAGTTTAGGTTAAGATGGCTAATGCAACGCATGCGAGATGCAACTACAATAGGCTCGGCTATCCTAATATGGCCTATGAAGATGCTACAGCTATCACGTAATCAACTTGGGATTGAAATACAAATGCAGTTAGTATGATGCGCCGAGCTCGGTGCATGCAAAACGAATGAATGTATGCAAACATGCTATCATAAGTATGCTAATTGAAACATACCCTAAACTAACCATCAAAAGCTAGTAAATAAAAGGGAAGAAAGACGTGGGGTTGGAAGACATACACACACTCACGCACACTTATTACACAATGGCCCTCGCTCGGAGGGTCCGAATAAATATTACAAAATAAATAAATAATTAACTCTTCTAACTAATTAAATATTACATATCTTCTATTTAATTAACAAATTAAATGCAGAAAGAGGATGGCCGCAGCCCCGCCTCGGAATGCTAGGATGATGCATGCTCAACTCGCCCCGCCCGGAAACCCATGCCATGCCACTGTTGCCTCTGTTTACACTGCCCTGCTCCTCTGAAAATTCTGAAAGTCCCCAAACTCATTTTGAATCACCCTCTGAGTGCTCTGGGGTGTCACCGGCCACAATTCAAGTTCACCGGCTATGGGGATGGGCTTATCGGCCAAAAGTTACACCATCGGCTGGTAATTTATGGTCGGTCGGCACTGTATGTGGCCGGCCAGCCATCTCTTCCTGCAGAAACCTATTTTTGACAGCAGCAGAGGGCAGACAGTGCATGGCAAGGAAATTCAAAGCAATGTATGCATGGACACTCCCAATCATGCTATGGACTCATAGGAGTGTGACCCTCGATGCTCGGGCCACCAATCATGCATTTCGATGCATGATGGCCTAAGGCACCAAGTTTGCAACTTAATGTAAATGCATGCGTAAAAGAGATGAATGCCTTATGCCCTATCATGTTGGGGTCAAGGGCATTGGCGACCGAGGGTTGAGGCACGTTACGTCACTTTGAGTACGAACGTATCTCAATCCTCATGCTTGGTTTGACACCCCAAACCAAGCAAAATGTAATGCATGTATGCAACATGGCTCAACTATGCAACATGGGTCAAATGTGCAACATGAAGCTAAGGTACAAAACATGCCAAATGCAATGTGCCAAACATACAAGATGCCATGCAATGCAACCTATCATGCAAGCTATGACATGAAATGCAACTAGTTAAATAATGTGCAAATGTGCAAATATGGTACAATGCAAGCATGAAACCAAAGTAATGCAACATGATCATGCAATGGCGGACTTAAACCTCAAAGGGGCAGACCTCAGCCCACCTGTAGACACCCCATTTTTGACCGTCCTCAAGACTTGGACGTCACCGTTTGAACACTCGGTGATCATCCATGTTTGTGTTCATCTTGAGTTCCTGGAGGTCTCGGCTACGCGCCTTGCTTCAGGATCTCTCGACTCGACTGTTTTGTGTCTGGTTTTGCACCAAACACTTGTGCTTTGCCTTGGAGGGGCAGGGAATGGCTTGTGGGCCATGCCCACACTCCACTGGCCATGGCTTGAGGCCACCGGCTGTGTTTTGTTGCCACTGGCCAAATGTTTGGCCGGCCGGCACTATAGATAGCCGACCGGCTGACTACTGTGCATCTGCTTTTGCAGATATTTTTGTGCAGCTGGCATGCACTTTCACCCCCTCCATACACGTGTATGGAGGGATTTCTCTCTTGTCAGCTTCCTTTGGAAGCTTTACAAGACTAATTGTCTATAAGAAGGAGTTTCTTCTCTCTTGTAAAGGGGTTAGACAATTTTAGACAACATTATTTTCCAGAGTTTGAGCTTTAGGGTTTGGGTTTGTATCTCTTCTATCTCTCTCTCTCTCTCTCTCTCTCTCTCTCTCTCTCTCGTGTTTAGTGTGTGTTTAGTCTCATTTTTGTGCACAAACACCCACCATCACACCTTTTCTTGGTTGCTGAGGTACCAGAGGTCCTTCCTTGAAGCTTTTGGACTGGTTTGGAACCAAAAGAGCTGCTGAAACATTGTTTGTGAAGAGGGTCTATAAGGGTAAGACTTTTATCCCTTTTAACCCCATTTTTGCAAAGCTTTTTAGCCTATCTTGCATCTGTTTTTGAGCTTAACATATAACATAGAAAAGTTCTATTTTTAAGTGCTCTAAATAGTTGGTTAAGGTTTATTTAAGCTTTAGGGTTGTTTGACCCCTCTTAAGCCTTGTAAAGCTCCATTTTTGTGCCATTTTGGTTGAGCTCCGGGACCATTGTGTTTGGGCCTCCTCACCACTGAAATCTTGAGAGATTTCAGAGGTGAGGATGGTCCCTTGATGTCCTAGGAAGGAGAGGGCCACCCCCTCTCCTTGTTGTCCTTGAAAAGAGCCTTTTTTTTGCCTCTTGATGGAGCATCTAGTTTAAGTGTGTGTTGAACATGCCTTGACTATTTTTTTTATGCTTATTATGTCATAATATAGCTCTGTTTTTAGTTGGTTTTGGTACACCATGCTTGCTTAGCATACATGCCTTGTAATGCCATGATTTGCCTCAATATATGCATAGCATTTAGACTACTATGCTCATGTGTTTTGGTCGGGCTTTGTGAAGCTTACATGCATATTTTGATGTGCTAAGGGACTGTTTTAGGTCATTTGAGTCATTCATGTCTTGCTTTGTATAGCTACCATGCAATCCCTCTTGTATGCCTTAAGCTTTGGCCCCTCTAGCATGCCATCCTTGCTTTGTTTCAGTGGTTTGGAATCACTTGGTATGTTATTTCAGACCTCATGATGTGCTTATATGCTTGCATTCGATGTCCCTTTAATGCTCTAGAAGGTTGTCATCTCATGCTCCATGTTTAGGCCTTCATGCATGCCATCATGTTTAGGCCTCCTAGGACGCCATGTCATTGTGTTTTAGTTTTGTTTCAACATCCTAAACCTCTGATTTTGGTCATTCAATTTATGCCATGTTTGGTTTTGTTAAGGGTAGTTCAATACATCCTTAGCTTGCCTTGAGTACTTGGACCAATTGCATGCTATGCTTGTCTTGTTTGCTTGATTTGGCATCATCTTTGACATAATTTTCAAAGCTTACCTTGCATGCTAATTGTCCATGTTTACCTCCTTTTAAGTGTGCTTAGAAGTTGTCCCTTTATGCTTAGGAATTGGACCATATTTGCATGCATGTGTGTGTGTTTTGGACCTCACTTCCATAGCACCTAGTTTAGGGCTATCCAATTAGTGTAAATCCCTCCCTTAGCATGTGTTGCATGCTTACCTTGTGTGTTGTTGCATGCTTGATCCCATTTGTATGATGTTGCATGCCTTGCATACTTGTATGTTTAGATTACATCTTGCATACTTGTAGGTTGCATTGCTTCATGCCTCACATGCTTCTTTAGGTTGTGCGCCTAACATGCATTGCTTGCTTGCATGGTTCATTTTGCATACTAGTCGACATGCTCATGATTGCATTACATTGGCATGCATGCTTGGCCTCTTGAATTGCTTGTGATAGAGGTTGAGCCCCTTTATTTGCTTATGTGCATTGCATTCCAATATCAAAATGCACCATCGATTCCTTGGGCCATCATGCATGGAAATGCGTGATTGGTGGTCCGAAAATCGAGACCCATATCCCTTTGAGTCATAAACATGATAGGGGATGTGATTAGTGCATACATTGCTTGAAATACATTGCCATGCTTTGCTTTATCCTCTGCTATTGTCAAACCAGTTTCTACAGGGAGATTTGGCCGGGCGGCCATCTTCAGTGCCGACCGGCCATCCATTGTTGGCCGATGGAGTATTTTGTGACCGGTGACTATTATACATGGCCGGTGACCAATCCCTTCATCCGGTGGTGTTCTAGAGCACTCAGAGAAGCTACCCTGGGACTTGTGCAGTCTTCAGAGGAGGATAACAGCCAAAGCAGAGGCATCTTATGCATGGCATTGGATTTCCGAGCAAACCCGAGCACGCGCACATTGGACCCTCTTCCTGAGGCTATTGTTTACTGCTTAATTATATTCAATTATATTAGGTGGTTTGTAATAATTAATTAGCTTGTAGGTTAATTAATTTGTATTATTCTTTTGGTCCCTCCGAGTAAGGGTGAATTTGTAATAAGTGTGGGTGTGTGTGTATGTCTTCTAACCCCACGTCTTTCCTCCCTTTTACTTACCTGCTTTTGATGGTTAGTATTAGGGCATATTTAAATTAGCATACCTTATGCTATGCATGCGTGCATCCATTCATTTGTCTTGCATGCACCGGGCTCGGCGTATCATGCTAACTGCATAAGTATTTCAAATCTAACTTGAATACATGCTACTTGTGCATTTTCGCATGTCATTCTTAGATTAGCCGAGCATATTCTATGTGGCATTCTGTATGCGATGCATTAGCCACTTTAACATGAACTAGGATCACGCATGTTTGCTAACTGGTTTACTGTTTTGGCACGGAGTACACTGTAAGTATTTTATACTTTAGCATCTCGCATGAGTGTGAATGTTAAACATAATAGCATGCTTATCATGTGGCTAGATGTTTATTTGAGTAACTGCCCGAATGCCTGTGGGTGAAGGTTAGATTGCTTGAGTTGGGACAACTCGTTAAAATCTGTGTTTTAGCCTACTTGCGAGTAGCAAAATATCAAAACGTTTTCCAAACGAACGGATATGCAATGCTTTATTCCAAATTAGGTGATCTAGTCTATACTTGTTTGCTGTGCGCACAACATAGTAATTCTAGGCTAATAACCGGAATAAGAACACATAACATTTTCAAAATTGGATATCATGGTTAGTAGAGGCCGATCTTCGGATCGGGCGAGAGGGGGTGCTCATAGCTGACCTTCCCCAATCGTACCCAAATTCCCAAGCCGAGGCAACTTTGGTGATGACGGACACGTGGCCTTTGGCACCGAGTCAGGGTTTCCTAAATTCCCCCCTTAAAAAATATTTAGATGGCGACTCTGTATCTGGCAAAGCAATCCATGTTTGGCACTTCTTTCAAAAAAATCTGTTTCTCAAAACGATTTGCCAGATTTGGACTCTTTGGTTCAGATTTAGAATCGTAACTAAAATGAGTCTGAACTGTGGTAGCATAAGTCTCTCGAGGCGCATCCACACCACCCAAACACAGTGGCCAATGATGATGCAAATGGTGGACGGATGCTCATGCAACTATGCATACCAATGGGCCTAAGACTAAGGTATAAAGAGGAGCATTCTACTACAACTACCCCAACCACACATGGCATGGACTATTCAACCAAAAACAGAGTTTCAATGCATCTAAATACAACCCAAAACCCACTGATATGGTAGCCTCAAATGCCTAAACATGGTATCATACACAATGACTTATTTCTAGGCATAAAAGAATAATCCTTCAAGGCATGAAAGGGATGATGAATGCAAGCATACAAACATGGATTACGGACTGAAATAGCATGAGAAGTGATTCCAAATCACTGAAATAACCCGACTACAGCATGTTCATGGCTCACACCCTCAAGGCTCAAATACAAAGGGGCTACCCTAAACACGGTAAATATGACCAAGACAGTTCCCAACAAACCTCAAGCATGGTAAGACATGGCTAAGAACTTCACAAAGTTAGGCCAAAACATGAGGGCATGGTAGACTAAATACATGATGCACTTCTAGGCAAAAGAGAGGAATACAAATCAAGTATATGAAGCATGGAAGCGGTCACTAATCTGACCAAAAACAGAGGCATAAGATGACCCAATAACACCCAAAAACCTCTGAAATGAAGCCAAGAACAACTAATCATACATGCTACCCTTATGGGCCAAAGATGCAAACAAAAGAGAGACCAAGGGAGAGGGGTGTTCCTACCCTATGAAAGACTTCAAAACCCCTTCTTCACCACTGAAAATCCCATGGATTTCAGTGGAGAGAAGGCCAATACACCAAAGTCTCCAAAGCTTAACAAAGAGAGCACAAAAAGGGCCAAACAAGGCCTAAGAAGGGGAGGTCGACCCCCAATACCAAAATGACCTAATGAAACATCTTAAGCATGCAAATACAAGACTTTTTTCAGTTATACACAAAGTCTAAAATAGCATGCAAGATAGGTTAAAGACTAGTGCAAGATTGGGGAATATAAAGTAAATAGTGTTACCCTTGAAGAACACTTCAAGAATAGCAAGCTCAGCCCTCTTCTTCTGATCAAAACCGACCCAAAGCTTCAAGAACAAACCCTCAAGACCTCCCAAGTCGAAGTATGGTGTAATGGTGTGTGTCTTAGTGCAAAACTAAGGACTAAATACACTTTTAGGTCCTCAAACACACACAAATGAAGAGAGAGAGGGAGATATAGAGAGAGAAGATGTATATATCAGAATATATATGTTTTAGGTCTGATTTTGTTGAACCAACACAAAGGAGGAGGAGGGGACTCTTATATAGACAAGGCAATGGCTCCAAGCTTCTTAGAGAAGCTAATATAAAAGGGTCAAGGGGGTCAAGCTTCCAAGGGAAGCTAACCCAAAGGGTGTAAGCTTCTTGAGGAAGCTAAGACAAAGGGTCAAGCTTCCTCAAGAAGCTAGACCAAAAGAGGTCAAGCTTCCATGAGAAGCTTGAGTAAAAGGGTGCAAAGGTTCAAAATAGTCACACCCGTGCATAGGGGGCAGGGTCCGTGCATTCCAGTTGGCACAGCTGGCATGCATTATGCCTAAAAAAGGCAAAAAGGTGGTATCGGCCAGAAAAGGAGGCCATCGGCCAACAGATGGTCGGCCGACCACACTAAATGCCGACCGGCCAATGGTATATCTCACCAATGGCCGGTAGCAAGAATACACGGCCGGTGGCCTCAAGCCAGGCCGGTGGGTGTCAGGGGTAGCTAACAAGCTACTCTCTACCCTCAGAAGCAAAAAAACAAGTGTTTGGTGCAAAATCAAACACAAAACAGCCAAGTTGAGAGATCCTGAGGCAAGGCGCATAACCGAAACCTCCGAGAACTCAAAACGAACACGAACATGGGTGATCACCGAGTGCTCAAGCAGTGACATCCAAGTCTTGAGGACGATAAAAAAATGGGGTGTCTACAGCCATAAGCTTCATGTATTGCATAGATATAGTGCAAGTGCCTATGCTAGTTTCAAGCTTTGAGTCTCCTAGCATGCTTCATTTGTAACATGTGCATGATTTGGCATCATTTTACATGTTATTTCAGAGCATATAGCATTGCTATGTTCTCATTTATTTCACCCTTTGAGTGCCTCTAAGGGTCATGCCTTTGTTGCTTTGTTTGTCGCCTAGCTTGTATGCATGCATGCCTAGACCTTTGAGCTCCTCTCTTAGCATGTTTTGGTCTTTGTTTTGACCTAATTGAGCTCTGTTTGTGGCTGGTTCATCCATTTGTGCCATGCATTGCATGCCTCTTGTGTAGTCCTCCTTGGTAGCTTTGGGCCTTAAGGACCCTAGTATGCAATGCTTATGTTGTTTGGATGATTTGGCATCATTTCACATGATATTTCAGAACATTTAGTGTTGTCACACTTCCATGTTTGTCACTCCTTGAGCACTTTTGAGAGTTGTGCTCTTATGCTTAATTGGTGAGTCAATGCATGAGCATGCATTTTCTAGCCTTTCATGCCATCTTTTAAGAGTGTTTTGGCCATTATCTTGGTATGCATGAATTCTATTTGGGGTTGGTTTAGTCCATTGTGCATTGCATTGTATAGCCTTAGTGTTGTGTGCCTCAATGCTTAAGGACTTTATTTGTATGCTTGTTGTTTGCATTGTGTTTGGCATGCTCATGTTGCATTGCATTGTATTTCCATGTTGTTGCTTTGCATTGTGTTTGGATAGGGTGTTAATCGAAACACGAGAAACGAGGTATGTTTCATACTTGAAGTGATAAAACTTATCTCATTTCTCGGTTGCCGACGCTCTTGATCATGCATGATAGAGTTTAAGGCCATTATGTGTTATGTGTACATTCATTCACATTGATTCGTGCAAACTTGGCTTCTTGGCCATCGTGCATTGCGATACTTGGTTGGTGGCCTGGGAGTCAAGAACCGCACTCCCTTGAGCCTAAGAAATGATAGGGAGGGTGGTTGTGCACACATATCTTGCAAATACATTGACGTGTCCCTTCTTGTTCTCTATTGCAACAAACTGGAAGTGTGCAGAATTTTCTGGTCGGCAGACCAGTAAAAGTGGCTGGCCGACCACTTCATCTGGTCTGCAGCATACTTAAGTGGTTTACAGGTGGTTGGCAACACCAATAAGTGGTCAGCCATGCTCCTGGAGGTTCCCATGATGGAGTAGAAGCTACCCTGCAGTTTGTGCAGTGATCTGAAATCAATTGCAAACAGAGGCAAGTTGGGGCATCACAATGGATTTCCGAATGAGGCGACCGAGCATGCATGCACTTCTCGCCCTGAGAACATCTCTTTACTGCTTTACTTAGCTTCTTTGCTTAGTTAGCTATTTGGTTCTGTACTTAAGTAGTTAATGCGCTTAATTATTCATTTGTGTTTATAATAACTAGTTAGTTAACTTGTTAGTTAATTAGCTTCGTTTTGTAATAATTAGTTAACTAGGATTAGTTAATTAGTTTTGTTTATAATAATTAGTTTAATGAGCTTAGATTAGCTAGTTAGCTTATTATTTGGACCCTCCGTCGAGAGGGCACAACTGTTGTAATAAGTGTGCATGTGTGCAATGCATGTCTTCCAACCCCACGTCTTTCTCCCTTTTATTTACCAGCTTTTGATGGTTAGTTTTAGGGCATGTTTCAATTAACATCCTTATGCTAGCATGTGTGCATCCACTCATCTGTCTTGCATGTACCGGGCTCGGCGTGTCATACTAGGTAAGCTTTTACGCTTTAGCATATTGCATGAGATGTGTATGTTGCCATGTTTAGCATGCTTGCCATGAGGCTATTTGTTTAACTGCTATAACTGCATGAATGCCTGTGGATGAAGGTTGGATTGCTTGAATTGGAACAATTCATCAAAATGTGAGTTTTAAGCCCATTTGAAGTGGCAAATCACCATGTTTTCTAAGCCCACTTGAGGGTGGCAAAATCCGCGACTTAGCCTACTTGTGAGTAGCAACTTCAAACCATTTTTGAAACACAAACATGAGATGTTTTGTTCCAACTTGAGCGATTTAGTCTATACTTGTATGCTGTGCGCATCACATAGTAAGCTAGCTAATAAATCAGAATAAGAATACATGTGTTTTCAAAAACAACATATCACGTTAATAGAGGCCGATCTTTGATTGGGCGAGTGGGGGTGCTCATTTCAGGACCTTCCCCTCTCGTACCCAAGTTTCCGAACCGAGGCAACTTTGGTGATGACAGACACGTGGCTTTAGGCACGAGTTAGGGTTTCCTAAATTTTCCAAAAATAAAATATTTCGGTGGCGACTCTGAAATCTGGAAAAGTTGGCACTTCTTGATTAAAATTGAGTTTTCAAATCCAATTGCCGGATTTGGACTCCTTGGTGATTTATCAGTCTTACATTATACTTTGTGAGATTAGATTCACAATCGTGACAGGAGTCCGAGCTGTAGTAGCTATGAACTACAATTCGCGCCCTTGCGCGCGGAGTGGAGTTTCGGGCGGTCTACACGGGGCATCTTAAATTTCTCTGATAATCTGACTGAAGCCTCAGTGTACCCGTCTTTGATATTCAGAATGAAGTTGAAGCCCTAGGACTTTTTTAGTGCTTTCTTTAGCCTGACAATCTTGATCAGGGCCGGATCAATTTTATTGATATCAAAAGGAAGGATTCCCGCAAAGGGTTGAACCAAAGGCCTATAACTCGGAGCCAGGAGAAACATTTCCTAAGGATCTAGGTTTTGGGGATTTTCCATTGGTGGAGGTGGATTCCGGTTTGGCTGAGTAGTCGAGATCGGATGCATGGTCGATGCGGATGCCCCAGATGTACGTCGTAGATCAGTAATGATTTCATCCTGTGCAACCATCCTTTGGTTCACATTTTGTGCCATTATTGGTCTAGGTGAGGTAGATACTGGTGAACTGCTTGAGTGAGAATGGATAGGTGTTTGTTGAATGCTTTGTACTGGCGCAACTGACTGTCTATTCCGTTTTCGTCAAACAACTGGTGGAAGTGAGACTAACACTAGTTGACCACTAACAAGGTCTTGAGCTTTGCAAAGCCTGCCAGAGCCAGTCCACACAACTTGGGAAATATCGGATCATTCTGAAGCTATGATAGTAAACTACCTAGCAAAAGACAAAAAAGAAAAACCATCAATTAAAATTGGACGACACTTCGACCCAATTCACAGCAGATAAAACATAACTGAACAACCACAATCCTCACTGAACTTTGTTCTCAAACTCATACTGATATGAACCATCCCATACAGTTTCACTGTAAAAGCACATAGCAAGTAAAAGAACCAAAACACCCTTATGAAGGGGGTAGGGTAATCCTGTCCTAGATTTTTGACATGATCTAGGTTGCACTACTTCAATTAATAAGTCTCACAACATCTTGCATATGGGTGGCATCCTGTCCTAATTTGGGGATAGTTGCTATGGCTTACTACATGAAGCTAGGTCAAATGGTCGAAAGGGTACCTCGGCAAGATCACCTAATATACCTCTCACACCTAACACTGAGAAGTGAAAGGAGGATAAAACGATACGACGGTAATCCAGATCCAAGGGTTATGTTTCCAACATGGCAGAGCCCATGACCGGTCAACCTTTTGGCAAGCATTTGGACAAGCCTCCAGCAAACCATCCAGGAATAGCAAATGTGTAGACACCCCATTTTTGACCGACCTTAAGACTCAGACGTCACCAGTTGAGCGCTCGGTGATATTGCATACTGTGCTTGTTCAAGAGTCCCAGAGTCACGGCCGCGTGCCCTGCCTCCGGACTTCCGAACCATCTTCTTTACCTTGTCTCGGTTTGCGAACCAGGCTCGGTTTTCTCTGTTTTCTTTCCTGAGGGAAGGGAGTGGTCCCGTAGACTATCTCCCGGTGACCGTGAACTACGTTTCGCGGCCGTAGGCCATTTTGCCCATTTCGGGACCCGGTTCCCGGTTTTCGGAGCCGTCAGGCCGTGTGCCTCGGCTCGGGACCGCACGACCATCTCCGAGTTCTCCGATTTTTGGCATGTGCCTCTGTTTTAGTATTCCGAGGGACACTGGGGCCCCTGATGCCCACTTCGCAGCCGAACACCACTTCCGGTGCCCGGCGACCCATTTTCGGGACCCCGAACTACGTGATTTGGGCCCCGAGCATTCATTTCGCATCCGCTTTCTCCGATTTTTGGCATGTGCCTCTGTTTTAGTGTTCCGAGGGACACTGGGGCCCCTGATGCCCACTTCGCAGCCGAACACCACTTCCGGTGCCCGGCGACCCATTTTCGGGACCCCAAACTACGTGATTTGGGCCCCGAGCATTCATTTCGCATCCGCTTTCTCCGATTTCTGGCGGAGACCTCTGTTTTAACATTCCGAGGAACCCTGGGGCCCCCGATGCCCACTTCGTGGCCGTATGCCACTTTCGGTGCTCATAGCCGGTTTTCGGGACCCCGAATTGAGCGGTTTTGGTCCCGAGTATTCATTTCGCATCCATTTTCTCCGTTTTTTGGCAGATACCTCTGTCTTGTCATTCCAGAGGACACTGGGGTCGCAGATACCCACTTCGATGCTGAACACCACTTCCGGCACCTGCAGCCCATTTTCGGGATCCCGATTTGCTCGGTTTTGGCCCCGAACGTTCATTTCTCATTAGTTTTTGTTCAAACTTGGCAGGTACCTCTGTTTCAACATCAGGAAGATCACTGGGGGGTGGGAGGCCAGCAATTATCCCAGATAACCAGTTTCGCTCCTCCGGAGCCCGTTTTTCTCACTTCCGGGCCAATGTTGAACACCTTGGGGGTATTTTCTTCCAACCAAAGCTACATATCTGTGATGAGGGCATCTAGGAGGACCCTAAGGGTTGGTGGTCGGCCAGAAATTCAGGGTTTCATTTTTGGGCCTCTCCTTCAAGCTCTATGTTGTGACTCCTGGTTCAATGTTGCCAAATTCCAACCTTGGATCTTTGTTCTACACATCTGGGAGGACACTTTGGTATGGTGGTCGGCCAGCAATTGTTGGTTTCATTTTTGGGCCTCTCCTTCAAGCTCTATGTTGTGACTCCTGGTTCAATGTTGCCAAATTCCAACCTTGGATCCTTGTTCTACACACATGGGGGGGCACTTTGGTATGGTGGTCGGCCAGAGAATTCACTGTTCATTTTCTTGGGGTGGCCGACCGGCCATGGTGGGTGGCTGGCCGGCCATGGTGAGTGGCTGGCCGGCCACCTTGAGCAAAACTACCTGGCCGGCCAGATTCTTGCTTTCCAGCCTGTCCCAGCTGTCCGGATATCTTCCAACATATCCCGGGGCATCCGGAGGATATTTCGGGAGGGAAAGATTGGGTGCTTTCCCTCTCCTTTTACACCCCATTTCTTGCCTATTTGAAGGCCCCTCCCTCTCCTTCTTCAAGGTTGGAAAATTTGTCTTCAAGAACACTTCTCCAAAAACCTCCATCTTCAAAGCTTTAAACTCCAAAAAAGCTTCAAGTGTCAAGGCCATTCCTTCATCAACACCTAGCCTCACCATCCCTACCATCATTTCAGCAGCAAGGAGGTGAATTTCAGAGGTTTAGAAGCTACAAATCAAAGCCAAGAAGCAAAGAAAGACAAGTCTTCAAGGGTGAGTATTCAAAACCAACTTTTAGGGCTTTTTCTTGGTTCAATTTTATACTCTAATTGGTTGAGAATTGGGGCTCCGACCCCTACTTCTTTTGTGCTTTTTTTGAGCCCCTCTACAACTTTGTAGAAGGGCTCAACTTCATTTGATGTTTCTATGATATACTTGTTTCAATACCTAGCTCTTATGCCAATATCTTGCATGCTAGTTTAGGCCTATTTCCTTTTGTTTTTAGGGGTCCGACCCTTACTGGTTTTGTGCTCATTTTGAGCCCCTCTACAACATTGTAGAAGGGCTCAACTTTATTTGGCCATTGTATCCACCACTTCCTTCAAATTTCATCAAGTGTGCCATTTTTGCATGCAATTTTTGGCCTATTTGTGTTTGTTTTTGGGACTTCGACCCCTACTGGTTTTGGTCTTATTTTGGCCCCCTTTACATATTTCATGAAGAAAGTTTTGTCATTTGGTGTGTGCATTGCATGTCTCATGATATAGCCTATTTGGAAGCCTACTTTGCATGGATTTTATAGCATGTTTGTATTCTGATTTTGAGGATGTCATCTTCTGAAATTGTGCTTATTTTTACCTCATCTTCAATATTGTAGAAGAAAGTTTGTCCATTTGGGGTTCGCATATATCACTTGTCTCAATACCCCTCTTTTGGCCACTAACTTTGCATGCTATGGTTGATCTATCTATGCTTGCATTTTGGCCATTATTTGTTACTGAAAAATGCCATATTTGGGACTGCCTTGCTACTGTTCTTGCTTCCATGATCATATTTTGCATGCATAGCATGGCTATAGGCCATTTCGGGGCTTAATTTCACACTTTCGGGATGAATGCATGCTTCGGGTGTCATTTCGAATTGTTTCGGGGCTGTTTTCCCCTTTATTTAGGTGCTGAAATTCCATTGCCATGCTTACATATCATTCCCTATGCCGTTTGCATCATTTTTGCATTGCCTCGGTTTGCGTGCCGGTGTGCACGCCTTTCGAGGCGCCCCTGTTTTATCCGACGGCAGCCTATGTGAGTGTGGTTGAGGCCCTCTCATGTCGGCGTAAGCCCAATTTGCATTTTCATGCTTCTACATCATTGCCTCGATTTGCGTGTCCGCGGGCACGTGTTTCGAGGCAGCTTTGTTTTTACTCGACGGCCTCCTATGTGAGTGAGCTGAGGCTCTCCCATGTTGGTGTAAGTCCATCGTTTGCATTCCGTATGCCATTTCATCTTTCATCATCGCCTCGGTTTGCGCGCCTGTGGGCGCGCACTTCGAGGCACTTCGGTTTTATCCGATTTTCACCTTTCATCATCGCCTCGGTTTGCGCGCCTGTGGGCACGCACTTCGAGGCACTTCGGTTTTATCTGACTTTCATCTTTCATCATCGCCTCAGTTTGCGCGCCTGTGGGCACGCACTTCGAGGCACTTCGGTTTTATCCGATTTTCATCTTTCATCATCGCCTCGGTTTGCGCGCCTGTGGGCACGCACTTCGAGGCACTTCGGTTTTATCCGACTTTCATCTTTCATCATCGCCTCGGTTTGCGCGCCTGTGGGCACGCACTTCGAGGCACTTCGATTTTATCCGATTTTCATCTCTCATCATTGCCTCGGTTTGCGCGCCTGTGGGCACGCACTTCGAGGCAATTCGGTTTTATCTGATTTTCATCTCTCATCATCGCCTTGGTTTGCGCGCCTGTGGGCACGCACTTCGAGGCACTTCAGTTTTATCCGATTTTCATCTTTCATCATCGCCTCGGTTTGCGTGCCCGTGGGCACGCATTTCGAGGCATCTCATTTTCATAGCATTCAGGTGTATTCATCCCAACATTGAGTTGTGCAAATCGGCTCCTCGGCCATCATGCATTGATATGCGTGATTGGTGGCGCGAGGATCGAGACATGCATATATTTGTGAAATACACTGCTATGCCCTTTTCCTGCTCTCCGTTGCAGCAAAAAATGAGGAATTATCAGCTCTCCGGAATCTGGCACGCAATTCGAGGAAAATTGTAAACAGAGGCTAATCAGGGCATCCCAGTGGATTTCTGCGCCAAGCAGCCCAGCATATACTATTCATCAGGAGCAAGACAGTCCCTGGCTTGCATGCCAATTTTTACTATTTTCCAGTTCAATTTGTATATTTATTCGGACTGTATATTTCGGACTGTAATATTCTTTTATTCGGACTGTATATTTATTCGGACCCTCTGCGCGAGGGCATAATTGTAATAAGGGTGTGTGAGTGTGATGTATGTCTTCCAACCCCCATTTCTTTCTCCCTTTTATTTACCCGCTTTGGATGGTTAGATATAGGGCATATTTCAATTAGCATACAGTATGACAGTATGTTTGCATCATTCATCTGTATTGCACGCACCGGGCTCGGCGCATCATACAAACTGCATCTGTATTTCAATTCCAAGTTGAGTACTTGATAGCTGTTGCATCTCATATGCCATATTTAGAATAGCCGAGCCTGCTATAGTTGCATTTTGCATGTGTTGCATTAGGCATTTCAGTATACTTAGGATTCATGCAT
This sequence comes from Camellia oleifera, assembly GCA_022316695.1. Lineage (NCBI taxonomy): Eukaryota > Viridiplantae > Streptophyta > Magnoliopsida > Ericales > Theaceae > Camellia > Camellia oleifera. Next base: position 92,389,851 of record CM039309.1, read on the forward strand.
GATTTCTAATCGTTTTCCTGTTTTGGCTTGGAGTACTCGGTGAGTTTTTATGCTTTAGCATCCTTGCATACGTGTGAGTGTTGCCATGAATAGCATGCTTGCCATGAGGCTATGTGCTTATATGATATAACTGCCTTGAATGCCTGTGGGTGGAGGTTGAGTTATTTGAATTGGGACAATACATTGACTGTTTGTTAAGCCCACTAGATTGTGGCAAAATCTGCATTTTAAGCCTACCTACGGGTAGCAAACCATCTTTCACAAACAAACATGAAATGTTTAGTTCCAATTCAGACGGCCCAGTCTATACTTGTTTGCTGCGAGCATCACATAGTAACCTAGGCTAATAATCGGAATAAGAGCATACAATGTTTTCAAAAACAGATATCATGGTTAGTAGAGGCCGGTCTTTGACCGGGCGAGAGGGGGTGCTCACGATGTGACCTTCCCTAATCGTACCCAAGTTCCCGAGCCAACTTTGGTGATGACGGACACGTGGCCTTTCGGCACTGAGTCAGGGTTTCCTAAATTTCCCATTTTAAAATATTTAGGTGGCGACTCTGTTATCTGGCAAAGCAGTCCATGTTTGGCACTTCTTTCAAAAAATCTGTTTTCCTTCAAAACGATTTGCCGGATTTGGACTCTTTGGTTCAAGATTTAGAACCGCAACAAAATCGAGTCCGAACTGTAGCGAGGTCCCCCGCGGGCGTTGTTACAGTTTCTGGCGACTCTGCTGGGGATTTAGAGAACTTGACTCGAGCTCATGATATCTAGTTTTGACTACACTTGTGTGTTTCTTTGCATTGCATTTGCATTGGTGCGCCTAGGACACCGTGTTTGCCATATGCCATTCCCGAACGATTTGCCGGAGGCTTGTCTTGTCAAGTCATGTCCGTAAGGCTGATCGGCTCTGGGCTCTGACAGCATGGGAACACAAACCCCGGTTTTACCGGGGCACCCTTTTTGACCATTCGACCTAGTGCATATTCGGATCCATAGTGACCATTCCAAACTAGGACAGGTTGCTTACCCGTTTATAGGTTGTTTGAAGCCGCTGCGTGCGTAGTGAACCCCTAGTTCCTGACGAAATAGGACAGGGAAACCCTACCCCAACATAGGGGTGTTTTGGCTCTCACTTATCTGCTATGTGCTTGCTAGAGTGTGTCTCTACAGGGAATGCATGTATCAGTATGAGTTTGGGCATCAGGCCTGCGGGCATCAGTTTTTGAATTTGGGAATCGGGCCTGCGGGCATTATCCAATATTTGGGAATCAGTTGTCCGTGGATATCAGATTCAGTTTATCAGAACAGTGATACAGGAATATTGACCAGTATTTGAGGACAGTGTATAGCCAGCTTACCAACTGTGTGTTGTTGTATACCCGACTGTGTGTGGTGTATTCAATTTAAGCCGTTATGCTGCCCGTTTTATTTCTGGTTATTTATTTCTTTTTCGCTTTATTTATCTTTTGCTAGGGACAGTTTGTAGCACAATTGCTTCCGAACCCGTCGATACCCCCCAAGCAATCTGGACACGAGGTCGCCGACTCAACCGATCCGAGGATCTAGTTGACGGACATCCGGTGTTCCATTCACTACCCCCGGTTATTAGAAGGAGACCGAGGAAACGCAGTCCATCAGAGCAGAGGTTATTGGTACAGCAGTCTACTTTAGAAACAGATAGTCGGGTTGAGATTCCTATTTCTGCTATAGAGACATACTTGCCAGCTTTTCAGATGGAACAACAGAATCCAACAATAGAGGCGATGATGCGCCAGATGGCTGAAAGCATGAAGCAAATGCAAGATGATGCTATCCGCCAGGCAGAATTTTCCAAACAACAGGCCGCTATCATGGCCCAACAGTCTGAGTTGATCACCAGGTTACAACAGCAGAACGCAGCGTCTGCTTCAACTCAGGCTCCTCCTCCACCCGGGGCCCCATTACCTGAACAACTACCTGCTGGCCAGAATGCCCCTCCAAACCCTCAAAATGCCCAGGCTGCCCAGAATATCCTCCCGAATCAACAGAACATTCTGCCAAACCCCCCAAACATTCAAGAGGACACGGGTCTTCCAACGGGGCTGGCTCCGCCCCCGCTTCTACCACAACTGTCCAAAAACATTCCGGACTCTCCATTTGAGTTCGAGGTAGACCAGACAGCTCTGAAATTGAGCAAGTTGGAGAAGCTCTTTAAGAAGTCTCAAGGGGTGAAGGCCATCCCAAGTATTGAAGACGGCTATACTGATGTAGCCGTGACTCTGCCGGATAGATTTAAGATGCCCCAGATCGATCGCTTTGATGGATCCGGGGATCCCATGGTTCACCTCCGGCTATTCTCAGACGTTCTAAGACCAATGGGCCTAACCCGACCGCAAAAGCTTTCTTTGTTCGGTCGAACCCTGTCGGGTGTGGCATCCACTTGGTATTCAAAGCTGGAGGATGATGTGAAGACAAACTGGGATGAGATGGCCGAGGCCTTCGTGGCGCAATATTCATACAACACGCAGATCGAGATCACAACTCGTGATCTTGAGACAACCAGGCAGGAGCCTAAAGAATCTTTCTCTGACTTTGTGACCCGGTGGAGGGCGAAGGCATCGATGATGACCTTAAGGCCAACAGACAGAGACCAAATACGGATGATTGTGCGCAATCTCCAGCCGGCGTTAATGAAGAAGATGATTGTAGTTCCCTTCCCCACTTTCGCAGATCTGCATGACATGGGGATGGAAATAGAGGATGCGATGAAACAGGGTCTGTTTGACCAAGATCGGGACCAGCCCCGGAGAACATTCAACCGTGGTAATAATGCGGGCCCGAGTGGCTCTTCCAATACCAGAACTTCAGAAGTTGGAATGGTCACCACCACTCCCCCTCCCCAACCAAGGTCCGCAGCGGCCACACCTTTTTCCAATGCCTCCGGGAGCAGTAATCAAGCCCCAAGATACCAACCCAGGGGTCAACGAACCTTCTCCCCACTCTATATGTCTTTGTCTAAAGTCCTCGGGGTTCTAGTCAGAAAGGGGCACCTGAAACCCTTGGAACCGAGGCCTCTACCGAATCCACTCCCCCCTTCCCATAACCCAGCTAAATATTGCCAATACCACCAGCAGCATGGTCATGACACCGACCAATGTTACAGGCTGCGTCATGAGATTCAGGACCTCATTGACAAGAACATCATCCTACCTCCTCAAGGACCCAACGTCACAAACAACCCACTCCCCAAACACAACCAAGATCCACCAAAAAGAGTCAACCTTATCCACACTGGGGGCGTATCTTACGATCCCAGTATCTACATAACTCCCTCCCACCTACCCAAGCCAGAGGTGGTTCTTCCCGACAGCACTGACTTGTGCGTGTTGGACACCTCCCCAACCCAACCTGAGCCAAAGGTGGTGACCACCAAGGATAGAACGGGGCAGGCTGCTGAGGAGAGCAAAACAGTTGAATCTGGGGTGGAGCTATCTGAGAATTTAGCTGGCAGAGCTTATGATCCGAGTGGATATATCTTGTCAATGAGCCAGTCTAAGCTGAGTATGGGGTTGCCGGAAGAGGCTGAGTTGTGTATGATCCGGGGGGACAAGCCTGAATCAGCGGGGGATGATTTGACTACGGTGGAGGAGGACTTCGCCAACCTTCAATTCTACGAGCAGGAATCAGGGGATGCATCGATTAACTGGTTCGAAAATGAGGAGTCAGCAGAAGTCGTCGGGTGGTTGGATGATCAGCCTGATATTGTACCATTTGTGGCCGGAGGGGCCGAGGATCAGATTACATTGCCGGAGAGCGCCGGTACGAAGAATTTCGCTCAAGAACGAAACATTTTGAGAACCGCACAGTTGTTGCTGGAGGAACAAGAAAAGAGATGGGCCTCTGAGAGAGCCCGAAAAGCAAAGAACCATGAGGAAGTTGAGAGTGCTGCGGGCACGAAGACTGAACATGCTGTGAGCATGAGGAATGAAATTGCTGAAAGCACAAACAAGCCAGAACCAGACAGATGCCTGCTAGACGCTAATGGAATGTGGTGGGAAGATGACGACTTGTATCTTGCCCACACAGACGAAGACTGGGCAGGTGGCCAACCGGACAGTACCTGGTACCTCGAGGAGGTAGACCATATGACTAGAAGTGGGCGGTATTTCAAGCCCCCACACCTTGATCAACTCGAGGCATCAGGGAAAGATAAGGAGGTAGAGAAACAGAAAGAGAAGCAAGTGGAAGAAGAGGCTGTACTGAAGCAGCTAAAGAAAATACAAGCAGACATCTCCATTTGGGGACTGCTTATGGCTTCGAGGGTGCACCGGCAGGCTGTCTTATCTGCCATGGACAGAGCTAAACTTTCCATTGAAACTACGCCAGAACAACTAGTTGGGCTGGTCTTTCCGGGAGGAGGTTCCCCGGCATTGACCTTTTCGGACAAGGAACTGCCGCCTGAGGGCGTGGACCATAACAGACCTCTCTACATCTCTGTAGAATGCAGGGACAAATGGATTCCGGTGGTGCTTGTTGACACCGGGTCCGCTATCAATGTTTGTCCGGCCAGAACGGCCTATGCAATTGGGTTAAAGCCTGCGGACTTCACACCGACTACTCAAGTAATCAGAGCGTATGATAATACAAGCAGGGATGTCCTGGGGACAGTAAAAATCCAAACCAAGATTGGGCCTGGACAACACGAAATAGATTTTCATGTCTTGGAGGTCCCTGCATCTTTCAACATGCTTTTGGGGCGACCCTGGTTGCATCAGGTGAAGGCCGTTTCATCTACTCTGCATCAAATGGTGAAATACCCCTTTGGAAAGGGAGTAGCCATTGTTTTTGGGAACTCATCAATCCATCCCCCTCCGGAGGTATCTACGCCAGTCCTGGAGATTGAACACGGCATGGAGGACATGTTTATATCGGGATTTACTTTGGCTGAGGCCCGGGTGGTACAAAACATAATGGCTGTGAATGAGGGTTTGTATGTCAGCGCTCAAGCCGTCTACCTCATGAACAAGCTACAGCATATCCCTGGGATGGGATTGGGAAGAAGCGGCCGGAAAGGTGTCGCAGCGTTGGCCGAAGTGCCACATAATCCACATACCTTTGGATTAGGTTATCTGCCTACCAAAGAAGACTGGACGAGGAAAGGGAAGGAAATGGCCAGCAGGGCCAGGGCGAAGCAGGCTGGGAAGCCTTTTGATCTAATGCATAGGCCCATCTGGGGTACCCTGAACGGACGCTTCGTCCGGGAGGGGGAAGATTTTCCATTTTGCGGCTTCCCAGAACCATGGTTGAACGCAGAGGGGAGGCGCGTACCAGGTTTCGAAATCTTTTTCGACTTGCAACTATCCGGGGATGACGTTGCCGAAGAGCAGACAGACCCAACAACTGAGACTGAGCAGAATAAGGCAGTGAGTCCTGAGGGCACTGAATTGGAAATGGGGGTAGCACTGGCATGTCTCCTCTTTGATCCTCCGATCGACCAGGATTGCTTGGGGAATAACGTCGCGGTTTCCGTGATTGGAGATGAAACGGCTGCGAGCCAACCAGCAGCCATCTTGGACGCATCGATCGCACCCTCGCTCACTTGGCAGTACGAGGAGGGATTCTTATCCAGCAGTTCCGGGTCAGGTAGTGAGCCGGAGTCTGATTCCACCGAGTCTTCTGAGTCGGAATCAGATTCCAGCTCGACTGAGTCTGAGTCTGGTACTCCTGGGGGTGTCAACCCGGATGCCACAGTCTTGTCCAGGTCGTCTTTTTCCTTTTCTTTTGAGTCTGTTGTAACCGATGAATTGGATGATCTGGATGTACTTAATGAGAATGAATCATCTGTGGTTTCTGAGTACTTTTCTGTGCCCCTAATTTATTGCATTAATTCAGACTTTCAAAATTTTGATCAAAACGACGAGGACGAAGTGCCTCCGGTTTTACAACGTTTAATTGAGCAAGAGCAGGAGAGATTTGTTAAGCCTTTAACGGATGAAATCATTTCTGTGAATATTGGTACTGAGGAGGACCCGCGGCTGGTCCAGATCGGGTCCACACTGTCTTCGCAGGAACGCGAGCGCATGGTCGCTTTATTAAAAGATTTCAAAGATGTTTTCGCGTGGTCCTACGAAGACATGCCTGGAATCGATCCTGAGATTGTACAGTATCGGATCCCCCTTGACCCCCAGGCCCGACCTATCAAGCAGAAGCTCAGAAGGATCCGCCCGGATTGGGCTCTCAAGATCAAAGAAGAGGTCACCAAGCAAATTGACGCATGCTTCCTGCTAGTATCAGAATATCCCACTTGGTTGGCCAATATAGTTCCGGTGCCGAAGAAAGATGGCAAGATCCGAGTGTGTGTAGACTTCAGAGATCTGAACAGAGCTAGTCCGAAGGACGACTTTCCCCTACCACACATCGACGAACTAGTGGACTTTACAGCGGGGCATGCTTTGCTTTCATTCATGGATGGCTTCTCGGGGTACAATCAGATAGTAATGGCGCCGGAAGACAGAGAAAAGACTGCATTCACTACCCCGTGGGGAACATACTGCTACCGGGTCATGCCGTTTGGGTTGAAGAATGCTGGGGCTACTTATCAACGGGCCGCGACCACAATATTACATGATATGATCCATAAAGAGGTTGAGGTGTACGTGGACGACATGATTGTCAAGTCCAAGGAAAGAGAGGGCCACTACACCGCCTTGCACAAGTTCTTCCAAAGGATCAGGGAATTCCGGTTGCGGCTAAACCCTCAGAAATGTACGTTTGGTGTTACAGCGGGGAAAATGCTGGGGTTTCTGATCACACAAAGGGGCATCGAGGTCGACCCTTCCAAAATCAAGGCCATCTTAGAAATGCCACCACCAAGGACTGAAAAGGAGGTGCGAGGCTTTCTGGGTAAAGTGCAATTCATAAGACGGTTTATCTCAAAACTAACCTTGACTTGTGAACCACTCTTTGGTCTCCTGAAGAAAGGAAAGAAGTTCCAATGGGACGGCCGATGCCAAGCTGCTTTCGAACAGATTAAAGAATATCTACAGAACCCACCCGTTTTATCACCAGCAGAACCAGGGAAACCGTTGATTTTGTACCTGTCAGTGACTGAGACCACGATGGGCTGCATGCTTGCACAAGAATCAGAAGATAGGGTGGAGAAAGCCATCTATTATTTGAGCAAGAAAATGCTAGAGTATGAGACCCGGTATACGCCACTGGAAAAGGCTTGCTTGGCTTTGGTATGGGCTACCAGGAAGTTGCGGCACTACCTGTTAGCTCACTCTGTAATGTTGGTTTCACGACTAGATCCCATCAAATATCTTTTCGAGAAACCAGCGCTTACGGGTAGGCTAGCTCGTTGGTTGCTGTTGCTCTCCGAATTCGATCTTACATATGTAACGCGCAAGTCAGTGAAGGGAAGAGCAGTGGCAGAGTTCCTTGCCGACCATCCGGTTGAGGGGGATGAGGCAGTTGAGTATCTGTTCCCAGATGAAGCAATTCTGCATATCGACGAGGAAACTTGGACGATGTACTTTGACGGAGCATCAAATCAACATGGGTATGGGATAGGAGTGTTGCTGATAGCACCCGACAATTCCCGTATCCCTCTCGCCTTCAAACTCCGGTTCAAAGTCTCGAATAATGAAGCAGAATATGAAGCATGCATTGCTGGTTTGGAAGCAGCCCTAGAACTAGGGGCGAGACGGCTGGACGTCATTGGGGATTCGAATCTTGTTGTGTCTCAAGCTAAAGGAGACTGGAAAGTAAAAGAGGAAAATATGATGATGTATCACCAAACCTTGGATTTACTGATTCCTCGGTTTGAGAAGCTGAATTTCGCTCATCTACTAAGAGAGAACAACAAGTTCGCAGACGCCTTAGCAACTCTATCATCAATGATAGACATCCCGTGTGGAGTCCGAATGCGTCCAGTCATCATCGACCAGAAGTTTGTACCTGCTTATGAGTCGATTGCAACCATAGATGAAGTTCAGGACGAACACCCTTGGTACTACGACATCTGGAACTTTTTGGAGAAAGAAGTATACCCGCCAGGGGTAAATGCCAAAGACAAGAGGGCAATCAGAAGAATGTCAGTCCAGTTCATCATCTGCGGGGGTAAACTATATAGAAGAGGTCATCTGGGAATGCATAAACTGTGTGTTGATGCTGAAGAGTCCAAACGTCTGATGGAAGCCATCCACGGGGGTGAATGCGGTGCACATATGAATGGGGTGATGTTGGCTAGGAAGATCCTTAGGCAAGGTTATTATTGGTCCACCATGGAGGAGGATTGTATCGGTTTCGTCAGGCGATGCCACAAATGTCAGATTCATGCAAATCGCATGAACATTCCGCCATCAAAGCTGTACAACATGACTTCGCCATGGCCTTTTTCTGTCTGGGGAATTGATGTGATTGGAGCTGTTACGCCGAAGGGGTCGAACGGGCATGAGTTCATCCTCGTAGCGATAGATTATTTCACGAAGTGGGTTGAGGCCCAATCTTACGCAGTGTTGAAAGCTTCACACGTTGCAAAATTCATCAGAAACAACATTATCTGTCGCTACGGAGTCCCAAATGAAATAGTTTCTGACAATGGTTCCCACTTCAAGAAGGAGGTGATTGACTTGTTGGAGAAATACAACGTGGCTTTTCATAAGTCGTCTACTTACCGGCCGCAAACCAACGGAGCAGTTGAGGCCGCCAACAAGAACATCAAGCGCATACTACAGAAAATGGTGGAAACCTATCGGGATTGGCCAGATAAGCTGCCATTCGCTCTGTGGGGCTACAGGACTTCGATCAGGACTTCTACTGGGGCGACTCCATACTCATTAGTCTACGGGATGGAGGCCGTTCTACCTATCGAGATTGAGGTTCCGTCATTGAGAGTATTGGCCGAGTGCCAGATAGCCGAAGCAGATTGGCAGCAGAATAGATTTGAAGAACTCATGCTCTTTGATGAAAGGAGATTGAAAGCACTGTACCACGTTCAGGGTTATCAACGCAGAATCGCCCGGGCTTTTAACAAAAAGGTTAAGTCCAGGAATTTAAAAGAAGGAGATTTAGTACTCAAGGACAACCGAGCTCCTATCCACGACCCAAGGGGCAAGTTCAGACCCAATTGGACTGGTCCTTACATCATCAAGTCAATCTGGTCAGGCGGAGCTGTGGTTCTGATGGATCTAGATGGCTTGGAGTTCTCTCAACCGATCAATATGGACAAGTTGAAGAAATATTATCCCTGAGAGGCTCGCTAGGCCGAAAACCCGAAAGGGCGACCTAGGCAAAACTCAGAGCATAGAAAATTTGAAAATTATAAAAACTGAGCTCGCAAGGTTGAAAACCCGCAAAGGGCGGCCTTGGCAAAAGTTAGAGCACAAAAGGAGAGCAAAAACACTCGAGCGAACCTAACCCTGAACTACGTAAGACTTGATTCCCATCTTTGGGATACGTAGGCAGCTTCATCTTGAAGCTCAGTCACAATCTTTTCCCCGATCAACTTTGTCCATTTTTGATCATCTCAGTTATCTTTATTCATCAGCATTTACTGTGATCTCCGGTACAGTGCTATTCAAACTAGGGGCAACTTTCCGTTGCAGTGGAGTGTTCCGGCATCATCCAAACTAGGGGCAACTTTCCGTTGCTATGCATTGCCGAGGCACATTTCAAACTAGGGGCAACTTTCCAGTTGCTAGGATTCGGGGTTGTGTATCTCAGTGATAGATTTCAGGCGTGTCCAGTTCCGATCCATATCGAAAATAGTTTTGAAAAGTTTTCATAAAAGTTGACTTTGTTCAAATTAATCTTTTCACAACTAAGACCATTTTTGGACCAAAAGCGGAGAATTTTCAGTACCACAACCTTCAATTTCATTGATTTCAAAACAGAGTTCTTCTGCTCTTGCATACAATTGAAGTTGCTTTTTATCACATTCATAAAGAAAACTTTGAAAGTACTAATAAAGCAATAAATCTGGGGCATAGTCTAGTCAGGTGTCCCTGCGCCCCCTCCCAGAGCTAGTCGAAGCTTCAGATGCCAACTTAGGCCCAACTTGTATGACCGAACTGGCGCGGGGTACGGAATGGGAAATAAAATATACAGTGAGTCAAGCTGATCAGACGGATCCCGGTATCCTGGAACATGCGATGCGATCTGCCGACAAGTTGCGCATCCATTCGAACCACCAGCTCTCATCAGGAGCATTCACTGGGCGTTGCCGAAAGAAGTAGCCGCGGGCTGGATAGGCAGGGCAAGAGTCCACAACTTGCAACTTCTCTGTCAACCATATCTGGGGGAGGGATGAAAAATGAGAGAATAAAGAATAGAGAGATGTGCGACGAGAGAAAAGTAAGATAAGGGTTTTGCGAGAAAAGTCGAGCCCGAGGGTCGAGTGATGTAAGCAAATACAAGTGAGCTTGGGTGGGAAACATTACCTATAGCAGTAGTGGACTCCCTGCAAATCTGGTTGTCTCCCGGCAGTAGAAGGCATCCAGGCCTATCAATTGTGGATACACTCCATTATCCAGATGGTCCATCCGAAGTGCATCGTGTTGTATTTTTGCTTATCGAGTTGTTGTTTTTGCTTATTGAGTTGTAAGTTTTGTCGAGCTGTCGCGTTTTGCGTTTTGAGTTGTTACTTTTTGATTACACAATTTTGTTAAGTCTTGTCTATTGAGTCGTTAACATTATTGTTCTTTGCTTATCGAGTTGTAAACTCGCTAAGATTCTGTTTTATTTCTTAGTGAGTCATTTTGTTTTGCTTTGTTGCGTCGGTTCCCTACCTAACCCGGTAAATACATGAGGCGCATTTCCATTCAATTCCATTTTGTGCAAAATAATGCGATGCGATGCTGAAAATTTCAAATACGACATCTTTTTCAAAAGCTGTTTCATTTCATCATATCTTACAACAATAAAAGTACAAGTTTTACAGAAAATAAAACTGCCTAACAATGTGCAAAGTGCTACAAACTACTAGCTAAAAAGTAGAATAAAACAGGAAATAACATCAGTGCCCTCGGGAGCGAGAAGGGGGAGGCCCCCTCATCCTCTTCTGCGGGATAATCTCTACATCATCATCACCATCTGGATCGGAGCTGTCATCCTCCGGATCCCCCTCGGGCTCGTCCCCACTCCCGGAGCCGAGACCGGAGCCTCCCTCTCCAGGAGATGTCTCTGATATGTGGCCTGCGACCACCTCCTCCTCGTCATCCTCAACAATGGGTGCCCGGCGTCTGCGAGACGACCCTCCTCTGCCAGCTCCTCGATGAGACCTGGATGGCCCAGCTCCTCCCATCCCTGTACCTCGGGTAGGTCTAGCACCTCGACCTCTCTGAGAGGGCCCCGGTGGCCTGGCCCGTGATGAAGCATATACGGAAGGCATCTGAACATGCAAAGTGCAATACATCAGTTCAAGCATAAAAAGCAGGTGTAAATGCAGAATGTGAAAAGGGTGTGTGTCAGCTGTGCTCTACACAGTCTATCAATACAGCAGAAGGTCTAAAGCTAGAGCAGCATCAGAAACATGCTAGTACAGGGAAAGTGAAGAGTACCTCTACACCCACGATGCTCATCTGCGTCTCCCTCCGAAGGATCATGCCCTCGAATGTGGCTAGCATCCCGAGCAGCTCATCCGTATATTCAACAGGAGGCTGCAAATACAAATGCAAAACTATCAGTAACGGAATCAATGTTCAAATATCTGACTGATAAATCAAAGCGGAAAAACATACCGGGGGCGAGTCAGGGTCTCTAACATATCTGTGATCAGGCAGAGGAGGCTCTAGCGGAATCTGGTAAGGCGTCCCAAATCGCCAGTTCGTCAACTCGGTCGGCATGTCTGGCCACCCTGGATGATCAAGAGACGGAGGGATCGGAGGGGTCGAACTGCCCCCACCTCTGGATCTGCCAGCCCTGCTAGAAGAAGGGATATCTGTAGCATGGGCGCGACTCGAAGATGGTGCGCCAGTAGACCTCCGCGCCGGAGCCCGCACTCCCGTCAAGGGGGGCATCAAATATATGCGGCGGTAGGTGGCGTAGTTCCCATCGAGATGATGCAACAAAGCATCACTGCCCTGCATATACTGCTCGACCTCCTCAGGGGATAATCTATCAGCAGTACGCATGGTGTCTGGAGGCACAGCAGGAGTGTCCTGAGAATCGCCCCCCCATATCTGACGCTGAAAGCGTTCCCCCAGGAACCAAACCCTGCCGACTGGTCCCTCGAGCAGGAATCTATACTGACAACAACTCGACGCTCCAGGGTACTGAGTCTCGAGCTCGTCGCCGAAGACTGCCCAAGGCTGCCAGGTGATCTGTGGATAACCAGTGTACAAATCAGTCGGAAATCAGATATACAAAGCAGATCAAAGGTGAAAATAAAAGGAACTGAGAGTTCAAGCAATACCTCTGTCGCTCGAACAGTATCAAAGTATCGTCGCAGAGAGGAGAGAGTCTCTCGAGGCCTCGCCAGATGCTCGCCCTCAAACATCAATGAAAATGGAGTCATAGGAGGCCCTGCCACCTCCATCTCCGGGGCCAATGTGGGAAAGTACACATACACCCACAGCTGGGAAGAGCAATACAGAATATGAGTACAATGTGCTAAAAGCAGAATACAGAATACAAAGTGCGCCGTGTGTGTGCAGTGAATAAGTAATGAGGAGCAAAATGTAAAGCAAGAGGACAAAATGTACCTCCCAGGCTCTCCAGTAGCCGCCGAGCAAGTCCCCTCGTGTGCGAGAGACTGCGCTCATGTAACAGTACAGGGTAGCCAGGCCAGCGCCGCCCCAGTCATACTGACTGACCTGTGATAGGTCTACCAGAGCGCCCAGCAGATATAATCCTACCATGTTCCCCCTATCAGCGAACAAAGTGGTGCCGAGGAGATACATGAGGAAACCACGGGCGTACTGCTCCGCCTCCTCGGGAGTCTCAGGCTCCATCTGTGGCCGCCGGAAATAGGAAGCAAACCAGGAGTATCGGACTCTCCCCGAACCTCTGTCTACAGGCGGGTGTGTCCCCAACAAATGCATCCAGGTAGCCTGCCACTGACCCATATCCTCATCATAGGGAATGGGCCTACCGCCTAAGTCTAGGCCGGTGAGCATAGCGAAATCCAGCGGGGTCATGGTCATGTCCCCCGTCGCAGAAAAATGGAAGGAATTGGTAGTGTCCCACCACCTCTCTGCTAAAGCTGCAAATAGGGTCCTACTGATGAGGCAACGAGATAACCCTCTGCAGAATGGCCCAAATCCTGCAAGATCAACCAATTCCCGGACAGCTTCCGGAAGCTCGAAATACCACTCCCTTGCGGCGCCGGAGCCATATCCTCGCACTGTGCGAGAACGAACCTGCATCTAGAATCAATGCATGGATCAGCAAATGAAGTGAAAATGAGCTGTGTGCAAATGAAGCGAAAATGAGCTGTGTGCAAATAAAGCGAAAATGAGCTGTGTGCAAATAAAGCGAAAATGAGCTGTGTGCAAATGAAGTGAAAACGGGCTGCGTGTTCAGTAAAGTTGGTATTTGGGCTGCGTGTTCAAAGTTTCAGTACACCTGAGTTTGGGACGGTGTGTTCTACTCAACATCAGTGGGCTGTGTGTTCGCTTCGAATCAGGACTGTGTGTTCTACTCAACATCAGTGGGCTGTGTGTTCGCTTCAAATCGGGACTGTGTGTTCTACTCAACATTAGTGGGCTGTGCGTTCGCTTCAAGTTTGAGACTGTGTGTTCTACTCAACATTAGTGGGCTGTGTGTTCGCTTCGAATCAGGACTGTGTGTTCTACTCAACATCAGTGGGCTGTGTGTTCGCTTCAAATCGGGACTGTGTGTTCTACTCAACATCAGTGGGCTGTGTGTTCGCTTCAAATTGGGACTGTGTGTTCTACTCAACATTAGTGGGCTGTGTGTTCGCTCCGAATCGGGACTGTGTGTTCTACTCAACATTAGTGGGCTGTGCGTTCGCTTCAAGTTTGGGACTGTGTGTTCTACTCAACATCAGTGGACTGTGTGTTCGCTTCAAATTGGGACTGTGTGTTCTACTCAACGTCAGTGGGCTGTGTGTTCGCTTCAAATCTGGGCTGTGTGTTCGGTGCTTCAAGTTTAGGGCTGTGTGTTCTACGTTTAGTCAGTGGGCTGTGTGTTCGCTTCAAATCTGGGCTGTGTGTTCGGTGCTTCAAGTTTAGGGCTGTGTGTTCTACTTTTAATCAGTGGGCTGTGTGTTCGCTTCCAAGCTGGGCTGTGTGTTCAGAAGATCTGAGTTTTGGAGACTGCGTGTCCTACTCTTGGTTAGTATGTGCTGTGTGCTCATTTTCAACTTCAGGCTGTGTCTTCAGTGAATCAATGTTGGAGCTGTGTGTTCAATTTCTAACTAATGTGCACTGTGCGTTCACAATTATTCAATGTGCCAAGTGTTCATAAAATTCAAGTGGCTAAGTCACATGCTCAAAATACAAGTACTGTGTCGTAAGTTAAACTGTGTGTCTAAGCATGGCAAAAGTACAGAATGCACGAAAGATGCGGATAATAAAATACCTCTGCATCATAGGAGAGGTGCTGCTCCGGCTCTCGTAAGAGAAGATCCCCGGGTGCTCGATCGTTAAAATCGGTGAAATGACGGAAAGTGGCTCGCGGAAGCCGGTGCGCCGCTGGAGCATATCGCTCGGGAATGAAAGGACGGACTCCCGGGGGCAATGCCATAAAGTCAAAATCATCTCCGGCACCGGGAAAACCTCCGTCGTGAGGGAAATGACCTGCCATTGCGAGAAATCTGCAAAGAGGAGCAAAAATGAGCAAAAGGGGCCAAAATTGGAAAAAGTCAACAAAAGTCAACTCTCGGGATATGAAAAGTCAACAAAAGTCAACCCCCGGGAAAATTTTCCAAATAATGAAATAAAATTACCTCAAGTGGTGAAAATGAGAAGAGAAGTCCCAAAGTCGGAATTTAGCCGCTTCAAAGTGCTTGAATCTGAAAGATTTCGCAAAAACAACTTGCGTGGGAGGCCGAGGGGCGCGTATAAAATGCAGATCTGAGAGAGAAAATGGTCTAGAGAGCAAGAGGAAGAAGTTTTGCAACTTTGGGTGTGATTTCGGATGGAATGGAGGTGCATATATATAGAAAATGCAAAAATGACCAAAATGCCCCTGCTTTTGGGCAGGTGGCCGGCCGGCCACCTAACCTGGCTGGCCGGCCCCTCTACCTTTTGGCCCTGGCCGATGGCCTCTCCTAGGGCAATAGGCTGGCCGACCATGTCCCCCACCCCCTCCCCTACCTCTCTGCAAATTTTGAGGAAAATCGGAGCTCCCGGGACCCGAAAAAGTTGAAGAAAAGTACACTTTCTGGCGCGAATTGCTCCGCTGAAACTTTAATTGCAATTATTGACATGTGTCTCATCGTTATTCATCAAAATCGGAGTGTATCCTTTTTGATCATGTCGTGACCTCTCCGGAATGTAATTCAGAGGCCGCGATCGAGTTGCCGTCGCCGGAATGCGCATTTTCCAGCTCGTTATTGTGCAACAACCGGGCATCCTGATTTGTGCTCATTTGTCATTATTTGGCTCCTAATTTGCATTCTCGTGATTGTTTTGCATTGTCATGCATGATTTCTTGATATACCGAACTTTCTATGCTTGAGCATGCATTGTCGCGCATTATCTTTTCTCGCGTTATGTTGCATTCGTTCACCGACGCTGTGTGTGTCGAACTTTTGGAATCATAGGAATCACATTGAATATATGTTGTCGGCATATTGTTCTTGTTTCATTTCTCTATTTTGCAGGCACGATATTGTATGTACGGTTCATTTGAGGCTGGTGCGACCAGACGAATCGCGCAGGTATCGTATCTTCTCCGTGTGAGACGCGATGAGAATTGAATGATTCTCCGCATTCCTAACTGCATGAAATGTAGTTGTTTGCTTTGCATTCTTGCTTAAAACTGTTGCATCTATTCTTCAATACCTGCTTCATTACAGCTTGCTGCATTTGCATGATCATCTGGCTCCGCGCCTATCACTTTGCATTTTGCCCCCTGCCTGCGGGCACATATCTCTGTTTATCTCGTATTGTTTGTCTAAGTCTTCGGCCTTGTCAAAAATGAGTCGTCTCTGGGCTTTGACATTCACTCCCGTCACTTCTTGACTTCCGAGTTCTGTCAAAGAGGGGCAACTGTAGACACCCCATTTTTGACCGACCTTAAGACTCAGACGTCACCAGTTGAGCGCTCGGTGATATTGCATACTGTGCTTGTTCAAGAGTCCCAGAGTCACGGCCGCGTGCCCTGCCTCCGGACTTCCGAACCATCTTCTTTACCTTGTCTCGGTTTGCGAACCAGGCTCGGTTTTCTCTGTTTTCTTTCCTGAGGGAAGGGAGTGGTCCCGTAGACTATCTCCCGGTGACCGTGAACTACGTTTCGCGGCCGTAGGCCATTTTGCCCATTTCGGGACCCGGTTCCCGGTTTTCGGAGCCGTCAGGCCGTGTGCCTCGGCTCGGGACCGCCCGACCATCTCCGAGTTCTCCGATTTTTGGCATGTGCCTCTGTTTTAGTATTCCGAGGGACACTGGGGCCCCTGATGCCCACTTCGCAGCCGAACACCACTTCCGGTGCCCGGCGACCCATTTTCGGGACCCCGAACTACGTGATTTGGGCCCCGAGCATTCATTTCGCATCCGCTTTCTCCGGTTTTTGGCATGTGCCTCTGTTTTAGTGTTCCGAGGGACACTGGGGCCCCTGATGCCCACTTCGCAGCCGAACACCACTTCCGGTGCCCGGCGACCCATTTTCGGGACCCCAAACTACGTGATTTGGGCCCCGAGCATTCATTTCGCATCCGCTTTCTCCGGTTTCTGGCGGAGACCTCTGTTTTAACATTCCGAGGAACCCTGGGGCCCCCGATGCCCACTTCGTGGCCGTATGCCACTTTCGGTGCTCATAGCCGGTTTTCGGGACCCCGAATTGAGCGGTTTTGGTCCCGAGTATTCATTTCGCATCCATTTTCTCCGTTTTTTGGCAGATACCTCTGTCTTGTCATTCCAGAGGACACTGGGGTCGCAGATACCCACTTCGATGCTGAACACCACTTCCGGCACCTGCAGCCCATTTTCGGGATCTCGATTTGCTCGGTTTTGGCCCCGAACGTTCATTTCTCATTAGTTTTTGTTCAAACTTGGCAGGTACCTCTGTTTCAACATCAGGAAGATCACTGGGGGGTGGGAGGCCAGCAATTATCCCAGATAACCAGTTTCGCTCCTCCGGAGCCCGTTTTTCTCACTTCCGGGCCAATGTTGAACACCTTGGGGGTATTTTCTTCCAACCAAAGCTACATATCTGTGATGAGGGCATCTAGGAGGACCCTAAGGGTTGGTGGTCGGCCAGAAATTCAGGGTTTCATTTTTGGGCCTCTCCTTCAAGCTCTATGTTGTGACTCCTGGTTCAATGTTGCCAAATTCCAACCTTGGATCTTTGTTCTACACATCTGGGAGGACACTTTGGTATGGTGGTCGGCCAGCAATTGTTGGTTTCATTTTTGGGCCTCTCCTTCAAGCTCTATGTTGTGACTCCTGGTTCAATGTTGCCAAATTCCAACCTTGGATCCTTGTTCTACACACATGGGGGGGCACTTTGGTATGGTGGTCGGCCAGAGAATTCACTGTTCATTTTCTTGGGGTGGCCGACCGGCCATGGTGGGTGGCTGGCCGGCCATGGTGAGTGGCTGGCCGGCCACCTTGAGCAAAACTACCTGGCCAGCCAGATTCTTGCTTTCCAGCCTGTCCCAGCTGTCCGGATATCTTCCAACATATCCCGGGGCATCCGGGGGATATTTCGGGAGGGAAAGATTGGGTGCTTTCCCTCTCCTTTTACACCCCATTTCTTGCCTATTTGAAGGCCCCTCCCTCTCCTTCTTCAAGGTTGGAAAATTTGTCTTCAAGAACACTTCTCCAAAAACCTCCATCTTCAAAGCTTTAAACTCCAAAAAAGCTTCAAGTGTCAAGGCCATTCCTTCATCAACACCTAGCCTCACCATCCCTACCATCATTTCAGCAGCAAGGAGGTGAATTTCAGAGGTTTAGAAGCTACAAATCAAAGCCAAGAAGCAAAGAAAGACAAGTCTTCAAGGGTGAGTATTCAAAACCAACTTTTAGGGCTTTTTCTTGGTTCAATTTTATACTCTAATTGGTTGAGAATTGGGGCTCCGACCCCTACTTCTTTTGTGCTTGTTTTGAGCCCCTCTACAACTTTGTAGAAGGGCTCAACTTCATTTGATGTTTCTATGATATACTTGTTTCAATACCTAGCTCTTATGCCAATATCTTGCATGCTAGTTTAGGCCTATTTCCTTTTGTTTTTAGGGGTCAGACCCCTACTGGTTTTGTGCTCATTTTGAGCCCCTCTACAACATTGTAGAAGGGCTCAACTTTATTTGGCCATTGTATCCACCACTTCCTTCAAATTTCATCAAGTGTGCCATTTTTGCATGCAATTTTTGGCCTATTTGTGTTTGTTTTTGGGACTTCGACCCCTACTGGTTTTGGTCTTATTTTGGCCCCCTTTACATATTTCATGAATAAAGTTTTGTCATTTGGTGTGTGCATTGCATGTCTCATGATATAGCCTATTTGGAAGCCTACTTTGCATGGATTTTATAGCATGTTTGTATTCTGATTTTGAGGATGTCATCTTCTGAAATTGTGCTTATTTTTACCTCATCTTCAATATTCTAGAAGAAAGTTTGTCCATTTGGGGTTCGCATATATCACTTGTCTCAATACCCCTCTTTTGGCCACTAACTTTGCATGCTATGGTTGATCTATCTATGCTTGCATTTTGGCCATTATTTGTTACTGAAAAATGCCATATTTGGGAATGCCTTGCTACTGTTCTTTCTTCCATGATCATATTTTGCATGCATAGCATGGCTATAGGCCATTTCGGGGCTTAATTTCACACTTTCGGGATGAATGCATGCTTCGGGTGTCATTTCGAATTGTTTCGGGGCTGTTTTCCCCTTTATTTAGGTGCTGAAATTCCATTGCCATGCTTACATATCATTCCCTATGCCGTTTGCATCATTTTTGCATTGCCTCGGTTTGCGTGCCGGTGTGCACGCCTTTCGAGGCGCCCCTGTTTTATCCGACGGCAGCCTATGTGAGTGTGGTTGAGGCCCTCTCATGTCGGCGTAAGCCCAATTTGCATTTTCATGCTTCTACATCATTGCCTCGATTTGCGTGTCCGCGGGCACGCGTTTCGAGGCAGCTTTGTTTTTACCCGACGGCCTCCTATGTGAGTGAGCTGAGGCTCTCCCATGTTGGTGTAAGTCCATCGTTTGCATTCCGTATGCCATTTCATCTTTCATCATCGCCTCGGTTTGCGCGCCTGTGGGCGCGCACTTCGAGGCACTTCGGTTTTATCCGATTTTCACCTTTCATCATCGCCTCGGTTTGCGCGCCTGTGGGCACGCACTTCGAGGCACTTCGGTTTTATCCGACTTTCATCTTTCATCATCGCCTCGGTTTGCGCGCCTGTGGGCACGCACTTCGAGGCACTTCGGTTTTATCCGATTTTCATCTTTCATCATCGCCTCGGTTTGCGCGCCTGTGGGCACGCACTTCGAGGCACTTCGGTTTTATCCGACTTTCATCTTTCATCATCGCCTCGGTTTGCGCGCCTGTGGGCACGCACTTCGAGGCACTTCGATTTTATCCGATTTTCATCTCTCATCATTGCCTCGGTTTGCGCGCCTGTGGGCACGCACTTCGAGGCAATTCGGTTTTATCCGATTTTCATCTCTCATCATCGCCTCGGTTTGCGCGCCTGTGGGCACGCACTTCGAGGCACTTCAGTTTTATCCGATTTTCATCTTTCATCATCGCCTCGGTTTGCGTGCCCGTGGGCACGCATTTCGAGGCATCTCATTTTCATAGCATTCAGGTGTATTCATCCCAACATTGAGTTGTGCAAATCGGCTCCTCGGCCATCATGCATTGATATGCGTGATTGGTGGCGCGAGGATCGAGACATGCATATATTTGTGAAATACACTGCTATGCCCTTTTCCTGCTCTCCGTTGCAGCAAAAAATGAGGAATTATCAGCTCTCCGGAATCTGGCACGCAATTCGAGGAAAATTGTAAACAGAGGCTAATCAGGGCATCCCAGTGGATTTCTGCGCCAAGCAGCCCAGCATATACTATTCATCAGGAGCAAGACAGTCCCTGGCTTGCATGCCAATTTTTACTATTTTCCAGTTCAATTTGTATATTTATTCGGACTGTATATTTCGGACTGTAATATTCTTTTATTCGGACTGTATATTTATTCGGACCCTCTGCGCGAGGGCATAATTGTAATAAGGGTGTGTGAGTGTGATGTATGTCTTCCAACCCCCATTTCTTTCTCCCTTTTATTTACCCGCTTTGGATGGTTAGATATAGGGCATATTTCAATTAGCATACAGTATGACAGTATGTTTGCATCATTCATCTGTATTGCACGCACCGGGCTCGGCGCATCATACAAACTGCATCTGTATTTCAATTCCAAGTTGAGTACTTGATAGCTGTTGCATCTCATATGCCATATTTAGAATAGCCGAGCCTGCTATAGTTGCATTTTGCATGTGTTGCATTAGGCATTTCAGTATACTTAGGATTCATGCATGATTTCTAATCGTTTTCCTGTTTTGGCTTGGAGTACTCGGTGAGTTTTTATGCTTTAGCATCCTTGCATACGTGTGAGTGTTGCCATGAATAGCATGCTTGCCATGAGGCTATGTGCTTATATGATATAACTGCCTTGAATGCCTGTGGGTGGAGGTTGAGTTATTTGAATTGGGACAATACATTGACTGTTTGTTAAGCCCACTAGATTGTGGCAAAATCTGCATTTTAAGCCTACCTGCGGGTAGCAAACCATCTTTCACAAACAAACATGAAATGTTTAGTTCCAATTCAGACGGCCCAGTCTATACTTGTTTGCTGCGAGCATCACATAGTAACCTAGGCTAATAATCGGAATAAGAGCATACAATGTTTTCAAAAACAGATATCATGGTTAGTAGAGGCCGGTCTTTGACCGGGCGAGAGGGGGTGCTCACGATGTGACCTTCCCTAATCGTACCCAAGTTCCCGAGCCAACTTTGGTGATGACGGACACGTGGCCTTTCGGCACTGAGTCAGGGTTTCCTAAATTTCCCATTTTAAAATATTTAGGTGGCGACTCTGTTATCTGGCAAAGCAGTCCATGTTTGGCACTTCTTTCAAAAAATCTGTTTTCCTTCAAAACGATTTGCCGGATTTGGACTCTTTGGTTCAAGATTTAGAACCGCAACAAAATCGAGTCCGAACTGTAGCGAGGTCCCCCGCGGGCGTTGTTACAAAATGGAAAACACAGTGACTTATAGTAACAATGCAAATGCTATGCAAAGAACATATACATGTAGATAAAATTTCACATCATGAGTTTCAAGTCAAGCTTTCTAAATCCCTAGCAGAGTTGCCAGAAACTGTAGCTTGCTTTTCGTGCTCCTTTCAGATACGATTAGCCCTACAGTTTGGACTCTCGTGGTTCTGAATCTGATTTCAAAAGTGTAATGTGAAATAAATAAACACAAATGAGTCCAGCAAATCTTTTGGAAAATCAATTTTGAATCAAATGGAAAAAAATAGACTGCTCTGCTAGATTTCAGAGTTGCCACCTAAATATTTTTTGAAAAATTTAGGAAACTCAAGACTCGTGCCAAAGGCCACTTATTCGTCATCACCAAAGTGTCTCAGCTTGGGAACTTAGGTACGATAGGGGAAGGTCATGAATTGAGCACCCCACTCGCCTGATCAAAGATTGGCCTCTACTAATCATAATGTGATTCTTATTTACATTATATGCTCATGTTCCGATTTATTAGCTAACATTACTGCGTACTGCACACAAGTATAGACTAATTTGCAAAAGTTGGAACGTTTTGGTTTCATGTTTGTTTGAAAATTGTTTTTGATACTTGTCGCTTGAAAAAGTGAGTTTGTATGTACATTAATCAATTTATCTAAATTTTAGCAATTAGCCTTCATCCATAGGCATTCGAAGAGTTATATCAGTTAAGTAATTAGCCTCATGGTATTATGCTTGGCATGAAAAAAATCACACTTATGTGAGATACTAAAACAATAAGTGCTCACCTAGCACTCCAAGGTAAGCCAAATAAAGAAAAATGATTAGAAAACATGCATGCTCCTAACTTATGCAAAATGACTAATGTGACACATACAATCATGCAATTTAAATAGGCTCAGCTACTAGCATGGTAGATGATTCCATTCAAGACATGTGATAAATCACGTATTCAAACAATGGAGTAGAAATTGACATTGGTTAGTATGATGAGCCGAACCCAAATGCATACGAGACGAGTGTATGCAAGCATGGGAATGCTAAGTAGATGTGATGCTCTATGTTATCATTATAAGCAGATAAATAAAAGGGAGAAAGAAATAGGGGTTGGAAGACATACAAGTTATTACATATTTTGCTCTCGTGCAGGAGGGTGCGAATAAGTGTCTAAATGTCCGAAATAAAATAATTATTACAAATTCGAATAAATGATTTAAAACTAGCTAAGTTATTACAACAAGGATATTAGAATGGGTAATAAACTACCAGTCTAAGTTAACTAGTTTTATAATTACAAATAAACAATAATAATAACTAAAATAATAATTATTTACAACAATAATAATTAATTACAACAAGGCTAACAAGAAATTTAATTTGAGCAGCCATAAGATACAATGATTGCATGCAAAGTGCCAGAAGCTACTCTGTCTGCCCAGACTACTCTACTCTGCCACTGCCCTTGGTTTCTGCCAACAATTTCTGTTTTACCAAACATTGGGAGCCGACAAGCTCCAAATGAGGTCTGGCAGGGCCAAAACAGTGCCGGCCGACACTAAATTTTATGCCAAAAAATGTTTTGTGCTATGAGGTGAGAACAGTGCAGACAGAGCCTTTCTAGGCCCTGTTTGTCCCTTTTGCCCCTTTTTGTCATTGGAGACTCAAGAAAAGAACAAATTTGCATTCGAATCCATCAATTAACACAAGTTGATGGCTTGATGATCCTGAGCACGTTTGGACAAAATTGATAAATATGATGAAAAACTACCCTTCCCTCTTTATCATGAAGACTCATAGAGGGAAGTAGACACGCTCTAAGTCTTATCAACATATCATGTATTGATATGTGACAATTTCCGGAATGATGGACCCGGCATAACATCCGGCCGAATCCAACCAACTCTGAACATTTTCTTTATGTCGGTTTAATTCATTTTAAGCCAATTTTATTAGTCTTTGCCATTCTTTAATCAATTTGTCCAAAATGATGTTTAAGTCGACTAAATGAGAAAAAACGTCAAACGAGAAGTAATTCTTGGCATAAAAGGGAGCCTATGCCTTGATGATGAACCTCCGTAGAGATTAAGCCATTGAGCATAGGTTTCTTTCTTTTGCTTTGAATAACCGTTGATCGGTTGAAGTAACTCTCAAAACAAAACAGAAAAAAGAAAAGATTAAGGTGGCAGAAATGACTTATGCAAGATTGATTATTTAGAATGAGACTCTTGATATGAAGTGAACCAAAGAAAAATTATCAAAGCATGGGTGACACAATACAACTAGCTAGTTATGAAGACTTGCAACACAACAAGCTAGATGTTCAAAGTGTACACTAATTAAATAAACTATAACAGCCCTAAAACAGCCCGTAATATGCTGAAAACAGTGGCTAAAAATCATGTTAAAGGGCATAAAATGTAGTAAATAATAAGGCAAAGCAAGGCTAGTGAACAAAAGCAAAGAGAGGTGGCTAACCTCTCCATTTTTGAGACTTCAAACCATGTTTTTTAGCCTTTATTAAACTCAAAAAATCAGTTCAAAAGGCAACGAAAAGAATGTAAAACAAGGGTGTGAGCTATGAAGTAGAAAGCAAGAAAGGGTGTTAACCCTCTTGTGAAAGGTGGTAAGCTTATACCTTTTGAAGAAGGTAAGCTCTTGTTTGTGAACCAAACTTGGTCCAAGCACACTCTCAAGCTTGAATTTTGACTCACAAAGCTCAACCAAGGTTCTAAGTTCTTGCTCTAAGGTTGTCTATGGTGTATAGATATGATATAAAGATGATCAAATATCTCAAAGTTAGCTTGCACAAGAAGAAGGAGCTCTCAAAGGTTGTTTTACTCCTTTGAAAATTTCCCAACCTCTAACACTAAGATAGATGCTCATATTTATAGAATTTGAGCAAAATAGTTCATAAATATCTTTAAAAATAGACGGCTAGCCCATTCCCACCCAGAATAATGTTTCTCGTTATCGAGAGTCGGTTAGCTCCCAATAGCTACGGCCGGCTCCCAATGTGGTACGGTCGGCTCCCAATGCTCTCCCTTGTTCCACTATTTACACTCAATGTAGGGTGGCATAATGGTTAAAAATGAATTTTTGGGGCAAGAATAGTATGAATATGAAAGGTTTGGAATTGGTTTTGGAGCGTGAGCTTACGTTCCTTTGTTGAGAATTCGAATCACAATCAACACAGCTTCATCATCGAGTCCGAGGACAAAGCGTCCAAGCCTTGTGAGCGATCAAAAATGGGCTGTTTACAGTCGGGGTTACTTATGTTGCGTGTTGACTGTGACTTCTGATAGTTCTACTGCAGAGAACATTGCTGTAGTAAATGAATTTTCTGATATATTTCCAAATGAATTGCCGGGAGATTTAATTGATAGAGAAATTGAGTATACTATTGATGTTGTGCCCGGAACACAACCGATTTCCAAAACTCCATATAGAATGTCAACTTCTGAACTAAAAGAATTGAAAACTCAACTTCAGGAATTGTTAGACAAGAAGTTTATTCGCCCAAGCACTTCACCTTGGGGTGCTCCAGTTTTGTTTGTTAAAAAGAAAGATGGATCCTTGAGGTTATGTATAGATTACCAGGAATTGAATAAAGTAACTATCAAGAACAAGTATCCATTCCCCCGAATAGATGATTTGTTTAACCAACTCCAGGGAGCCCGAGTCTTTTCAAAAATTGGCCTTAGATCCAGATACCACCAATTGAAAGTTAAAGCAGAAGACATAGACAAAACTGCCTTCCGGACTAGATATGGGCACTATGAGTTTCTGGTGATGCTATTTGGGGTTAACGAATGCACCTGCAGCTTTTATGGACCTAATGAATAGGGTGTTCAAACAGTTTCTTAATGATTTTGTTGTTATGTTTATTAATGATATTTTGATTTATTCCAAAAGCAGGGAAGAACATGAAAATCATCTGAGAATTGAGCTACAGATCCTGAGAGAAAAGAAGTTATATGCAAAATTTTCCAAATGTGAATTTTGGCTTGACAGTGTAGCATTTCTGGGACATGTGATCAACAAGGATGGCATATCAGTTGACCCACAGAAAATTGAGGCTATTGTGAACTAGGCAAGACCAACAAATGTGTCCAAAGTTAGAAGCTTTCTGGGGCTTGCAGGTTACTATCGCAAATTTGTGAAAGATTTTTCCAAACTTGCTATGCCATTGACATAATTGACGTAGAAAAATGTACCTTTTGATTGGATTGATCAACGGGAATCAGCCTTCCAAGAACTGAAAACGAGACTAGTAACTACACCAGTACTGACATTGCCCAATGGAACCGATGGGTTTTAGATTTATAGTGATGTTTCCTACAAAGGCTTGGGATGTGTGCTAATGCAAAATGGAAAGGTAATTGCATATGCTTCTCGGCAACTCTGCCCTCATGAAAAGAACTATCCAACTTATGACCTTGAATTGGCAACTATGGTGTTTGCCTTGAAGATTTGGCAACATTATCTGTATGGTGTAACTTGTGAAGCATATACAGACCATAAAAGTTTGAAGTATTTCTTCACCCAAAAAGAATTGACTATGAGACAAAGGCGATGGCTTGAATTAATCAAGAATTCTGATTTGCAAATCTTGTACCATCTAAGAAAAGCCAATACCGTTGCAGATGCCTTGAGCCAAAAATCCATTTGCAATTTGTCATGTTTGCTCACCGGTCAAAGGGAATTGTTATGTGACTTGGAATGAAATGAGATTGAAATTGTGTTGCGAGAACAATGTGGAGTCTTAGCCTATAGCGATTTTGGTTTTGACCCGTCACTTGTTGTATTCCGGACTCGGGTTTGTATTGTTTTGAATGGTGGTTCATATCTTGTTTCTCTTGTCTTCCCTCTATTTTGGTTATTGAATTGTAGTTGTGCATTTGGAGTAGGTTGGTTGCTTGTTTTTCCAAACCTTTGTCGCCCATATTTTTGCTCCTCCGCTCGAGCGGCCATTCTAGCATTCGAACGGGCTTTGCAATTTTTGCTCCTTCGCTCGAGCAGCATTTCTTGTGCTTGAGCGAGATTTACAAACCCTCAGTACTTTGCACGTCTACAAAAGTACTGGAGAGGTGTTTTTCACGCTCGAGCGGCGTTTCCTACGCTTGCAGGTGGGCGCTCGAGCGGTTTGTCTGTTGTCTGCTAAAGTACTGGATGTGTGTGTTATGTGCTCGAGCGGGTAGCATCGTGCACTCAAGCATAACAACTTTTTGTGTCTGACGCTCGAGCGTCAACTCCTCCGCTCGAGTGGACTGTGCGTATATCATATCACAAAAGTAACATTTTATATCACTTTTTCATTCTTCTCTCTCTAAAACTTTCAAAAAAACCTAGATTTTGACTCTCTCTCTCTCTCTGAAACACACACTCTCTCTATATTTTGGCCTAAATCCTTTGATCTCTTCACCCTAGTGTCTTCAGAAGAAGGGTAGAGTATCTTGAAAGCTAAGGTTTCGGCATTGTTGGAATTCATGTTTACTTTGCTTGGTCTTCTAACTTGAGGTATGGATTTTTCTAGACTTTTATATGACTTTTAGCTTAGTTATTTGTCATTGTGTAACAATGGTGGGATTTGGGGGTGATTTGAGCAAACCTAAGGTTTGGGTTTCAAGTTTGAAAAAGGGGTTTCCATGTAGGTGTATATAAATGATTATGGGGTTTAGATGTGAGACCTTCCTATGTTAAAATAGTAGATTTTGGCCCTTGGGTTAGTACTTGGAGAATGGAGAGCTTTGCCCTAAAAATGTCTTGAATTACCATTTTGTTTGAATAATGAAATTGGTATGGAAAATGCAAAATTAGGAGGATGTATAGATGAATGGTGTTGTTGGATTTGTTTAATCGCTTGCCTATGGAAATTTAATGATTTATCTGTTATAAAGATTGAATATCTGTTTAGAAATAATTGTATGGGGCTATTGGTGGAAGATAGCTATAATGGTTGTAGAAATGTCATTAGGTGAATTAAAGCTAATTCATTGTTGGTTGTCATTGAATATGATCACATTTTATATACATTGTATATATATGTTTGTTTGGAGGAGAAAGGGGATGTACTCCATGTATAATTATGTGTTTAAATACATTGTATATGTATGATTATTTGGGAGGAAAAAGGGGATGTACTCCATTGTTTAGGAGGAGAAAGGGGATGGACTCCATTATAATTAAGTTGGCCGGGTGTCCTGGGTGAAAGTCCTGAAATTTATACATGGGTGCCGATCCCGTGGACGAAATATCCGCAAAATGGCAATTTGAAGTGTTTATATGTGTGTATTGTATGATTGGAAAACCATTGACTTGTAGTCTCAAATTGGATGTTGAGAAATAAAGAAATTGACTCACAAATTGAGAAAGATAAGTGAACTGAATTTAAATTGAAAGAAAATGGACTATGATTTGAATTTGACATCTTTTGAGTACACGAATTTGTGAAAGTTTTACCATAGGTATTGTATATGCACTTTGTACTTACATCTCTGTTAAACCTCATATATGGTGTTAGATGATTCCTACTGGGATATGGCTTACTGTAGACACCCCATTTTTGACGGCCCTTCAAGACTTGGATGTTCTTGTAGGTACATTCCAATGATTAGTTTGTTTCCTCGCCAAGTGCTCGAAGTCCTCAGTGGAATGCCACAGCTTTGAGCATTTCCAACCATGTATCCATTTTGTCTCCTTTTTGGACCATGCCTTGGTCTTTCCATCTTGCAATCTCTGGTGGCCTACTGGCCATCCTTGGAGGCTGCCAGCCATCATTTCTTGTCTGTCGGCCATTGATGTGCCCTGCCAGCCATCAATGATTCCTTGCCGGCCATCACTGAAGGCCGACCAGCCACTAGTTTTTTCTATAGATATTTTATGCCAGTTGTGCCAGCTATTTGCACAGATGCTTGCATCTGTTCACACGTAGAGGGCTGGATCTCCTTGTATAGATTTCATGTTTTCTATATATAGGAACCGCCTCTCATGTTTTGAGTTTAGAAAATTTTAGACTCAAAATTTTCCTCTCTCTCTACTATTCTCTCTCTCTCTCTCTACAAATTTTCTACACTTTTGCCTACAATTCCTACACTCTTGCCTATACACCCTTAACCAAATCCTCTCATCTCTGAGTTGAGGTGTTCTTGGGCTTGGCTTGAGCTCTAGAAGGTGGTACTTTTCTTGGAATTGTTGCTTCGAATCACTTTTCTCTTCAAGAGGTATAATACTAACTTTGTAGGCTTGCATTACATACTTGTATCCTATCTTTTTTTCATTGTTTTAGGTTATTTTTTAGCTATAAAAAAACTTGTTTTATGGGCTGAAATTGGTGTTTTTGGCCATTTAAGGTTGGGGGGTGGTTCATTCCTCTTTATTCCTTGTTAAAAAGCCTTTGCACCTTGCTTCCCATTTTCAAACCATCTTTTGTTGGGCCTTTAAACATTGATTTTTAGAGTGTTTTCAATGGTAAAAATCATGTTTTGAAGTCCAAATTTGGAGGGGTTAGCCTCCTCTCCTTATGTCTTGTTTGCTAGCCTAGTAGGTGCCATGCCTTGGTCTATTTTGTTAGCTTGTTATAGCTTAATTCCAGCATGTTTTAGCCTCTGATTCAGGCTGTTTTAACTCTGTTTTGGGTTGGTTGTTACATTTGCTAGCCTAGTAGGTGCCATGCCTTGGCCTATTTTGTTAGCTTGTTATAGCTTAATTCCAGCATGTTTTAGCCTGTGATTTAGGCTGTTTTAACTCTGTTTTGGGTTGGTTGTTACTTTTGAGTCTTGTATTGCATAGTTGTAGCATAATAGTCATCATAAGCTTGGTGTTTTAGGCCATTAGACACCACTTGTTTGAGCTGATTGGATGTTTTTGGTGTTTTTCACACTTAATTTCAGCACTAATTATCTCTGCAACCTCTCTCCTTTCTTGGTTTTTCTTTTTTCTTTGAAAGTGGTTTCAAGTCACTTGTTTGCCTAAGTGTGAAATTGAGGTTTCATACTTAGTAGTTTAATCCTTTAGGGGGTTCATTACCAACGGTATGATACTTCTTTCATACCCAAAGCAACTTGTGTTTTGAGCTTTTCTTTCCATTAGAGGACTTTAACTCACCTTTTGGACTTAATTGGATTAAAGAATGGTTGGTAAAGTAAACTGAGTAACTAAAACTTGGGACTAAAAGTGAGCCAATATAAGAATTTGGTTGTGTTTTGGTGTGTTCAATCAAACGTTAATTGAACACATGAAACTTGGACCATTTCATACTTGTTAGTGATGAAATGATCCAAGTCTCCAAGGTCAACTTCTTCCCTTGATCTTTCATGAAAATGAGGAGGTTTGTGTTCATTTTGCATTTATTGAATTTGCACCTCTTGAATTACAAGCCATCATGCAATAAAATTGCTTGAGTTGGTGGTTTGTGGCTTAAGTTCACAACTCCTTGGATTTGCTCATGAAAATGAGGGGTGAGTTATGGAAACAATCTATGGGAATACCCTCTTTTTGCCCTATTTGTTCTCTGTTGCAGCAAGTTGAACCAGTGCATCATTGGCCGGCAGACTATCTACGGTCGGCAGGTGGCCGGCAGAGCACCATTGATGGCTGACAGGCCACTTCCATGGCCGGTAGTCTTTACCACTGGCTAGCTGGCCACTGATGCAAACCTCAGCAAAATGTTGGTAAGGTGGAGCAAAATGGTTCCGAAAATGTTCAACTCTGCAAACAAAGGCTTTCGAGAGCGAAACGAAGATCTTTTCGAGTGATATTCGAGTATGTGCATCTTTCATTTCCCGAGGCAGAGTAGTGGTAGAGTAGTTAAACACTTTAATTACTTAGCTTATTTGCATTTGTGTTATAATTTAATTAGCTTACTAGTTTGTTAAATTAAAAGTGTTGTAATAATTAGTTAATTAGTTTAGCTAGTTATTCATTAGCTAGTTAGTTTAATTAGCTTCATTAGCTTAGCTCAATTAGCTTAATTAGCTTAGCTCTAATTAGTTCCTAGTTAGTTTTGCTTTATTTATTCGGACTCTCTTTCGTGAGAGCAAAATGTAATAATGTGTATGTCTTCCAACCCCACGTCTTTTTCCCTTTTTATTTAATCGCTTTTGATGGTTAGACTAGGGTCATATTTCAATTAGCATACCTTATGCTTGCATCCATTCATCTTGTCTTGCATGCACCGAGGCTCGATGCCTCATTCAAACTGCATTGTCGTTTCAATATTTCTTCGAATACGTGCATAGACACATGTCTTGAATTAATTCATATGCCATATTAGTAGCTGAGCCTAGTAATTGCATATTGCATGTGTTGCATTAAACATCTTGTATAGCTTGGAATCATGCATATTTTTCTAACTCTTTTGTTTTATCTTAGCTCGGAGTACTAGGTGAGTTTTTAGTGCTTTAGCATACTTGCATGAGTGTGAGTGATTGCCATAACTAGCATGCTTGCCATGAGGCTAAATGTTTACTTGTTAAACTGCTTGAACACCTGTGGATGAAGGCTTATTGTTTGAATTGGAATGATTTAACGAATGTACGTTTTAAGTCCAATATGTCTAGTGGCAAATTCACAGTTTTAAGCCCACTTTGTTGAGTGGAAAATTTGCAAACTTTAAGCCCACTTGAGGTGGCAAATTCAAACCCTTTTAGCAAAACAAACATGAAATTGAATTGTTCCAACTCGGGAAAACTAGTCTATGCTTGCTTGTGCGCATCACATAGTAAAGCTAGCCTAATAATCGGAACAAGAGCACATAATGTACATAAAAAATCATATCATGATTAGTAGAGGTCGATCTTTGATTGGGTGAGCAGGGGTGCTCAATTCATGACCTTCCCCTCTCGTACTTAAGTTCCTGAGCCGAGGCAACTTTGGTGATGACAGACATGTGGCCTTTGGCACGAGTCATGGGTTTCCTAAATTTTTCCAAAATAAAATATTTAGGTGGCGACTCTGTATCTAGCAAAACAGTCAAATTTTGACATTTTTTATTCAAAAATTGATTTTTCAAAAGATTTGCCGGATTTGGACTCTTTGGTGTTTATTAATTTCACATTACACTTATGAGATTAGATTTAAAACCACGGGAGTCCAAACTGTAGAGCTCTTTTCAAACTCTCGAAAGGGGATGTGAAAAAGTTGAGCTACACTCACCTTATTTGGGAAAACCATTTTCAGGTGTTGGTGACGTGCCTCCACCAAGGCAATAGCTTGGAGGGACATTTGGGAGCAAGAGCTTCTTTATTTTGATTGTATATATATAGATATATATTTTTATAAAGCCAAGGACTTAAGATGTAATGAGCGAGGCTCACTTTTGTGTAACTAAGAAATGACTTGGAAAGATGTAAGCCTGTTGGGCATTTGATTATATGTTTAATTTCTTTTCTCTTAGCATTATAACACATGTTGTAGATTCAGGATGAATATTTATAAATGTATAACGCATGTTTTGACTTTTGTAATCGAACTCTGATGAATAAAACCATTTTATTTCTATTATTCTTCCATTTTTTAGTTGTATTTATTGTGTATTTTGAGGGTGTGACATAGCTGCCATTTCTACCAAACTTGCCATACTTGAAGAAATTAAAGAAAAGCAATTGCAGGATGAATTTTTGAAGAAGATTGTTGATGAAATTGACTCAAAACCAAAACTAGGATTAGTGTTTGAGAACAATGTGTTGAAGTTTCATAATCGACTTTGAGTGTTGGATTGTTTGGAATTGAGAAAACGTGCTATGACTGAAGCTCACAATTCAAAGTTTGCTATGCACCCAAGAAACATGAAAATGTACAAGGATTTGAAACAGAATTTCTGGTGGCCTGGAATGAAGAAAAGCATTGCTGATTTTGTAGTTAGATGTTTGCATTGCCAACAAGTTAAAGCCTAATATCAACGACCTGCTGGGTTACTTCAGCCGCTTCCAATATCGGAATGGAAATAAAAACACATTACTATGGACTTCATTGTGGGATTGCCTCTCTCCTCCCGAGGTATGGATTCTATTTGGGTCATTGTAAATCGTTTAACTAAATATGCCCACTTTTTTCCTGTCAAATCTTTGTATAATGCGGATAAATGGCTAACATCTATGTGAATGAGATAGTAAGATTGAACGGTGTGCCGGTATCTATTGTGTCCGACAGAGATCCTAAGTTTACTTCAAGATTTTGGCAGAGTCTACAGCAAGCTTTGGGAACTGAGTTGGGACTGAGCAGTGCATACCACCCATAAACAGACGGTCAGTCAGAAAGAATGATACAGACATTGGAGGATATGCTTAGAATTTGTGCCTTAGATTTTCAAGGGAATTGGGAAACTTACTTACCATTGGCTGAGTTTAGGTACAATAACAGTTGTTATTCAAGTATCAGGATGACTCCTTATGAAGTGTTGCATGGTAGGAAATGCCGATATTCTATTTGCTGGGCCAAAATAAGTGATCGACTTTTGTTAGGATCGGAACTTGTGCAAGAAACCACTAAAAACGTGAAATTGATTCAACAACGATTGAAAACTATACAAAGTCACCAAAAGAGTTATACGGATGTTCGAAGAAGAGACAAGGAATATGACGTTGGGGATCATGTGCTTATTAAAGTAACTCCTATGAAAGAGAAAACTCAGTTTGGTGTAAAGGGCAAGTTAGCACCGAGATATGTTGGGCTATACAAGATTTTAGAGAAAATCAACACGGTGATATATCAGGTAGCCTTACCATCGGTCATAGAACATATGCACAATGTTTTTCATGTCTCGATGCTGAGAGGATATTTGAGAGATCCGTTCCACGTGATTAAACCAACCTATGTGCTCTTGAGAGATGTCTATACGTAGGAAGAGAGGCCAATTCAAATTGTGAACTGTTGAATCAAAAGATTGAGGAACAAAGAAATACTGTTAGTAAAAGTGGATTGGAAAAACCATAGAGAAACCTATGCAACTTGGGAGACTGAAGAAGATATGATGAAAAGATATCCTGATTTGTTTCCTTTGGATCCGATCTTCTTCCAAAATGAAAGTAATTCGAGTTTGGGGGACCAAACTTCTTAAAAGGAGAAGACTGTAACAACCCTAACCCATGAATAATGTATAATCCATGTTTAAGAATGCTTAATAAGAATCTAAGATAAAATCGCATGATTAATTATGTGTTATGTATGTGAATTGCATTGTATCTGTCCATGGTAGAAATGTCTGTCTTTCTGTTTTGTTCTGCGAATTGAAGGCCTCATCGGCATCCGATCACGAAATTAACTTGAATTATGTGTTAGTTGGAATTTTTAGAACATTATCGTAAGTTTAATTGAAATTTGATAAATAATTAGAAAAATTAATGCTCAATTAAGCCTAATTAATCAATTCTTTAATCCAAGCCTATATAACGCACTAGTGGACCCTTGTATACACTTTACACTCCTATTTCTTCCATCTTGAGGCATCAAACGTGAGTGAGAGAGAGAGAGAGAGAGAGTTGAGTTGGAAATCTAAGGAGATGAAGAAAAATTGTAGAGAAATCAAGGTGTTGAACTAAGTGACTAAACCATTCAGACATCTAGGACACAATGAAGCTTCTAAGGTAAGAATCTATATCTCCTAGTTTGTAATTTAGTTGGTTACCACATGAAATCAAGTGTGATAGGTGAATTAACATGAGAATTGAGCTTAAATAGATGAATTCCATACATACATGCATATATCATAGCATTTTGAGTTTGAACTTCACATAAGTCTCACATGCATGTGTCTATCTTCACCTTGTTTTGAGAATTCATCACATTTCTTACCATTTGACCTTAATTGATCATGTTTTGGAAAGCTTAAGTTCATGACAATTCATGCATATCATGTTCACATCATATTCGTAAGCTTCAAGTTGAAATTTGAGCAATTAGAAAGCTTTTGGGCCTTGATTTGGTGAAATGCTTTTGAATTCATGATGTTTGACAAGTTTAGACATGTTTTCTCAAGCTTTTGGCCCAAAAGAACATGATTTGTGGCTTTAAATTTGAGTTTTGGTGCTTGGGAGTGAATTTGGAAATTCCAGAATTCTACTCCTCTACTCGAGCGACAGAACTTGTGCTCGAGCGACCACTCGCATTTTGGCACTTCCTCTCGAGCGACCACAAGTTGGCTTGAGCATAAAATGTATGCTCCCAGAAGTTTCTACATTTTGCAAACCACTCGAGCGACAATAGTTACATTCGAGCGAAGACCTCTGTCTCAAACTCGAGCGACCGTAGAGTGTGCATCGAGCAAAAAAATCAAGCAACTATTACTTTTGCAAAGTTTACAGATTGCTCGAGCAAAGGAAGTTGCGCTCGAGCGACCACTCGCATGATTGGACGTTCGCTCGAGCGAGACCCCTGTTTCCAGCATATTTGACTAAGTGTTTTCAAGTGCATTTTCGCATTCTCGTTGTATCCCAGGCATTCCTAAGCCAAGATTAAGATATAATAATAAGGATAAGACTTAGAAACACACTAAGAACAAAACGTAACGAGTTAAGTATATGCCTAGCGTGTGTTTCAATGTGTATATACTATGTGTTTGTGTTGGTCACGTGCCATAGACTATCTGAATCGCCCGCTTTCTCTATTTTGCTATCGGAGCCATCTGTGAATAATAACTTTGTAAAGTTATGTTTAACTTTAATTATTTTATGATGATATGAAATGGTCAGTTTTCTGAAATGCTATGTTTTATATGAATGAATGATTGTCCAAGTTTATGAAATGTATTCGTGGCATCCTTAGCATCATATAATATACGTCCCTTTATGGGTCATCAAAATGCCTTTATAGTCGTCTCCTTATGGGTCATCGTAAACGTCTCTGTGCACATGAGTCATCGGAATGCCTTATGGCCGTCCCTCTATGGGTCATCAAAATGCCTTCACGGTCGTCCCTTCATGGGTCATCGGATTTGTTAATTCTAATGGATGTACCACGTACTAGCATGTGAAATGTATGAACTTTGAATACGATTATGAATATGTATGCGAATTTGTTTCTGCTTTGACATCTGATTATGTACAAGACTCTGTTTATGTTTGGACATCATTCAATAAAAACTTTACTCTGTTATGATTCACTGGGTTTCTACTCACTATTTATATTATGTATGTAGGTGAGCAGACACGTGACCAGGCATAAGCTGCTGCTTGGAGTCTTTGTTGTGTCAGCTAGCTATTGTGCCTCCAGAGGAGGTTCCCTTTTGTGATCAATCATGTTTATGTAGCACTCTATGAACAAGTTTCTTTCAACTATTGTATATGTATTTCGGGCTTAGTCTCCTTTTGGCAATATTTGTCATGTATGTGACGTAAGACCACTGCCTTTTGACGTCACAAATTTGTATATAAAGTTTTGAGATTATCTGTCCCATGTATGTCTGCACAGCTCTATGGACTATGTATGTTTCTATATTTGCTTTTGTAGTCCCGTATTATATGACAATCTATTCAGAGGCCTTTGGTAATCCAAGGATTATTGGCCGGTTATGATGCTTAACCCATATGGGCGGGTTTGGGTCATGACAGGTTCACTCGAGTATTAACACCTTCCTTTTGTGTTCTAATTTTTGCCAAAACTGTCCTTCTGGGTTTTCGACCTTACGAGTTTTTTTTCATATTTCATTTTTTTTTTCATTTTTAATTTTCATGCTCGAATTTTTGTCTGGGTCGTCCTTTTGGGTTTTTAGCCCAGCGAGCCTCTCAAGGACAGTACTCTTTCAGCTCGTCCATGTTGATTAGTTGTGAAAATTCCAAGCCATGCAAATCTGTGAGAATGACTCTCAACTTGCCCCTAGGGTCATGAATAAGAGTTCGATCGTCCTTAAGCACCAAATCTTCTTCTCTCAAATTCTGGGATTTGGCTTCTTTTTTTTTTTTTTTTGGTTGAATGCCCTAAAAGTCCTATATTGATACCTTATTCTTAGCATTTGCCCCTTGTGGGCAAAGGTCACTTTCCAAAAAAAAGTTTCAAATGTCATGATACTAAGAATTTTCATCTTGAATCTCTTCTGTTGCGGCTATCGTTTCATATGTAGGCATATACTTTTGCTCCATGAGGATTAGACATATCCTGACCTGATCGATATATCCACCATTAAAGCTAAGGTTGTTAAAGCATCGACGAACTAGTTATTCTCTCTAACTAGGTGGGTGAATATCAAATTCTTGAACATTGGAATCAGAATGTCAAAGTATGGTGATACGCTTGAGAAATGAAAGTTTAAATCTCCAATCACACCCAACCTTATTGCCCCTAATTCTAGGGCTGCTTCTAATTCAGCTATGCAAGCCTCATATTCTGGTTGATTATTGAATACTCTGAATCAAGGTTTGAAAGCTAGGAGGTTAGGCCTCAGGTCGAGAGGCATCCTATGTTATATAATCTCATGATCAATTCTAGGCATCTTTTCATGGGACCATGCAAAATTATTTTTTGAAATCTTTTAAGAAAATGACTAATCGCTCACATTTTTTTTCTGAAGATAACATGGAACCAAACTGGACCAAACAAAGATCCTTCTCAATACCCTCATTAACTAAAATAATCTAATCTGTTACATAGAAAGGCAACCCAAGAATGGGGTAAATTGGGTTATTAAAAATTTGACCAAAAAATAGATTTCAAATGACTAAGGATTAAATGCAGGTGACAGTTAATGAATACACAGAAAATAAAAGACAAAGAAGGAAGAACACAACACAAGGATTTATAGTGGTTCGGCTTACCGGCTTGCGTCTACTCCTCAAGAAACCTTCTTGAGAATTTCTTCACTATGAATCTGATAAATGCACCACCAAGCTTCACATAGCTTGTGGATTTTTACAAGGACTTAATTTAATCTGTTGAGGACCTCTCAACTAAATGCCTCACTTTATAAGTGTTTCACTCAGAAAATAAGGAACAATAATAAGAGGTACAACTGTCCTTTTTTACAAATATTCTCTCTCAAAAGATGGATATAAAAGTGTAAGCTCACAGGTAATTTAAGAATCACTCAGATGTGAAAACGGAAGTACAATGGAGTATATTAAAAGCTCTTGATTTCTCTTGAATGCTCTAGGTTTGTTGTATTGAAGAAGTGTATCATTCGAACAAGGAGAGTTTCTTATTTATAGCATTAATGGCTTCTAGCTATTGAAGAGAGGTAAAGATACATATTCTAGCCAATGGAGCAAATCACGGAGGATATCTTCCAGTTATGTTTGATCAGGGCATGGTGTATACAGATTGTAGACAAGTCTTGGGAAGAGAAGGATCATTAAATGCACAAGCTTTTCATTTAATGCTCTTCTTCATAGGTCAACTTCTTGGAGAGGATATGGTGCCAGAAGATCTACTCAAGGGTCAGAAGAGATGACATATTTTGCACATAGATTAGAAAAATTGACTGAGAAATGATTTGTGTCAACTTAGATCTAATTTGGCAAGTGGGATTTTTTAAATCCAAATTTTCAAGTGTCAACCCCTGCAAATTGGGTGCTGACCCTTTGTTTTCTTCTCTTCTCTGAGTTTAGTTCCAAGTGTTTCTAGTGTAGACCCTTTTCATTCTTGGTGTCGACCCTTGCTGCTGGATTGCACTCTGAAATTTAGTGTTGACCCTTGCTGCTGAATTGCACACTGAAATTTAGTGTCGGCCTTTGCTGTTCTTGGTGTTAACCCTTGCTGCTAGATTGCACACTAAAATTTAGTGTCGACCCTTGCTGTCTTGGTGTCGACCCTTCCTTCTGGAACACTTAGACATTTTAAGCTTCACTCTGGTGCCGACCCTTAAACCTGTTTCAAGCATTAATAGAATTGTGCATACAAGTGCTAATCTTATGTTTTGAAGGGTCAAAAATCATTAAAAAAAACAACACTTTAGAATCATATAACTTCTAGCTCAATTTGTATACTATTATTTTGAAAACTTTGAATAACAAAATGAATTCAAAATATTTGTCAATAATCAAAATCAATAAGAATTTATATTTGAATAACCTTGGGGCTAACATAATCCATTAAGGGCTTAGCACACCTATTTTCCTCCCAGTCGATCAAATTTTTCAAAGCTTGAGGAATTTCTTCCTCTTCATTTTCATTGGAGTTTTGAAATTTTTTGGTCAATGCAATGAACTAAAGGCACAAAAAAGTAGGCAGAATCTAAGGCACTTTTATTCAAAAGAAACTTTGACTTAGTGATAACAACAGACTCAAAAGAAAATGACAAAGAAGACCTAGACAGGACAAAGATGTCTAGGTTAGCATTCCTGAAATCAACAAACTTTGGCTGGCTAGACTGACTCAAGTCTGACTCCGACTTTACAAACTCAGTGGAATTAGACTCGCACTCAACATCTGATTCTGAACTTGACATGAAACCTATCTCGAATTGTCAGTTTAAGTGCAAGCCATTCACTGTGTTCAAAATAAAGCTCGTGCAATCAACATGTGGTCATTTTCTAATCACATAAATGGTTTGATATGCCGCAAGTTCAAGGGATTCACACTATAGACTTTGTGGGATATCAGACTTTCCTAAAGCTATGGTGCTATAATTACTTAGCAAAAAGAAAACCAAAAATAATATCCCCAATTAGAATTCCGATAGCACTTCAACTCAATTCGCATAACTGATCCCACTAGAAAACTGAACTCACCCTCACAAACTAATACGCCTGAACCACTAATTTGAATTTGAGAACCTCTATATAGATTTCCATACATAGCATATAGCAGGAAAAAAAACAAACATCCCTATGGGGGCAGGGTTACCTTGTCCTAACTTTGAAATGATCTAGAGCTTTACTATTCAAACAAGTGGTATCATACATCCTAAAAATGGTAGAACATCATGTCCTAATTTGGGAGGATGTTATAGCTCACTATATGTACAAGGTTAGCTCTACTTTAGAGGTTGAGGTCAAGGTGACATGATTAAATAGTCCTTTGATTAATAACCAAGTAAGATCCCAGGAAGTCGAAAGAGTTAATACAGCCTCTCTTCTGAGTCCGATAACCTTAGATAGCAAAGCTACCTTTTTGACAGATCTTAAAAGGTATTTACACAAGGTCTTAGAAGTAACGCGAAGATAAGTATAGTGTCACAAAAAGATTGACAGTGTTCCTACCAGGATTTGGGCAACATAGGGTCTTTAAGTGCACCAATGCATGAAATGCAATGAACATATAAATGTCGATAAAAATCATATAATGGAGTTTGAATTAAGGTTTCTTAATGTCCCCAACAGAGTCACTATAAACTGTCGCATCACTCATAGGGTACTTGACCGTGCTAAATAGTTCGGACCCTCGATTTTTTTGATCTAGTTTCACGAGTGCAATGTGAAACATAGATGAGAGTCCAAATCGGGTAATTTTTATAGAAAATCTATTTCAGTACAAAGTCTTTGCCAAAAATAGACTGCATCATCAGATCTCAGAGTTGTCACCTAATATTTTAGAAAAATTATGAAACCCATGACTTGTGCCAAGGACACTATTCGTCGTAACTGGAGATGGCTCGATTCAAAACCTTAGGTATGATGGGGGGATGGTCATTAATTATGCACTCCCGCTCACCCGATCAAAGATTGGCACTATGATATGAATTTTATTGATTTTATATGTTCATATTCTGACTATTTAATAAATTCTAAAATTTACTATGTGAAGCAAAACAAGTATAAACCATATCATTCATTTTAGAACAACTTGATTCTATGTATTTTTGAATGAGTTTTGAAGATGTGAAACTCAAAAGAAATTGGGCTCACAAGCATGAAATCAATATTATTCTAAATTAAATAACACAACCTCTATCCACTGACATTCATAGAGATATATCATATAAGCAAGTAGCTGCATGGTAGGATGCTTGACATAATAAGAAAAACATAGACAAACTATGTGCTAAAGCATAAAAACTCACATATTTACCGACATTCCGCAAACAGCTGCAAAACAAAGTTAGGAAATATGCATGATCTTGTATACAAAAATCCTAATGACGTCCCGCGAACAACTACAACAAGATATTTCACTACTAAAACATGAAATATAAATCATCTCAAGAACATCAGGTAGGGCATGAAATCACGTAGGAATTGATCAAATTAATAAATGCAAAATTAGCCGAATTTGAATGCATGAAATATGGATGCAAGGTATGGATGTGATGAAAAAATAAAGCATGATACTTATTTGCAGATATGAAAAACAATAAAATGAATGAGATAGAAAGAAGCGGAGACGGAGAATTATTACAAAAATAAAACATTACAAATCTCTCAAATTAAAAGAAAATAGAAAGATGCCTCAGAGATCGACCGTCAAAAATGGTTTTGTTTGTTGCTGGGAGATTGCTTTGTTTCATCCAGGAAAACTTATTTTTGCGGGAGCATTATTCATTGCCAACAGTACTATTCACCACTGCAGTCACTATTCACCGTCCTTGGTCATTATTCATATTACGGGGCACTTTTTCATTCGCGAGTACTATTCATCGCCAAAAGTACTATTCATCGACGGAGGTACTATTCACAACTAGAAATTACTATTCGCCACTGGTCACTATTCATCTGATAGGGTCACATCTTTAACAAATTAGGTAGTTTTGATTGACCATCTAAAGTAGTAAATTATAGCTGTTTATGTACAACAATAAATTAGAACAGATATGTGGGTGGTGCAACATTCCCTTTAAAGCGATAAAATAATTATATAAAAAATTATTAAATTACAACAGATATGTGAGTGGTACAACCTTCCCTTTAAAACGATTAAAAAACAGTTATGCAAAGCAGGAAAGGACGTATTTAAACAAGTTATATCACATTTTAAATTAATTGAAAGTTTAAGAAAATTCACCTTTCGGGAAAATGATGAATTTTCTGATTTCCAAACTTTTTCTGATCACCCTCAAAGTTGTGGAATGTGCTCTCAATTCTCAATTCAAAATTCAAAATTCAAAATTCAAAATTTTAGCTTTAATGGTGTGGGAGCCAAATATTTGACAAAGGCAGAAGGCACGCAAGACGGCCGACAGTAATCGGCTGTATCCGAATACAATACTTGGTCCGAATAAGTGTGTACCATTGGAGCCAAATAATGGACAAAGAATAATGACCTAAAAGTAAGCCCTGGCCCCAAGGGAAATAGGTATAAATACAGGAGCAACATATTTGGTAGGTATGTAAGAATCACTTCACTTAACTTAAACAAGAAGCTATCTTGAGTGTCTGAACTAACTTGTCCGTCAGAGTGCTAATCCCGGCACCCCCGATCGGAATTTTCCTCTTTTCAGGTGACTAGCTGAGGATCGCCTGTGCCTCCCAGGATCTGAAGAGTATTTCCAAACCACTCCCCCACAATTGGCACCGTCTATGGGAATACTCAAATACATTCATGGTAGGCGTGACTGAAGATCCTCCGGTAGCCATTGACGAAACCGCACAAGGAGATGACCTCACTCCAGCAAATATGCTCGGAAAAGAAACCATCGCTGCAAGACGCACCTTGAATTTCGATTCACCAACGACTTTAGCGCAAGAGACAATGCAGGCGATCATGGAACAAGCAAAGCAGAACGAACAAAGGCTGGAGAACATGATCACTGAAAATGAACGTCTTCGTCAAGATTTGGCCCTCGAAGTTGCAAAATCGAAAGAAGCCATGCGCCAAGATCCTAAACGACCTCCGAGGGCCGGTGTACAATGACCCCGAGCCCGGCCAAAGGATACCGATAGCGACTCCAACTCATTATCCACAGAGCTCACCAAGAAGGGACGATCCGAAACTTCCAGCTCCTCTGAAAAGAGTCTACATACAAGGAGCAAGCGCAGGAGGAGCAGCTTAGACGAAGACGACCAGCACGATCCTTTTGTTCGACGGACTGCAAGGGCAGCCTTGCCCAAGAAGTTCAAAGCTCCATCATTCACTCTTTACGATGGAAAATCAGACCCCACTGATCATATCCGTCATTTCAAGCAGGCCATGACATTGC
The DNA here is from genome assembly GCA_022316695.1 of Camellia oleifera. Lineage (NCBI taxonomy): Eukaryota > Viridiplantae > Streptophyta > Magnoliopsida > Ericales > Theaceae > Camellia > Camellia oleifera. The sequence continues at coordinate 92,432,223 of CM039309.1, forward strand.
ATGTAGACAACGAAGCCCTCATGTGCTGAATATTCCCCAGCAGCCTGGGGCCATTAGCTGTCAGGTGGTATTATAAGCTGGAGCCGGCCTTCATCAGAAGCTTTCATCAATTACAGAAATCCTTCAGGGCTAGGTTCATCACCAAAGAAGTACAGCCGAAACAGGCCGACTCTCTCTGGGCCATGCAGATTCAATCGGGAGAAATGCTCAGAGCGTACTCGGTGCGATATTGGGAGTGCTTCAACCTCGTCGACGATGCTTGTAATGACTCCATGGCCATCACCACCTTCAAAATAGGACTACATCCAGATAATCCTCTTCGCAGCTCTCTCACCAGAAGACCCCCCAAAACGGTCTGGGCGTTGATGAGGAAAGTTGAGGAGTATTGCAAAGTAGAAGACAATGCCTTGAGAATAAAGGCCGGCCAAATGTCCAACAAAACGGCCCCCCCTGAAATTGGCCAACCAATAAGTTTTATGCCACCTCCTAGCCCAGAGCCTCGGCAGCGCACTAAACGCGATAAAAGACGGGATACTCGCCGATCAAGCGATCAATGTCCCCACCGGACGAATGAGCAACTGCAAGTCGACAGCAGACATTCGAGACGTGCCGACAAAAAGTACACAGAGTTGTCAAAACCAATCGCTGCAATAATGACCAAAGTCCAACACCTTCCATTCTTCAAACGGCCGTCAAAGATGGTGGGGCCGCCCGACACGCGAAGAGGGATCGGCGGTGCGAATATCACAAAGATCACGGCCACGAAACAGAGAGTTGCTACGCATTAAAGGATCACCTGGAAGAACTAGTGCAAGACGGCCGACTGCAACAGTATGTAAGACAGGGAAAGCCAACCAAGGCACTAGCCTTGAGGCAGGACTCTCCTCCACTTGGCGTGATCCATGTAATCTATAGCCTGCCTGCATCCCCAACCATGCACACAATTCAATCGCACCCAGTTCCCCAGGAGCGACGTATTTCGACTGAATGGCCCAAAGATGCTCCGACAATTGCTTTCAATGACTCCGACCTTAGCGGCACGACAACTTCCCACATTGATCCATTGGTCATTAGATTATGCATAAACTGGTTCACCATTGAACGAATTCTCATAGACCTAGGGAGTATTTCAGAGGTAATATATTACCAAACTTTCATCAAACTCGACCTCAAAGAGTTAGATCTGTGTCTGGCGCCCCATCCATTGTTCGGCTTCAATATGAACCCCGAATACCCGATAGGGAAGATCGTACTACCTGTCCGAGCGGGCTCCAGAACGGTCGAAATAGAATTCTTGGTTGTAAAGCTCCCTTCGCTGTATAATGTCATCATGGGGCGAACCTGGATACATATTATGAAGGTTGTTCCAAGCACTTATCATCAGCTCCTACACTTCTCGACAACCCGTAGCATCGAAGAGATCTGTGGCTCTCCCCAATCGGCACAAGCAGCGATTTCATGAAAAACCATATCACTGACCCGATCTGTGGGCTTTGATACTTGTATATATTTCACTTCTGCAATGCAAACAATCTTTCTTTCTCGTCCAATTCATTTCACAAGCCCCATTACGCTGCTCGTCACAATGACGATTCGGAGCCCCTCTGGTGCATAACATGTGAGGGTCGAATGAGTCTCCGAATTCGAAGCCCCTTTGGTGCGTGACACCTTAGGGCCGAATAAGTCTCCGGATTCGGAGCGCCATTCGTGGATATCACGATTGGCCACAATAAGTCTCCGGATTCGGAGCCCCTCTGGTGCATGACATCTGAGGGCCGATTAAGTCTCCGGATTCGGAGCCCTTTTGTGCGTGACACCATAGGGCTGATTAAGTCTTCAGATTCGGAGCACCCTTCGTGGATATCACAATTGGCCAGTCTCCAGATTCGAAGCCCCCCTTTGGTGCATGACACCTTAGGGCCGATTAAGTCTCCAGATTCGGAGCGCCCTTCGTGGATATCATAATTGGCCACAATAAGTCTCCGGATTCGGAGCCCCTCCGGTGCATGACATCTGAGGGCCGATTAAGTCTCCGGATTCGGAGCCCCTTTGGTGCGTGACACCTTAGGGCCGATTAAGTCTCCGGATTCGGAGCGCCCTTCGTGGATATCACGATTGGCCACAATAAGTCTCTGGATTCGGAGCCCCTCTGGTGCATGATATGTGAGGGCCGAATAAGTCTCCGAATTTGGAGCCCCCTTTGGGGCATGACACCTTAGGGCCGATTACGTCTCCGGATTCGGAGTGCCCTTCGTAGATATCACGATTGGCCATAATAAGTCTCCGGATTCAGAGCCCCTCTAGTGCATGACATGTGAGGGCCGAATAAGTCTCCGAATTCAGAGCCCCTTTAGTGCGTGACACCTTAGGGCCGATTAAGTCTCCGGATTCAGAGTGCCCTTCGTGGATATCACGATTGGCCACAATAAGTCTCCGGATTCGGAGCCCCTTTGGTGCGTGGCACCTTAGGGCTGATTAAGTCTCCGGATTCGGAGCGCCCTTCATGGATATCATGATTGGCCACAATAAGTCTCCGGATTCAGAGCCCCTCTGGTGCATGACATGTGAGGGCCGAATAAGTCTCTGAATTCGGAGCCCCTTTGGTGCGTGACACCTTACGGCCGATTAAGTCTCCGGATTCAAAGCGCCCTTCATGGATATCACGATTGGCCACAATAAGTCTCCGGATTTGGAGCCCCTTTGGTGCGTGGCACCTTAGGGCAGATTAAGTCTTCGGATTCGGAGCCCCTTTGGTGCGTGACACCTTAGGGCCGATTAAGTCTCCAGATTCAAAGCGCCCTTCGTGGATATCACGATTGGCCAGTCTCCAGATTCGGAGCCCCCTTTGGTGCAGGACACCTTAGGGCCGATTAAGTCTTTGGATTCGGAGCCCTCTTTGGTGCAGGACACCTTTGGGCCGATTAAGCCCCCTGATTCGAAATCCCCTTCGGCACGAACAAAACAAAAATTTTCAATCATTGACAATGCCAAGGCAAGACACAAATAAAAAATCCAGCGTTAGACGCAAATAACAAATTCAACATGACGCAAATGTTTGAATTACAACTTTTTATTTAATCGGACAGTTGTTACATAAACGCAACTCGTTGAAATATAACTTTTTATTTAATCAGACAGTTGTTACATAAGCGCAACTCATATTTAAGCACTACAATACTCATTTCCAATCTGAAAAGATAAAAAAGGGAGAAGACGCATTGGTAAAGCGTCAGTGCCGAATTAACTCCCGTCACCCAGAAGTCCTCCGTAGTTCACGGTGCCTTGAGCCAACTATGCCCAAGTCCTCCCTTGATGCCATTGACAATGTCAAGGCAAAAATCCAGGACAAGGAGGGATAAATCCAACGGTCGTTGCCTTTCCTTTCGGGGTGATTTGCTCCGACGACTTAAAGGTTCATGCCAACTTTCGGACGCCATACTTCCCATACGAATGGCCCCTCCGCCACGATTCGTGGCAACACCAAGGTCGGCTGAACTCCAGCCTAACATCCCCACAATCACTTAAACCACCTCACTTAAGCGATTGTTTATCTGCGGAAAGCGCCCACTCCTTTTATTTTTAGTCCTAGCAGCGATCTCGAGGCCCCAATCCCGAGGCAATTTCACTAACACTAAACTCCATCAACAAAACGTCGGTTGGCGTTCGCCACGGCGTAGTTATCCAAACGAATTTTTGAAACACGTGAATTACCCAAAAATATAGGCCCCGAGCCGAGTTGAACTTGCCAGAGCCATTCTATCTGCTGGCTTTTGGCTTCAGGTTACAATAGCCTATCGGGAATAAACGGCTATCTTCAGGTTACAATAGCCTGTCGGGAAGAAACGGCTATAACATATGGGTTGACCCTGCCGGTCAACGTCTATATATTCATCCAAACACAGTAAAACGAAACGCATACATGCCGAATACAAACTGCAATAAAATATTTGTGATAGAACGTTTTTCTTTATTTAAGACAAGCGACAAATTACATAGTTTTGAACGTGATCCGCGTTTCAGTCTTATAATAAAAATAACTATGCAGCATCACCCTTATCATCACTCTTCTCGATTTCAAAAGCAGAAAACGGAAAATGTTTACTATGATAGAGTGGTGATGCCGACTCAATGCCTACCACTCGAAGAGCTTCTGCGGCTTGAGATGCCTTAATCCAACCATGCCTGAACCCACGATTCTCACATCGACAGACTTCTTTGGCCAGTTTTTCCTTGGTCTTCTCGATTCCGACCCTTTGGCCTTCAAGAAAATTTTTCTCATAGGCCCTTCCCTTCGCGCTCTCCATCGCGAACATACTCGCCGTATCACAATCGGCAAGCGCGGCACTGATGAGCCGGCTAGTGACCCTCTCCTCCACGATTGGGTTTCCATGCTCGGCGGGTTGTTCCTGGCCCACCTTGGTCTTCTTCAACTCGCACTCAGCCGCCTCCGCGCGGCCCTCCAAACTTCGAATACGTTCATCCTTCTTCTCCATTTCTCGGCGAGCAGCCCACAACCGCATGCCGATTTCGTAGGCAGTGTACAGCCCCTTTACCGCCCCATGCACGCCTTCACGAAACACTTCGTAGTCTTGGCGACCTACCATCGATTGTTGAACCTCAGGCGGGAAAATTTGTCTAGCAAACTCGACCACTACATTTGGGTCCTGAACGATCGAGTCTGCCTCTGTCATGGATCTACTCCCCACAAAGACCGCGAAGCTTAATGGGCGCGGATTCGCCTCCGGTGCCCTCTCGACTCGAGGTTGGGAAGTTCTGCCCTGCGATTGCTTGTCCCACCTAGGCGACCTGCTTCAACGTCGAGGAGACTGACGCCTCTCTCGATCCTTGGAACTCCTGCTCCCTGTGCGCAGAGGGCCACTACCTCGATTCATGTCTCCATCCAGCTCAGCCAGCGTCTTCGCTTCCCTTTTGCTGTTAAAGAAAAGTCTGTTCAACATTCACTCGACACCTTCAAACACGATACCCTCAAACGCTGGATTCAGTCGTCTACCATGCTCATAAAAATTTTACCTTTAATCATTTATCCTGTAACGAGGCAGCACCTTCGAGGCCATCTCATTAGTTGTAAAAACCTCAAACGCCTGGCTCCGACTGGATCGACTCGCCTGGGGCAAGGGTAGCGTCATCAATCTGCTCGGCTTTTGTACCCCAACCGGCCCATAAATTGCACCGCCAGGGGCAAGGGTAGATTTATCAATATATTCGGCTTTTGTACCCAGCCGGTTCATGAGTCGATCCTTCACAAATCTTAAGGTCATTTCATACGGCGCCCAAATGATCTTGCACTGCCTGGGACAAGGGCAGATTCATCAATCTATTCGGCTTTTGTACCCCAGCCAGTTCATGAATTGATCCTTTACAAATCTTAAGGTCGTTTCATACGGCGCCCGAATGATCTTGCACCGCCTGGGCCAAGGGCAGATTCATCAATCTATTCGGGTTTTGTACCCCAGCCGGCCCATAAATTGCACCGCCTGGGGCAAGGGCAGATTTATCAATATATTCGGCTTTTCTACCCCAGCTGGTTCATGAGTCGATCCTTCACAATTCTTAAGGTCGTTTCATACGACGCCCGAATGATCACGCACCGCATGGGGCAAGGGCAGATTCATCAATCTATTCGGCTTTTGTACCCCAACCGGCCCATAAATTGCACCGCCTGGGGCAAGGGCAGATTCATCAATATATTCGGCTTTTGTAGCCCAGCCGGTTCATGAATCGATCCTTCACAAATCTTAAGGTCGTTTCATACGGCACATGAACGATAATTCAATATTGTCATAGGAATATTGTCATAAGGAGATTCAATTTCTGAAAGCTAAAACACAGCAATGATTTTATCCAAATTCTTGAGAGGTAAAGTATTCTTCAATAACAAACAAGTAATGGAGAAATACCAAGGCAGTTTTCATTAATAAATTTAGCGCAAATAGTAACCAATTTATACATGAAAACTAGCCAAAACAAAAACTTACATCAAAATCAAAAGTCTACCAAACAAAAACTTAAATCAAAATCAAAAGAGATGATTCCCAGATCAACCCTCAGGGTTAGACTCAAGTGGCTCCACGTCCACTTGCTCGTAGGGAATTGGCGAGGCCAATGTAACTCCAGTGGCAGCGAGGGCTTTGAGCCATCCATGTTTGAACCCTCGATTCTCGAATTTGGGGACTTCATCTACATATTCCGCGAAGGCGGCGCCTTTTCCTGCCTCAAATGCCGCAGAAGCTTCAGAATCGGCTTTCTCCTTAGCGGCCTTGAGCTCCGCTAACTGAACCTCCGCCTTGGCAAGCGCCTCCGTAGCTAACTTGAGCGATTTTTCGCTCGCATTTGCCCTACTCTCAGCCTCAGAGCGGAGCTGCTCATCTGAGCGCGCCCTCTCTTTCTCTACTTCAGCTCACACACCCTCCATCGCGGCTCTCATACTTTGAAATTCGGCCCTACTCCTTTGACCGTCCGCTTCCGCTTGTAAACGATCAACTCTGCCGAGGGCATCATGGAGGCGGCGATCTAGGTCCGCTATCCTGCCAATAGACTGCAAAACAAGTTGGGATTGTCAGATATCTTTAATGAAAACAAATTCAAGAGAATTTGAGATGGTCACTAACTAGCAACGCCGACTGCGTAGACAGGGCTACGGCCATAATATCCGGCACGGCGCGAAAGGCTGCGACGTCAGCCGGCAAGGAAATTGAAGCCGCGAGGCTTAACGCCACAGCTGGATCCTCAACAACCAAAGCATCGGAAGAGATCGGTGTATCTTTGATCTTAGGCCAAACAATAAAAGGCGCAGCCACACCCGACTCTTCTAAACGAGGCCGTTTGGAAGCAAGGCTAATTTCCGACCCAGCCTCTCCCTCGGTGCCACGCTTTTCGCCACGCTCCTTCGGGATCAGCAGTTCAACAATGACTTGCTCCTCAACCTTTTCCCCCATTTCGGTCGCAGCGACCTGAATCGCCTCTTCAATAGCGGGTACAAAATTTTCACTCAAGGTGGGCTCAGAATGGGCGGCCTCGGCCTTCTTTCGAGCAGCCATTCGCTCGGCATTTTTCCTTCGCACCATCTGCGTAAGGCTTTCCCCAGCCATAGCCTCAAAAATATCGCTGGGTAGGTCCCCCAAATTTGCAAAAATATCTTCGGACGAAAACTCTGCCCGACCCAAAATGGACGGTGAAGGCTGGTTAAGTCCCGCAGCCTCAAACGCCGAGTGTATTGCTTTGTCGACCTCTTTGGCCCCCTCAGCTACCTCTACCTCCGGATCAGCCTCTGCCATCGGATCCAAATTTTCAAGGCCAATTTGCCTAAGGTTCTTAAAGCTGGGAAAGACAAGAGCCGAAAGGTGTTGATCGCCGGATGGGATTGGAATGCCTTCCGCAGCCGAGTATGTAGTGCAAGTCGGCTCGTATCGGAGGAGTATATGAGCCGCTCTCCCTTGCTTCTGCACGTTTGGATGACCGAAGTATCTGAGCGCAGATTTGATCTCCTCAAGAACCGCCCCGTCGGTCGACGAAAGAATTTTCTTCAAACTGTTACTTGCAAAGAACGAGAGGTGATTAAAGCGAAAATAGCCGAATAAAGGAGAAGTCAACAAACAACAAGTCGTTACACGGCAACCTGGATCACCCTTTCGTCTAGGAATAGGATCTAGGCAGTCTTCGCCTTCACCGAACTCCCAGTTACCTTGAACATTGACCATTACGTCGTCAAGCCTCTTACCAGAACTGGCAAGCATGGTTATCAAGTGATGGTCAGTGTCCTTGGCCCTGAGAAAGTATCGCCCCAGCCGACCGGAAGATTTGGCCAAAGCGTAGCTGTGCCGAATTACTGGAATGCCAAGGTTGATCCCAAGACGCCGGTTCAGCTCAATCACCCCCATGATGATTCAAAAGAAATTGACGTTGGGTTGAGAAGGAATCAGACTCCAATAGCGAAGGACGGCCCTAAGCAGAGGGTGTAGGGGGAAACGGACTCCGCCCTCCGCTATGGATAGGAGAGGGAAGATGATCGTATTCTGATCCTCCCTCTCCATGTCAAGGGTACTGTCCATTACAAGAGATAAGTGGACGTCGTCGGGAATGGAAAAATGTCTCCGGAATCAGGCAATACGACCCTCGGAAAGGAGGTCTTTCAAGTGTATAGCCATGTTCGCAGGGATTCAAGGTTTCACCGAAATCAAAACGACAAACAGAAAATAGGATCGTAAAGAAGGGAGAAGAAGACTTACGAAGGTTAAACGGAGACGAAGGTAGACGGAGAAGAATTGCAGAGCGTGCGAGTCAGAGAAGCGATGTCCGCTGGCGGTCTAAGGGTCTCGAGTACTCGACGAACTGTGCATTCGAAAAGACCAAAGTTTCAAATCACAATAAATGCAAGATACACGATTGAGGTGGGAAAGCGTAACGATGAACGAAAAAGTGTGTGCGTCCTGACATTTATGTTGGGATACGCAAAGCCGCCTGACCAGTTCCAACTTTTCCAATTCAAGACCAAACACGCTGATTAACTACCGTCAATAGGGAGTTCGGGGGGTAATTGTGGGAGCCGAATATTTGACAAAGGCAGAAGGTGGCAAGGCGGCCGATAGTAATCGACTGTATCCGAATACAATACTTGGGCCGAATAAGTGTGTACCATTGGAGCCGAATAATGGACAAAGAATAATGACCTAAAAGTAGGCCCTGGCCCCGAGGGAAACAGGTATAAATACATGGGCAACATATTTGGTAGGTATGTAAGAATCACTTCACTTAACTTAAACAAGAAGCTATCTTGAGTGTCTGAACTAACTTGTCCGTCAGAGTGCTAATCCCGGCACCCCCGACCGGAGTTTTCCTCTTTTCAGGTGACTAGCTGAGGATTGCCAGCGCCTCCTAGGATCTGAAGAGTATTTCCAAACCACTTCCCCACAAATGGTATTTTGGTGTATTGGTAAAAAAGCAATAAAGAGAATGGAAAGAAAGGTTTGGTTGAGAAAAATAAAATATCTAAGATTTTTTGTTTGCCTCTTTTAAAAACTTTTTTTTTTTCTTTTTTCTTCTTTTTTTCCTTTCTTTTTTTGATTCTTTTCTTTTCTTTGAATATAAATCTCTCAAATTTTCTTTTGGGTTCTTTCCCTCAATTCTTCTCTCAATATTTTCTGATTCTTTCTCTTAATTTTTTTTCTTTGAAATTAAATCTCTTAGATTTTCTCATCCTTCTTGATCTGATTCCCCCTATTTACAGAAAATGAAATAAAAAACAAACAAAAGACAAATGGTGGAGTGGCAAGTTTTTGAAATGGTTGCACAGTAAAAACATTGTGCAATCAACGTGATTTTCAAAAGTCACACAATAACATTATTGTGCATTTTATAATATAATAATATGCAAAAGGTATTATTAGCATAAATATATGTACAAATACCAAAAAAATACACAAAAATATGTAAAATTATAAAATAAAAATACATGGACTAATATATGTAAAATTTAGGCTAAAACCAGTTTAAAACATTTTGGCCAAAATGAGTAAAGGTTGGGATTAAACCTCAAATTCCATCTTTCCATTGAGAATTTTGTGAGATAGCATATTTTCATTTTCATCATCGGGTCATCAAAAGAAAGCTCCCAAGCCTTAAGGCCGGTCAAAATGGGGTGTCTACACTTGATCAGCAAAAAGTCGTTGATAAGGTGTGTTAAGGAAAACATTCAGGAATGGGCCTTGTAGCACTTGCACCTTTTTTAAAACTTATGGGAAGTATATTTGAATCATTTATTACGTTTTGGGAATTTTTAGAGTTGTGGTATCTTGGTTTTGGATTAGTGAAAATTGATTTAAACTTGTTAGGATTGTCCGTTCACGCTTGTTCGCGTTGAAAAGTTGTTTGAAAACTTGAAAATTATGTTCTGGGGTTGACACTGGGCTTGGTGGTGTTAACACCTTCTCTTTTGGGTTGGCCGCAAGGGTCGACACTAGTCTGTGGAAGGGTCGACCCTTGTCCTGAATTTGCTCACTGCTTTTTGGTGTCGACACCTACCTGTGGAAGGGTCGACACCTACTATGCAGTCAAGCCTAGTGTTCCAAATTTCTTCTTGGGTGTCAACACCTGTATTGCAGAGGGTCGACACCTGCAACTTTTTCCCAGATTTTTCCACCGGTGTGGGCATACTTTTTGGGAATATTTTGACTAGATATTTTGGGTTGACTTTGGGGCTTATATCTAATTTTGTCCTAGTACTATATAAAGGCCTTCACTTGATTATTTCTTTTACCTTTTTCTCTCTTTCTTCCCTCTAAACCGTAAAACACCATCTCTCTCTCTCTCTCTCTCAAAAGCACTTTTCACTCAAAATCTCTAGATCTACTCTCTTTGAAGCATCTTCCTGCCTTGCTCCCTTGAGAAAGATTGTAGATCTCGTCAAGAGCTTCGTTTTGATCCAAGTGGAAGTTGGCTTCGATCACTTTGGAATTTCAACCTTTTGCTCGTCTCCTCTTCTAAACTTGAGGTATGGACATTCTTGAGTTATATATATAAGTTTTGCTACCTTTATGTTGGTTTTAAGAGTTTTTATGTAGTTCCTTGTTTATTTCAATCTTGTGTTTTGAAAATGTAGAGATGTTTTAAATGTGGGTTGTATCCCAACTCTCCTATGAATCCTAGAAGGTTTTCCTTTGAGTTATATATATACATATATTCATGAGGTTTTTAGTTGATCTTGTAACTCTCCTTGAGAAATTTCGAGAATGGGTTTGGTGGCTCAATGAATTGATGGTTTTTGTAAAACAAACTCTACCTTGTGTACATTTAGAGACTTTCTTGAAATCTTAAACAATTTGAGTCGAGATTGAAGTGTGTGGTGAGATTTTATAAAAGAGATGAACAATGTTAGGGTTTTTGTAAAAATCTAGAAATTAGGGGTTTTTTTTTTTAAAACATGAGGAAAACTATGAAATTCTCTTTTTCTTGCGTTAAACAAGTAAATGAGTGTGGATTTCACAATGTGATATAAATAAATGATAATTTTCATGATATAAAAGAATGGAGGACTTATTTTTAAACTATTGTTGAATGTATGGAAATATTTGAGTAGAAGATGATAATTGTTGTGCATTATGAATTGTGAAAATTATTGTTTTAAAAACATTACATGTTGTATTGATGAGACTATATTGCTAAGAATTGTGAAAGGTGAAATTGTGGTTAAGTGTAGATAACATGTGGTTATCTTGGGAATGAGTAACGAAAAGAGGTAATGGAAAAATGTGATTGTTGATGTTATTGTAGAGACTTGGAAAATGAGAAATTATTTATGAAGTTATTATATAATACATGAGTATGCATGATTGAGGAATGGGAAATTGGTATGTACCATGGATTGCGGGAATTGCTACGAGTTGAAGGTATATATATCATTTTGTGAAATAACATTGAAGAAAGAAAATGAGAAATGTATGTATTCAATATTCTTGTCATGTACTTGAATGGAGAAATGTTTTGAGTTGTGGAAAATCATTGCATTGGATATGCATTCAATTATTATTTTTGTATTGTAAATTTTGATTGAAGATAACTATTTCATAAAAGAAAATAAAGTTGTGATATGAATTATGGAAATATGAAAAGGGGTAAATATGGTGGTAAGTCTAGTTAGGGGGTGTAGATGAATTTTGTTAAGTTATCCTGAGTGTCCTTGGTGAAAGACCAGAACGCCGCGCGGATAGGTGTTGAGCCTTCCGGTTAATCCCAGTAAAAATTACAGTTTGGTAGTACTCGCAGAGTCTACTTGCAGACACCAGCCTAGAGATTACCAGTATCGTATTTACCACCCCTCTGTTGATCAAAATTGGAAGTTTGAAATGTGTTGAGATTGTAAGATTTTATTTGAAAAATTGAAATCTTCAAAGAGCATGAAATGATAGTTCCCTAAAAGAGCATGGCATGGCATTGACATTTGCATTTTTATCGAGAATTGCATAACTGTATATACTTTGTTAGAATTCTCTACTGGGCTTTATGCTCACCCCTATGGGATTTTGGTGCAGGCAAAGACGTGGTGATTCCGCCAAGTTGAGGGCGCGAATAATCGTAAAGAGTACATAGCTCTTATTTTGTTGTGATCTTTTTGTAAAGCCAAGGGCTAATGTGCATGGGTCTGAGAGACTATTTTTTGTAACCGGGTTATCGCCTTGGAAGATGTAAGCCTTTAAGGGCATTTTATTTGTTATTGAGATTTGATGCTTCACATGTTATAGAATTATGTATTCGTTATGTTGTGAATGTGAATCGCAAGTGAAACTTTTGTATTTAATCCATTTATTATATATGTGATGTTGGAGGGATTATTGCCATTGATTAGTGAAGGATCATTAGTACAGGTGGTTCATGTTGAAATATTTCAGGGCGTTACAGGCCTTAAAGGAAGTACTTAATAATAATTTCAACACAGGTCGACACATGAGGAATGTGTGTGGCTGAAGTCGTCAATGGTGATTGGGTATGGACTACAAACCCAGCACTGAAAATTGATGCCATTCACTTGAAATATAGCAAATTGAAGTCATCTGGAGTGTGTTTTCACTGGGAGAACACATTCATACGGATGCGGTCAAATTAGTGGCAAAAACGTGCGCAAGTATGACCAAGTCACAATCAGACGTCGATCTATTATGTAAATTCATAGACGGAAGTTGACATGAGACAAAATTCTAGTGCCAAGGTAAACATGCCTAACTCAGATTTTATCACCAATATTATAATGTGATCAGGTGGGAGATAAAGGTATGAGAGGTGCTTACTCCATAATATGGTGGACCTTCTCACACCAAATCATAGCCCATATAAGTGGTGATTCATAAACCTTCTCGTAGGAAGAAAGAAGAATATGGAAAATGGGTTTGAATTCAAAATGAAGAGGCACTTTGTGACGCATTATGGTTGTATCCCCTTGTATAATATTCCAAAGGTTGTGACTTTCTGCGAAGTCACCATGACGTCTATAAATACTTGGCCAAAGTAGTGCATTGAACTCACTTGATTTCCCAACGAATATTACATTCTTCGTTTTTCGGATTCTCGACCATCTTGCATGATAAACACCTTCACAGGATGTTCAATCAATTTACCATTGTAAAGTTTATCTTTCAAGTATTACCATACTTAGGTTTCTTTCCTCCTATATAAAGGAGTCTTGTATACATTGTTAATACATTCAATATAATGCAAATGTCTCTCTTTCTTAGATATTGTAACATGGTATCAGAGCTCGGTTAAGTGCTGAATAATTTCGCTTCACCGGCGGGTGGCAACGTTGTCTTGGCCGCCCGTCGGATCTCAACCCATTCTGCTACTATATTTTCCTTTCAATATTGCTTCGTGGTGATCTCTTCCTCTGTTCGTTTATTTATTCCTACCCTGAATATCTCTATCATATTTTTTTTACTTGCAATCCATTTTTATTTTATTTTTATTTTTTGTGTGTGTTTCTACTCTATTTCGTCAATCTCTCTGTTTCAACCTCAAATAGATTTCAATTTTCAAACCTATTTGAGCTTGAGGGGGGTATTATACCAATATCATGGTGAACACTGTTATACACCATGCAAATAACCCAAGCCACCTCGTGTGGCGCACAACCCAAGTTGCCTCATGTGGTACATCACCTAAGCCATCCCTATGGTGCACCACCCAAGCTGCCCCCTGGCGCACTATCCAAGCCATCTCCTAACGCACTTTCTTAATAAGCCACCCCCTGGTGCACTCATTCATCTGTTAACATCATTGTTCAGCACCACATCATAAGTTATGTGTGTGCCACATTTTCTGGTTCAGCACCTAGTTCTCTACATCGGTCCAACATGACCTCTTAAATTGTCCCAATATTAATTCTGGTCAGTTCTTATAACGGTTCGGCATAACCCCGTAGACTGTCCCGACATTGATCCTGGTCAGTTCCTACAATGGTCCGGCATAACCTTAAACCGTCCCGACATTAGTTCCGGCCAGTTCGTACAATGGTTCGACACGACCATAAACTGTTTCTCGACATTAGCTCTAGCTTTTGATCTATCTCAAGCACCTTTGTGCTCCCATTTGAACTTTGCAATCTATTTGCCTTTTATTTTTATTTTATTTTTAAATTTTATTTCATGTTTTAGTTTCTTTCTCCAAACTCAAATTGGTATTCGTACTTGAGTTTGAGAGGGGGGTGTTAAATATAAAAACTATATATTCTGTCTATCATACATACGATATTATATTCATTACCATACTTAGAATAACTACTTAAGTTTCTTTCCTTCTATAAAAAAAGTCTTGTATACATTGTTACTACTTCAATATAATACAGATTTCTCTCTCTCTTAGATATTATAACATGGATTTCCTGATTTTTTATCAAAATGAATTTTTTTTTTTTTTTCCCTTCCAATCCATATAATCAATATACAATAATGCTAGGAACATAGAGGCCACACATAGAATAAGACACAAATATTTCACAAAGGGTGCGCCACACATGTGAGCCCTACATCTTGTGAGATATATGTGTCACATTTTATGTTTAGTATTATGTGCACTTAGACTTATTGATTGATATATTGGCCTTGTTTGGTATAACTGTTAAAATAGATTATAGATTATAGCTTAACAGATTATAGATTATGATTTTAATCAGAAATTGATAATCTGTTTGGTGTAACTATTGGATTATAGATTTAAGTTGCTGAGTAGTATTTGTTAAATAAGCTGTGAAGTAGTTTTTTCAATTAACTTTTATTTTTTGTTATTTATTACTTGTCTACATTTCTCATAAATAATAATAATAATAATAATAATAATAATAATAATAATAATAATAATAATAATAATAATAATAATAATAATAATAATCCATTTGGGTCTTTTCTATTTTAAAAAAAATTAAAAATTAAAAAAATCTAAAAATATAACTGTAAATTAACACGTTCACAGCAGAAGTTGATAATCAGAAGTAAGGGGTGAACAGCTTTCCAGAATCAACTTTTTTGAGTTCAAATAAATTGTTAGAATCAGAAGCTGTTTGAAAGAAGTTTAACCAAACCGTCGAAAATAACTTTTCCAAAACTAGTAGCTACAAGTTAGCTCAAAAAAAACCCAAACAAACACCCACATTATTATCAAATATTAAAATTCTCTTTTAATATGATTTGAGAAGTTTAAATTAGTATATTATTGAAAATAGACCATAGATATTGACAAGTGGGATTAAGTTCATAAGCTCTATTTAAAAAAAGAAGTTTTTAATTCTAAAAAAAATCAAATTCAATAATCTTTTTTTTAATTTTAAAAATTTACACTTCCAATATTTATCTTTTTATTTATTTATTTTTAGATGGGAATGTTTATCTTTAATAAACTAATGCATATTTTGGAACTTTTTTCAATACTTTTAACTTTTAAAAACTTGAAAAACAAAAAACACAACCAAATAAATCCTAAACACCAACAAATTTCTAGTATCCAAAAGGACATGTCCAAACTTTAATTCACATATAAAATATGTTCAAGATTCGCCAAAAACCAACGCAGTACCAACAAATTTCCAGTTCAAAAGGACATGTCCAAACTTTAATTCACATATAAAAGATGTTCGAGATTGGGCAAAAACCAACGCAGTACCAACAAATTTCTAGTCCAAAAGGACATGTCCAAACTTTAAGTCACATATAAAAGATGTTCGAGATTCGCCAAAAACCAACATAGTTTTGGCTTTGGAAAAGCAAGAAGATGACCAAGACCAATCTTCAAAATATATGTGTAAGAAAGACAAAAACAAGTGTGGATAGAATTGCATATATTTTGAGAAAAGTTGATGAAGCCCACCTTTGATAAAGAAGTATTTAAGAAAAAGTTGATGAAACCTTAGCCACTACGGATAAACAACAACTTATATGTATATATATATAGGTTTTAACGTGGGCGTTTTCAACATCGTATCAAGATGATGTCATATGATATACGTAAGCAAAATGAAAAACTCGAATCATTATTTATTTTTAGAAAATGATTCCTCCCCTATTGATATATTTTTATATACTCTCTATATTGCTTTTCATCAATAAAATTTTTCTTTATTTATTGATCAAAAAAAGAAATCTAAAAAATTCACAATCCAACCTGCTTCGGTCAAATCCGATAGGTTTAGATTGATTTTTGAATATGTGGTTCGATTTTTGTTTGAAAATTTTAAAAAACGGTGTCTAAGGATCGGTTTCGGATTTAAGTTCACGATTTCGGATTAAAATCGAATCGGACTGGATATAACTTAAACTATATATTGGACAATCTTCACTGTAATTAATTAATTCTGTTTGTATACTTAACAACAAACATAATACAAAAGAAGTAAAGGAAATGAGAGAAAATTCTTTGATTACAAAAATCAAACTAGAAACAGAATTAAATAAATAAAAACAGATTTTATTTTGTTTCCAAAAAAAATTAAAATTTGATTTAATAAACAAATACAACAAAATAACAAATTAAACAAGTTACTTGATTAATTTCTTCGAATAATAATCTGATCAAGTACGGTGTTTGACATTGTGTCCTTAAAACATATTCGTCATCTCCTCGGTCCTTTCAGAATATGGACGTCTATCTCCCAAGATGAAATGATCAACAACAAATAAATACAGCACTATAATTTATTTGTTCAACGAACACACTTAGTGTATACACTCTTTCTGATAGGAAAAATAATATAATAAATGCAGCAAAATCCAGAGATAAATTTGCAGCAAGGAAGGACGAAAATTGGAGTAGAAATCCAAATGGGGAACAAGTCTATTTATAGATGTATTGGTGGCTATTGATTTAAACAGGTGCAATCTATTTGGTTTTGAATTAAACAGATTTAAATCTGTTGGGTTCAAAATTCAAACAGATAAAAATGGAAGGGACCTGTTTGGGTGTATAGAAAAACCGGACCAGGTTATTTCCGAAATTAATTTGAATTCTGAATTTTATTTTACCAAAAAATAAAATTAAATTAAATTCAAATGTTTTTGACAAAAAAAGATAGGTATTAGGCCGGACAAACCCAACCCAACTGACTAGACAAACGGCGGCGGCGCGCGTGGTGATTCTTGGGTCCAATAAGTCTAGCCCATTTTGCCCATAACATTTCCCTTCTACGAACTTGGGGTGCCCCTTGGGGCCCTCTCCAAGTTATAATTCCAAGCTATATAAACACATTCAAAATTTCTCACCAAATCAATGTGGTACAAGTCATTTACACAATCCTTAAGGAATTTCTACCAAAACTCCATTTCTATGTAACACACTTTGGCTTCAATTTCTCATTCACTCGATAATGGTTTTGAGCAACCAAATATACTGCGTGAATCACAATGCGGCATAGAACGCGTTACCACTTTGACCCGCGAAAATCGACGTACGGGTCTCACCTAAATATTAGACCAAAGTTAGGAAAAAATCTATTTTTTACTCAGATTTTCCAAACCATTTCCAACACTATATGCATACCATAGACCTTATTGTTGTTCTTTTTTTTTTTTTAATCAACAAAAGAAAAACTTTATTGATGAAAACAATCAATAAAAGGGAGAAAAGTGTACAAAACATCACAGAAAAACTTTAAGATCCCAATTAAGTTGGCACAGGAAGAATGTACAATCACTTGCTAGCACAAGCCTCAAAATTGGTGAGAACCAAAATAAATAAATATATATATAAACAACAGCAAACTCAATGTAATAAAAACACCACCAACAGCAATCAGCCCAACCACCAAACTCAATGTTCCTCAAGCTCTGCTCTTCATTCTTAAACCAGCAACAGTTAGATGCAGCCCCTTATCTGTCTCAGGTTGTGCACAAAATCATTGACTGAGTAATGAAATCCTAGGATTGAAGTATGGATGGCAATGGATAACCTATCCAGTAGGTATCCATGAAGACCCAACCCAAATACATCGATTTTTCCCCCTTTTTTTTTATCTATTGGGTAGGGTAAGTGATATTCTTTAAATGTCCACATGGGATGGGTATCCACTAATTTCCCCATATTTTTAGTTTTTTTATTTTTTATTTTTTTATTTTAAGATTCACAGCCAAAGCTAAATATATATTCAATCTTTTTTTCTTTTTATATTTTTTTTAAGGTTCATAACCAAAATTTTTTTTTTTCACAACCAAAAGCTAAATATACATTCAATATTTTTTTCTTTTTTTAACCTTTTTTTTTTTCACAACCAAAGCTAAATATACATTCAATCTTTTTTTTAAGGTTCACAACCTTTTTTTTTTTTTAAGATTCACAACCAAAGCTAAATATACATTCAATTTTCTTCTTTTTTTAAAATTTTTTTTTTTAAGGTTCGCAACCAATTTTTTTATTTTTATTTTTATTTTTTTTTTAAGATTCACAACCAAAACTAAATATACACTCAATCTTATTTTATTTTATTTGGCTCAACAACAAAATCAAATATGCATTAATTAATATTGTCACATTATCCTTGTCAAATTTTATGTATATCTAGAATTTTTTAAATTTATTTAGAAAAATTCTATTCCTACAAAAAAAATTCCATCTTCTTTTTTAATTTTTTAAATTTTATGTATCTCCTTCTCCTCTGTATTAATTGATCTTCGATAATCTAAAGTTGAGTTATTGCTCTCGTTTCCATTTTCTTCTTCTTCTTTTTTCTTTTTTAAATTTTTATTTGCATTTATAGAATGAATTTTCTTATTTTAATATCTTCTACAATTGTTTTATTGGATTTCTCTCTGATTTTACGTAACCTTAGATTGAATTTTCCATTTTTATCTTAACTGGCGATCACCTTAATTAAAATTTTGTACATTTTTGTCTTCAATATTCATGTTTTAGTTATGATTAATTGCGCGTTTTTTGATCGATAGTCACAATCTTGTCACCGCTAGATTGTCGTCATCTCAAATCGCCATTGCTGTAGTTAGAGGATGAGAGAGAGTGAGAATTAGAACTCTAATTGTCAACAGAGTAGTGAAAACATATGGAGAAATTATTTTCCGATGTACCTAAAAAAATATGGAAAAATTAGTGAGTACCTATCCTCAATCCATCCTCGGTTTAGATTTAAAAAACATCACTTACCCTACCCGATGGATAAGAAAAAAGGAAAAACCCAAGTATTTGGGTTGGGTCTCCATGGATACCCACATGGTAGGTTATCCATTACTATCCCTACTCTGTTGACAATTAGAGTTCTAATTCTCACTTTCTCATCCTCTTACTATAGCAACGGCAATTTGCGATAACGACAATCTAGCGGTTACAAGATTGTGACTATCGATAAAAAATGCGCAATTAATCATAACCAAAACATGAAAATTGAAGACAAAAATATATAAAATTTTAATTAAGGTGATCGCTAGTTAAGATGAAAATTGAAATTTTCAATCTAAGGTTACTATCAAATCAGAGAGAAATCCAATAAAACAATTGCAGGAAATATTGAAACAAGAAAATTCATTCTATAAATGCAAATAAAAATTTAAAAAAGAAAAAAGAATAAGAAGAAGATGGAAACGAGAGCAATAACTTACCTTCAGATTATCGAAGATCAATTAATAGAGAGGAGAAGGAGATATATAAAATTAAAAAAAAAATTAAAAAAGAAGATGGAATTTTTTTGTAAGAATAGAATTTTTCTAAATAAATTTAAAAAATTCTAGATATACATAAAGTTTGACAAGAATAATGTGACAATATTAATTAATGTGTATTTGATTTTGTTGTTGAGCCAAATAAAATAAAATAAGATTGAATGTATATTTAGCTTTGGTTGTGAATCTTTGAAAAAAAAAAAAAAAGTTGTGAACCTTAAAAAAAAAAAATTTAAAAAAAAGAAAAAAAAAAGGAAAAAAAAAAAGATTGAATGTATATTTAGTTTTGATTGTGAATCTTTTAAAAAAAATAAAAATAAATAAAAATAAAAATAAAAGTGTCAGGTTGGGTTGGGAAATATCCAAACCCATTAGGAGATGGGGAGGGTAATATCCATGGGGAATGGGGAATGGAGAAAAATAATTATAAAGGAATGAGGATGGAGAATTAATATCCACCCCATTAACTCCCATTGGCATCCCTAGATTGAAGTTTTAAGCCGTAATGCTATTCTAATCATGACAAGCTCACAAAAATCATATCCCCTAGACTGAGCCCCATTGAAGACGTACTCATTTCTAAGCTTCCAGAGAGACCAAAGTACAATTAAGGGAACAACCCTCCACAACCTCTTTTCCTTCTTCTGGAAATTTCTACCAGACCACCAATGGAATAGACCCTCAACAATTTTAGGTATTACCCACTCAACTACCCACCACTGCATCTTTCAAACCACACACACCAGGAGAAAGGGCAATGGAGCAATAAATGAGCAAATGATTTAAGTTCATTCTTGCAAAACACACACACAGTAGCTGCATTGCTATTCAGAATATCAATTGTGTGCAGAAACACAGATGTCTTGACTCTTTCTTTCCAAGCCAACCAACCAAAAAATTGTACCTTAGGAGGGATATCCTTATTATACACAAATTTGCAAACTTTGATCTGTGGACCAAGCAATGTGTCACAAAATTTATACAAATCAGCCACCTTAAACCCTTTTACAATTACATCATTCCAGGTAGGACAATCTATACACCCCTGTCTCAGATTTGGAACAGAGTTCAATGTGATATCCAATCTGGAAGCCTCAATCGTTTCCCACTCATGCAAAGGTCTTCTGAGAAACAACTCACATTCTTCAGAGTTTGGTTTCCCTTCATAGAATCTGAAAAGTGAGCCCTCCTTGTTAAGTTGATAATCTAAACAACCTTGGAAACTCCACTTCTAGTCAAATATTTCTGCAACAGGAATATTGTTGTTCTTGCTGCTATTCCTGTTGCTTTTTTTAATTATTTAATTTTAATTTTGTAATTGTTGCCATGACAAAATGTTTGTTTGATAGAAGTTTTATGTTTGTTATATGTTAAACAATATGTTTATTTACTAGATATTAAGGCAAATTAATGTTGAATAATTTATGATAGATTGAATTTTTTAAAAAAAATATTATATGATTTTTCTTGTGAAAAGATTATGTGAAACCATGATTCCAAAACCGAGCCAAACCGTATTTAGTTTGGTTCGGATTGGTTTCATGATTTAAATAAATCAGTTTGGTTTCAATTTTTATAGAACCGTAAATAACAGATCGATTCTAGTTTTACCTCAAATCGAACAAATCTGAACCATACTCACTCCTAATTCTAATGTTTCCTCAAAACTCTCCTTACATATATTTTGTTTTGCCACCTCATTAGAGGGATTGTGGGAGAAAGAAATTATATGAATATAGTACTGTTCAGTTTGTTTGGTTCTGATTTTCAGAAAATTCTACTTTTTTAATTTTCGTATTTTAATGTTTTCAATGAATTTTTTTAATATTTTAAGATTTTTTTTTTTAAAAATTTGTAGACACACCTAACATAAATACACTTAAAAAGTATAATATTTGTGAAAAAATCTTTAAAAAATACACTAAATACCAAAAAAAATACAAAAATTCAGTACATTTTTTGAATTTTTGTGTATATTTTAAGTTTTTAAAATATTTTATTATTTAGGCCTCGTTTGGGAACAAGCTTTTTTAGTAACTTTTTGGCTTTTGGCTAAAATGTGATGTAAAAAAAAATTAATATGTTTGGGATGACTTTTTGGCTTTTTACGAAAAGATGTGCAAAAAGTATAGAGAAAAGAGAATTTTTGACTTTTTGGTATGAGTTGTTGGCTTTTTGATTTTTTAGTGACTTTTTGATTTTTTGGCTAAAATAGGAACTTGCCAAACGAGACCTTAGATGCATCTAAGTAAGGTGCATCCAAAAAAGTAAAAAAATTACTTAAAATTCAAAAAATATTCACTAAAAATAAAAATACATGAAAAAAAAAAAAAAAACTCAATTTTCAAAAAACTGAAACCAAACACGCTAGTTGTTATTTTTATCATCTTATTTTATAACGTGTTAGTATAATTGTCAGCATTTCATTTGAGTATACTATCAATATTGTGTAAACAAGCAAGATTGTAAGCTTAATATTCTTACATGCAATAAAGAATACAAAAAGTCTGGGATTTAGATTTTTACAATTAAAGTGTGTGGTATAGATTGAATGAGTGTATTGTAGGATCTATATGTAAAATGAATCTGAATCACATACTAATATCTTTTGGTAATTTTTTAGATTTGTAGTATTACCTTAAAGAATAAATGGTCTCGTTAATATGTATTTATGAGGCAAAAAAAAAAAAAATTTGAATTACACAAGGTAGTTTTGATTAATTTCAATTTTTTTAAATCTTTCACTATTTTCAAAATAATTTTTACACAAATTTCAGTACTGATTAAACTCCTACAGTAGGGGTATTTGTTAGCATTTTCCAAATACATAAACTAAGCAAAGAATGAAATACATAATTAAGAACCACTTTTGAAAAATGTTATTCATCTATATACGTTCTACTTGTGATTTTGAGATTGATTTTTATGTTTTTGGACTTATTCTTCAAAATGTGATAAAAAATTTCATTATTTTAATCAATATAGGGGAGTGTTTTATTCATGCAACAAAGTAGAAGCTTAATTATAACCATAAGGGTAGATTATATTGACATTCTCCAAGTAATGAAGAAATTATATTTTTGATAAAATCATATTAACTTCTCGTATAATAATGATAATTTTAACAATATTAATGGTCATAAAATTGTTATTTTACCATGAAATATTTTTATTTAAATTTGTATGTATTGATTTCAAACGATACAGTAACCCTCTTTCTTACCTAATGAATTTTCTTAATTCTCTTATTTTTCCCACTGGGGTCTTGTACGAATAGAAAATCAGAGTTTGAAAAGTAATGGTTAACCATATGTGTTAAATATGTGGTAAATGTAGTAAGTTGAACTCTTGGTATTCTTTGCCTTATCGACAGACAGCATAACCTTGGCTTGGCTACCCGTCGGACCTCAACTCATTCCGCTGCCATATTTTTCTTTCAGTATCGTTTCGTGGTAATTTCTTACTCTGTCTGTTGGTTTTTTCCTACACAAATATCTCTATCGTATATATATTTTTTTACTCGCAACCTATTTTTTTGTATGTGTTTATGCTCCACTATGTTTTCCCTCTAATTCAACTTCAAATAAATTTATATCTTCAAACTTATTTGAGTTTGAGGGGGGGGGGGTATTATACCTATATCATGATAAGCATAGTGATATACTACCCCTCTGGCGCACAACCCAAGCCACCTCCTCCGGCACACCATTCGTTGGCGTACTACTTAGTCACCATCTCTAGCACACAACCCAAGCCATCCTCTCTGACGCACCATCTAAATCGTTCCTTGGCGTATCACCAAAGTCGCCCCCTGGCGTACCTTCCAAACCGTCTCTTAGAACACTTTCTAATAAGCTGCCGCTTGGTGCACTTAGTCATCTGTTGCCATCATTGTTTAACACTATGTCATAAGTTATGTGTGTGTCACACGTACTGGTTCAACATCTAATCTCTAAAACGGTCTGACACGATTCCTTAAACTGTTTTGACATTGATTTCCGTCAGTTCTTATAACGGTCAAGCATGACCTCGTAAACTGTCCCAACATTGATTCCGGTTAGTTCTTACAATGGTTTGGCATGACCTTACTGTCTCGGCATTAGTTCCAGGTAGTTTCTACAATGGTTCGGCATGACCTTAAACTGTTCCGACATTAGTTTTGACCAGTTCCTACAACGGTCCGACACAACCATAAACTGTCTCCCAGTATTAGCTCCGCCCTCTGATCTATTTCAAGCACCCTTACGCTCTCGTTCGGATTTTGCAATCTATTTGCCTTTTATTTTATTTTATAGTTTTATTTCATGTTCTAGTTTCCCTCTCCAAACTCAAGTTGGTATCTCTACTGGAGTTTCAGGGGGATATTAAATATAGTAATTATATATTCAGTTTATCATACAACCAGATTATATTTATTATCATATTTAGAATTATCACACTTAGGCTTCTCTCTTCCTATATAAAAGAGTCTTATATATATTGTTACATAATTATTTACCACACAATATTAAATATACACATAATATGATATTATCTTTCTTTCTCTCTCTCTCTTAGATTGTAACAATATGAATAATGAAGTATAATAGACTTTTTAGTCTAAGAAATGATGATTTCCACATTTTCCATCTATTTAACTAACAAATGATTAAAGGTATGAGCTAAAGGGTTATGAAATTTAATTTTTTGTTTTTTTAAAAATAGTGTAATTATGTTTAAATTGTAAGATCAAGAATAAGTTCTTTACTCAAGTTCAAAAAAAAGAAAAAAAAATATGTAAGTTCTTTACTATCTCAAGTTTAATTGTACGAGAACACGTAAAAGAAGAAACACAAATGTTATATAACAGGATATAAATTAACAAAACAAATGCACTGAATAAATTAAGAGGAAATTACAATTCAGTCCTGATAATACAGTGAGTTCTCGTGAATGGGTTGGACCGATCCAAGCTCCTCAATCCCACTGGATAACCTGCAAGCAAGTCCAATCGGGGAACGGGGTAGTCCCCCGGCGAACCCTCCGGCGTGTGAATTAGGAAAGGTGATGAGCAAAATGTAGAGAGAGAGAGAGAGAGAGAGAGAGAGAGAGAGGGGATGGAAAACTTAACCTTCTTCTTGTCCTCGAGCTTTGCTTATAGCCTTTGGTAATCATTTCGCTGTCTCAGTCGTTCTGACCTCCCCGCCGAAAGCTTGCGCCGTGGTTCGTCTTGTTCAGGGTGACGGGGTGCCATTCCGGCTGAGGGGTGTTGTCGCAATAAATGCGGTGATGGGTTGCATTAATGGTGATGTGCTGTGGCAATAACTTTGCAGATCTTTGTCTGCTGACATGGGTTGTTCTGCACCCGCCATGTGTCCGAGCATCATTCGCCTTTCCTGCTCAGTTGGCCTCCAGCTGTGCTGGGTTTTACTGACCGGGTTGTGTAATGAGGCCCAAATGGTGGGCTTGGGTTTACTCATGGAGGGCCGTGGTCCTTGTGGGCCTATCCCTGTCAGTAGTCCCCCATTCCCGAGTGCAGCTTTAATCCAACGAAGGGAATAATAATAGTGGGGATGAATCCGACCTATGGGAGGAGACCGAGCGTGAGAGGCCGAGCGGGGTGAGGCCCAGCGTGAGGGTGATCGAGCGGGAGAGGTCGAGCGTGAGGGCGGCCGGGCGGGTGAGGCCGACCGTGAGGGTGACCGAGCAGGAGAGGTCGAGCGTGAGGGCGGCCGAGCGGGTGAGGCCGACCGTGAGGGTGACCGAGCGGGAGAGGTCGAGCGTGAGGGCGGCCGAACGGGTGAGGCCGACCGTGAGGGTGACCGAGCGTGAGGGAGGCCGAGCGGGTGAGGCCGACCGCGAGGGTGACCGAGCAGGAGGGCGCGGGGCTCAAGAGGCGGCGTGTCACGTGGTGATTTGAAGTGGAAAAGACAGGGTGAGGGCAGAAGTTAGTGCATCTGGACCATACACGTGGGGGAAGGGGAAACGTCAAGCGTTGGATCAGGAGTGAAACGTCAGGGGTATGATAATGGGCATTGATGAGACAGTTTTGGCGGATGATTTGAAAAGTTTTCAAACTGGCGAACATTAATTTGGATCCTTGGAATACGGGCAAACCGTGGGCTTTTGGCATCATACGATTCACCTACTTCTTTACAAAAACTCAAAACATTCGAAGTGTTAGTTCCTTCGTTGCTCACGATACTCCGCTGAAACATTTCTTCGATTTCTTAACACCTGCAGCAGAAGCTATTCGCAAACACAGCTTAGAGATGGCTCACGAAGAGACTGCCATTGTCAGGGTAGATCCACTGGGGGAAGATGATGCGGAGGAGTTAGCGAGTCAGTATAGGTCCAGCAGGGGGGGAAAGGGTCGAAACGGCACACCCAATCAGCCAGGTGGAACGAGACCACTGGCATTCGAGGGCTGATAGATCCCTTATTACAGCGGCGGAATTGGGGGTTATCCGCGAGAAGTACCAGATTCCGGTGGAGGTGGAATTATGGGTGCCAAAATCGACGGAGAGACCATCTGACGTCAGGGTGGGTGCGTTTTCCCTCTACGAGGAGGCGCTTAAGGGTGGGCTGAGGTTGCCTCTGCCGCAAATCGTGGTAGATGTGCTCAACCACCTGGAGGTAGCACCAGGGCAACTGATGCCCAATGCATGGAAAATCCTGCTGGCTTGTGCAAGTGCTTGGCCAAAGGCGAACGGAGGGGTGGCCATGGCGGTGGAGGAGTTCTTTGGCTGTTACAAGGCTTCAGGACAGCAGGAGACCTGGATCACCCTTCAGGCGTTGGCAGGGAAGGGTTTGGTGGCTGGCCTACCGACGTCCATCAAAGGTTGGAGGCCGCGGTGGTTCTATGTGTCCACCTCCGGAGGGGCTGGTGTGCGCACCGTGTGGAAGGTGCCAGCCAAGTATGCAGAGCTAAAGTTGGGGGCGGCGTCGGAGGATAGGGTAAAGAAGGTGAAGGAGTGGAGGGAAAAGGAAAAGGTCAAGTGGGACGAGCTAGTTCAGCCGTCGGCACTGTTTGAGGCTGGTTTGGGCCCAAAACCGATTGGTGGAGACCTCGACCGATCAGAGCTGGAGGTAAGGAGAAAAGCACAAGAGGCGGAAGATCAAGCCATGCTGGTGAGGGCCCAGAAGTTCACAGAGGCCCAAGCCGTCCGACCTCCTCAGCCAGTGGCGAGGGAGAGGATTCGTCCTCGGCCAAAGCCTTTGGGAGAGAAGAGTTTGGGCGAGTCTGCTCCGCGACTGCTTCCAAAAGATCCTCTGAAGGAGAGGTCGTTGAAGGAGATGGAGGCGCTGGGGGTAGGGAAGAAAAAGAAAAGGTTGAGGCGAGGTGGGGAAGAGCCAGCCCAGAAAAGAAGAAAGGAGGTAAGGGTAGAAGAGGCCAGCCTGGCCAAACAGGTGGAGGGTGGGGAGGTGGGGCAGGGCCCAGAAGGGGCGGTCGTCTCAGTTGGGGCAGAGGCCCTTGTGACAAAGGAGACCCCCGAAGTGGTGATAGCCAGTCCAACGGTAGACGTGGTGGAGAAGACCCCAGCAGAACAAATGGGGGCTGGGCAGGCTGGGGGGGAGCCAAGTGGGAGGTTGGAGAAGACCTCAGTGGTGCCAACAGAAGTTAGGTTGACTGGGGTTGAGCCAAGTGAGAGGGAGCAGGCTCAAAGGGGCTCTGCACCGCAGGAAAGGGGAGCTGGTCTGGGTGCCACGACTTACCATGCTCGTGCAGTAGCTGGGAAACTGGAGGGAGATGGAGGCCCAGCGAGGTCGGTGGCAGACCGCCTAGTGAAGATGGTGGATGAAACAGCCCTGCGGTCGGCATGTGCATTTAATGAGGCCGACCTGCTGAGGGGGTTATACTCCGCTCAAATGGAGGTGACCACCTTGGCAGGGGCTCTTCTAAGGAAAGCAGGGGCCGCCAAGCTAAAGGCTGAGGAGACCAAGACCCAGTTGGCCAGTTTGCAGAAGGAGAGCGCTGACTGGAAGATCGCCCACACTGAGCTGCAAGCAGTCAGATTGGAGCTGGAGGGTGCACGCCGCCAAGTCGTGTCGCTCGAGTTCCAACTTGCTGGCGAGCGGCAGAGGTTGGAGGAGGCCAAAAAGGCTTGTGATGTGGCGGTTGAGCGGCATGAGGAGGCCATGAATAATAACGAGGATCTGGTCAGGCAGAGAGACGAGGCAGATGTTAAATTGGAGGCGCTGCAAAAGGAGATGGAAGATGAGCGTGTCAGAGCGGCGGAGCAGAGGGAGAGTCTACGCCAGGAGTTGGGGGCAGAGCTAAGCAGGGTGACTGGGGAGAAGGAGACTCTGCAGAAGCAGTTTGAAGCTGAGAGGGGGAGGCTGATCGCTGAAGTAGAGGTCTTGAAAAAGGGGTTGGGGGCTGAGAAGGAGAAGGCTGCCGCGGAAAAGGAGGCTTTGATGAAGGAGTTGGGCGAGGAGAGGGCGAAGGCAGCCTCGGAGAGGGCTGCCTATCCTGATTTGTGCATCGCCGCTGTGGAACAGTTCAAGGCGTCGCCAGATTTTCAGGTGGCGATTGATGCTGCGGTGGCCAATAGTTTAGCGAGGGAGGAGACTGAGGGGGCTGGCCCATCGAAGACGACTGCTAGGAGGGCTGAGTCTGAAGTGATTGCAAGCTTCCAGCAGTCGGACTTCTATAAGCATGAAATGGCAGAGTACTGGGACAGTGGGTGGAAAATGTTCAAGCGTAAGGCTGAAGAACTGTTCCCAGAGCTCGATTTTAACAGAGTGGTGGTTGAAGAGGATGATGTGGCCCAGACCCCCCTGGACGAGGGGATAGAAGAAGGGGATCTTATCTCTAGTGAGGGGGAGAAGTGAGGTGAAGGATGGATGTATTTGAAGAATTTTTATTTCGGCCTTGTATACACATTGTATTTTTTTTTTTTTTTTGGAAGGGTTGTAAGTAATTTGTACGCACATTTTTAAATGAATAAAATGGCACATATGGTTCTAGCTGATGATTCAGTATATTTGTCCTTGTGTTGGTTTGGTCTTGGTTTGTTTTTCTTGTGATTATTTTGTGCACTGATGTTTTCAGCAAATGCTTGTGCCAGGCAGTAGGGCGAGGTGAGACTTGAAAAAGTAGACTTGAAGTGTGGGAGGGCGTCTTTACAATACGACTAAGTGTCAAATTACCTTGAAAAAGTAGACTGAAGTGTGAGGTTGAAGATGTGATTTGCAAATGAAATATGGGAGGGCATCTTTTAAAATATGACTAAGTGTCAACTTACCTTGAAAAAGTAGACTGAAATGTGAGGTTGAAGGTGTGATTTGCAAATGAAATGTGGGAGAACATCTTTTAAAATATGACTAAGTGTCAACTTACCTTGAAAAAGTAGACTAAAATGTGAGGTTGAAGGTGTGATTTGCAAATGAAATGTGGGAGAACATCTTTTAAAATATGACTAAGTGTCAACTTACCTTGAAAAAGTAGACTGAAATGTGAGGTTGAAGGTGTGATTAATCGTCAAACCATGCTCACGTCTGGCTGGGGCTTTTTGAAAGTGTTCAGGTCTGGTTCTGACTGCGGCTGGTAAAGGTGCTCAGGTCTGGTTCTGACTGAGGCTTTGGAAAGTGCTCGGTCTGGCCGAGGCTTTTGTAGGTGCTCAGGTCGGACTGAGGCTTTTGGTCTGGCCGAGGCTTTTGTAGGTGCTCAGGTCGGGCTGAGGCTGTTGAAAATGCTCGGTCTGGCCGAGGCTTTTGGAGGTGCTCAGGTCGGGCTGAGGCTTTTGAAAGTGCTCGGTCTGGCCGAGGCTTTTGTAGGTGCTCAGGTCGGACTGAGGCTTTTGAAAGTGCTCGGTCTGGCCGAGGTTTTTGGAGGTGCTCAGGTCGGGCTGAGGCTTTTGAAAGTGCTCAGTCTAGCCGAGGCTTTTGTAGGTGCTCAGGTCGGACTGAGGCTTTTGAAAGTGCTCGGTCTGGCTGAGGCTTTTGTAGGTGCTCAGGTCGGACTGAGGCTTTTGGTCTGGCAGAGGCTTTTGTAGGTGCTCAGGTCGGGCTGAGGCTGTTGAAAGTGCTCGGTCTGGCCGAGGCTTTTGGAGGTGCTCAGGTCGGGCTGAGGCTTTTGACAGTGGCGCTGCAAATAAAAGTTTCATGGAGGCTACATTCAGACAGTTGAACTATAGAAAGTTGGAACTCCAGTCGATATTTGTATTATGTATTGAAAAAGGAAAATACAGCAATTTTGACAATACAAAAGAAAGGATTCATTGATAGTAACGCTTCAGATGTTCAGCATTCCAAGGATGGGGAAGGTCTCGGCCATCCATATCTTGAAGTCGGTAAGTGCCTGGCCGTGGGCGGGCCTTCACCACGTAGGGCCCCTCCCATTTGGCTGCCAATTTGCCCTCGGTTGGATTCTTTGTGGCAAGAGTTGCTTCTCTCAAGACAAGGTCGCCAGTAGAGAACTCCCGTGGTCGGACCCTGCGGTTATAGTGTGTTCTCATTTTCTGTTGGTACGAAGCCAATCTGACAGCAGTAGTTTCTCTGAGCTCCTCAATGAGATCCAAGTCTGCTCGACGGAGTTCTTCGGCTGAGGCGAGATCTGGGTGTAAGACCCTGGGGGTGGGCAGACCGACTTCTACGGGAATGACCGCCTCAGCACCATATGTTAAGCGAAAAGGGGTTTCCCCAGTAGGAGTCCGGGCAGTAGTTCGGTAAGCCCAGAGTACATGTGGTAGTTCCTCAGCCCAGAGACCTTTAGCAGCTTCGAGCTTAGTTTTGATGATCTTCAGGAGAGAGCGGTTGGTGACCTCAACTTGGCCATTTGCTTGGGAGTGACCGGGGGAAGAGAAGCATGGCTGAATTTGGAGATCTGCACAAATTTTTCTGTATTTGGCATTGTCGAACTGTTTGCCGTTGTCGAAGACGATGGCCTGAGGGATGCCAAATCTGAGGCATCTTTGTTGAGGGTCGGCCAGAAGTAGCCTGTACGGAGTACTTTGTGTGCGAGAGACCTGCCACCCGAATGATTGCCACAGATTCCTTCATGGATCTCTTGCATTACATAGGTTGCTTGGGCGGGGCTGAGACATCGCAGGTATGGTCGTGAGAAACCGCGCTTGTAAAGGACGCCGTCGACCAGAATGTAGTTGGCCGATCGAGCTCTGACCTTGGCAGCCTGCTGTTGGTCATCTGGGAGTTCTCCAGTGGTCAAGAAGAGGAAGATGTCGGATGCCCAAGGGATGGGTTCCGTCTGAAGGAATTGCACTTCTTGCAGGTCGGGTGAGATGGCCGGGTGAGTCAGGTATTCGAGGAGAACTCCGTGGCTGAGGTCGGATTGGTCGGCGGAAGCCAACTGGGCCATCTCATCTGCTTTGGAGTTTTCCGCCCTAGGTATGTGCCTGATCTGGAAGGTGTTGAAGAGACGAACAAGGGTGAGTGCCATGTCCCTGTAAGTCCGCATTGTGGTATCCTTGGCATCGAATTCACCCGTGATCTGGCCGACGATAAGTTGGGAGTCACTGAACACTCGAATGTGGCTAACACCAATGTCTCTGGCTAGACGAAGCCCTGCTATCAATGCTTCGTATTCGGCCTCATTGTTGCTGGCCGCAAACAAGAGGCGGAGGGCACATTTGAAATAACCCCCTTCGGGGGATGTGAGGATGAGGCCAGCCCCGCTTCCCTCCCTGCGAGACGAGCCGTCAACATTGAGTGTCCAACAATGAGGATCTTCGGGCTCTGGTGGAGTTGGTGCGGGTGGAGGGTTAGTGGTTGGGGCTGGATTGGTAAATTCCAGGATGAAGTCGGCTACGGCCTGCCCCTTGATTGCCGTCCGAGGGCGATAAGAGATGTCAAACTGGCTTAGTTCTACTGACCACTGCATTAATCTTCCTGAAAGCTCGGGTTGCTGCATGACCTTCTTCAGGGGCTGGTCGGTGAGAACCACTATTGAATGGGCTTGGAAGTATGGACGGAGTCGTCTGGAGGCAGTGACCAAGGCTAGGGACAGCTTTTCTAATAGGGGGTAGTTCTGCTCCGCTCCCCTGAGAGCCCGGCTGATGTAATAGACCGGCCGTTGGACGGAGCCGTCCTCTCTGATGAGTGCCGCACTGATTGCGGTGCTTGATACTGCTAGGTAGAGGAAGAGGGGCTCGCCGGTGATTGCCTGTGAGAGAAGGGGAGGGTTGGCCATGCACTGTTTCAACTGCTGAAAGGCTTCTTCTGATTCAGTTGTCCATTCAAAAGTCTGCCGCAGGACTTTGAAGAACGGTAGGCACTTATCCGTTGCACGGGAGATGCAACGGTTAAGGGCTGCCACTCTGCCGGTGAGCCTTTGGACCTCTTTAATGGTTTTGGGTGACTGCATCTCAATCAAGGCCTTGATCTTCTCAGGGTTGGCCTCGATGCCGCGCTGACTGACCATGAAACCCAGGAACTTGCCAGATCCCACGCCAAAGGCGCACTTCTCTGGGTTAAGTTTCATCTGATATTTGCGAAGTCTGGCAAAAGTCTCTCGCAGGTCGGTGAGGTGGTCAGCAGAGAGTTTGCTCTTAACCAGCATGTCATCCACATACACTTCCATGTTCCGTCCGATCTGATGGTGGAAGACAGTGTTGACCAAACGTTGGTAGGTGGCCCCAGCATTCTTTAGTCCGAACGGCATGACACGGTAGTGGTAGGTGCCCCGATCGGTGATGAAAGACGTATGTTCCTGGTCGGATGAGTGCATCACGATTTGGTTGTACCCTGAAAAAGCATCCATGAAGCTGAGCATTTGATGACCGGCCGTGGCGTCGACCAGTAGATCAATGCGGGGGAGAAGGTAGCTATCTTTGGGACAAGCTCAGTTCAGGTCGGAGTAGTCGACGCAGAGACGCCACTTGCCATTGTTTTTGCGGACCAGGACCACGTTGGACAGCCACTTAGGGTAATCCACATTTCGGATGAACTAGGCCTCGAGAAGTTTGTCAACCTCTGCAGCTATGAGATTGTTGCGCTCTGGATGGAAAATGCGCTGCCTCTGTCGGTAAGGTCGAAAGTGAGGCTCGATACTGAGGCGGTGGGTTATGAAAGAGGGGTCGATGCCTGGCATGTCTGCATGGGTCCAGGCGAAGACGTCTCTGTGTTCGGTCAGGAGAGCGGTGAGGTCGGCCTTGGCTTAGGAAGGCAGTTGGCTGCCGATTTTAGCAGTTTTGAGTGGGTCGGTGGGATCGATGTTAACTTCGACGAGTTCCTCCACAGGTTCGCCTCTGATCAGTTCGTCCTCATCTCGGACGTCAAGTCCTTCAATGATCATTGCCTCCTTCAGTTTGACCTCTTTAAGTGAGGCCACATAACATTCTCTAGCGACAGTCTGTTCTCCTCTCACCGTTCCGACCCCAAAATCAGTAGGGAATTTGAGGGCGAGGTGGTAGGTGGATGTGATGGCTTGGAAGACATTGAGGGCGGTGCGGCCGAGGATGATGTTGTAAGCAGAGGGACAATTAACCACAAGGAAAGTAAGCAACTTCGTGGTCTGCCGCGGGTATTCTCCAATGGTGATGGGGAGGTCAATGGAGCCGATAGAGGTCACCCGGTCGCCGGTGAAGCCAACCAGAGGGGTTTGGAGTGGGGACAGGCTTTCTTCCCCGATCTTTAACTAGCGGAAGCAATTGAGGAAAATGATGTCCGACGAGCTGCCATTGTCAATGAGGACTCGTCTGACCTTATAATTGGACAAGACAGTGGAGATGACAAGGGGGTCATCGTGAGGATAACGGATGCCTGCACAGTCGGCGTCCGTGAAGGTAATGGGCTCTGTCCACTGCTTCGGTTGCTTGGGAGGTCGGTCGACCGTGGCAACTGTCTTGTCTGAGCCCTGTCGTATCTTTCTAAGCTCTGCCCTCTGAGCTGAGCGAGATGGTCCGCCACAAGCAAGACCACCTGAAATAACTCTGATTTCACCAACTGGCGGAGGCGGATTACCTTGAGGCCAAGGTTGTTGGTGGGGTCGGTCATGCCCCTGGTCTGGTTGAGCTGGTCGCCGTGGAGGGGTATGCCTTTGATTGTCTCTGTGGGGCTCGGTCCTTTGCCTCTGCTGAGGGCGGGTCTCTGTGAATCGGCTCAGGCGCCCTTGGCGAATGAGGGTCTCCACTTGATCTTTGAGGCTGATGCAGTCGTCGGTATTATGGCCATGATCTTGGTGAAAACGGCAATATTTGGACTGGTCTTTACGGTTGGAAGGGTTCCGTGGAGGAAGAGGCCACTTGAGGGGGTAGTCCCGTTGGATCTGGTTAAGAACTTGTTCCATGGGAGTATTGAGGGGGGTATATTGCTCGAACCGACCGGGGGGTCTGGTTGGGGCCGACCGGTCGGCGCGAGGGGGTCGGTCGGCATAGCGGGATGGCTGGTTATGTTGCCGGGCGTTACTGGGTTCTTGGTCCTTCCTCTTTTCTCTGGGGGCCAGGTATTTAGTTGTGGAGTCTTGCCGGGCGGCTAGAGAGTCCTCGGCATTCATGTACTTTTGGGCTTTGGAGAGCAAGGCTGCCATGGATGTCGGGGGGTTCTTGGAGAGAGAGAAGAGGAAGTCGGATGACCGTAGACCAGCCATGAAGGCTGTGAGGATGACCTTATCGTCATTTTCAGCAACTTGTAAGGCTTCGGTGTTGAAGCGAGTGACAAAGCTGCGTAGTGACTCCCCCTCGGTCTGACGGATGTTCAGGAGTTGGGTCGCCGGACGCCGCTGGCGTTGGGCCCTAATGAAGTGGCTCAGGAAGGAGTCACTGAGGTGTTGGAAGGTGGAGACTGAATCTGGTGGCAACTGGCTGAACCATAGCCGAGCCGACCCCTTCAGTGTCACGGGAAAGACTCGGCACATGATTTCGTCAGGGAAAGCATGGAGGATCATGAGGGTACGGTAGGTTTCCAGGTGGTCGACGGGGTCGGTTGTTCCGTCAAAGGGGTCGATGGTAGGCATTTTGAACTTGGATGGTAGGGGTTTGTCTTGGATAGAGGCGACGAAAGGGGAGTTTGCTGTAGTGGAGGGCTTATGTTGGATGTTTTGCATGACCCCTTGGAGTTGGAGTTTCATGGCTCGGAGTTCAGCGTCCCAAAGGGGAATGTTGTCACCACCAGAGGGAGATAGATGCTGGACGCTGCTAGCTTCTCCCTCAAGAGCTGGGGCTATGACTGATGGGCGTGGGGGTGGAGGAGGAGGATGTATATGTGGGTGAGGGGGTTGCAAGCCCCCCGAGTTGGGAGGATTGGGTTGTGGGGCGGTATGTCCTGGAACTTGTTCTGGATGGGGTGGTATATCTGGAGGTGGTGGAGGAATAGGGAGGTTCCGTTGGAACAGAGCGTTGATTAAGGCCTGGTTTTGTTCGGCCATACGGTTGATGCTATTGGTGAGCTCGATGAAGTACTGTGGTGGGTTGTTTGGATTGGGAGGGTCGTTCTGGTGATCGGCAGCATTATGGTGGGAAGCCATGGATCTGGTCATTACCATGCACGTGACGGATGAGGTAAAAAGGTTGCTGAAAGAGGGTCTCCGGCGGCAATGAACACAACTGGCGCACGGATAAAACCGATTCCCACAGACGGCACCAACTGATAATACAGTGAGTCCTCGTGAATGGGTTGGACCGATCCAAGCTCCTCAATCCCACTGGATAACCTGCAAGCAAGTCCAATCGGGGAACGGGGTAGTCCCCCGGCGAACCCTCCGGCGTGTGAATTAGGAAAGGTGATGAGCAAAATGTAGAGAGAGAGAGAGAGAGAGAGAGAGAGAGAGGGGATGGAAAACTTAACCTTCTTCGTGTCCTCGAGCTTTGCTTATAGCCTTTGGTAATCATTTCGCTGTCTCAATCGTTCTGACCTCCCCGCCGAAAGCTTACGCCGTGGTTCGTCTTGTTCAGGGTGACGGGGTGCCATTCCGGCTGAGGGGTGTTGTCGCAATAAATGCGGTGATGGGTTGCATTAATGGTGATGTGCTGTGGCAATAACTTTGCAGATCTTTGTCTGCTGACATGGGCTGTTCTGCACCCGCCATGTGTCCGAGCATCATTCGCCTTTCCTGCTCAGTTGGCCTCCAGCTGTGCTGGGTTTTACTGACCGGGTTGTGTAATGAGGCCCAAATGGTGGGCTTGGGTTTACTCATGGAGGGCCGTGGTCCTTGTGGGTCTATCCCTGTCAAGTCCAATTTACAAATGATTACACATAACATGGTTGTAACTCTCTTTTTACAAAAAAAAACTCACAAAAGGAATTGCACCTCCACCTCTAATTATTATTACGTGGTGCTACATGCACTAATTAGTATATCAACAAAAATTATGACATTATTATTGATCTCATTTATTATACAAATTACAAATATACAAAATCTTTAAAATTATGTTACATCATCTATTAATACACTAATTGATACATCAATTAATGCACATAACATTATTCATTATCTTTTGTCATTTGGACAAATTTGTAGTCCTTCTATAAATTAACTGGTTAGCAAGTGTGGACAGAACCAGGAAAAGTTGATCCAGGCCCTTTGGATGATGATCCATTTACAAAAGTAGATGAGGTCCCCTTGGTTGACGTGGGCGTTTTCAACATGGGGTGATGCTCTATGATTATATGTAAGCAAGCTAGAAAAAGTAAATTTAAGTGTATAAATAATTTTTACCTAATAAGGGTCACAAAACTTTCATAATTATTTTCATAAAAGATTTTTTTATGACACTTAGCATTGTTGTATATATATTATAGAAATTTTTTATCAAATTATTTGCTGTAAAAATAATTTAAATAATTAAAAAGTCAATCATTCAAAAGTTGAGAAAATGATACTTTTAAATACTTATATAGACTATCAAATTTCTAACTTAGGGGTTGTAAGGGGTGTTATAAATAAGTGTATTTTTTTGTCTTTTTGGACTAAAAAAATTGAGAAAGAAAATATGGATGTTTGGGTTAACTTTTTGACTTTTTATGAAAAAATGTGTAATAAAAAATTATAAAAATTGATTTGTAGGAAAAAATTAGGATTAAGAGTTGTGCAGCCGTAATTGTTAACTTTTGATAAATAGTATTAACTTTTTAACTTTTTAAATAACTTTTTGACTTTTTAATCTTTCTAAAATAATCCAAACTTGACCTTAGAATAAACGGAAACACATTGAAACAGACCGTATCATGCGCACATTAACTTCTCATCTGAAGATGTTGGTCCAACTCTTAACATGACTTTGTGGTTTGTACAAAAAAATTATATATATAAAGTTTGATAACGAAATTTCTAGTAGAAAAAGGGGGTAAATTATAAAAACACTTTTTGAGATTTGTTTAAAATATAAATAATTTTTTGTGATTTTAAAAATTATATTTCCTATTTACAAGTTTCTAATTGCATAACAATGAACTCTTTTATTAATAAATTATCAAGTCAATTACTTATTTTTAATGATATCATAAATATATTTTAATTAACAATTCAGATAATTTTAATGTTGTATAGAAAAGTAGTTAAATGTTTTTATTTTTTAAGTTAATTTTGTTAAATAACAAATTCTGACAAGAAGGTATTTGTAACTTTCCAAATCATAGGGAACAATTCGTATTTTAAGTAAATCTCAAATGATGCATTTATAATTTACTCCCAAAAAATCAATAAACAGCTACAAATTGATATCCATATATATATATATATATATATAATAAAAAAACTCCACAAGTCTAACGCAGTGAAATAAATCACACAAAACTAGATATCGTTCTAGTAGACGAGAATTCTTAAATTCACAAGAACACCCTTGAATCCACAAGGAGATAGAAGAAAAGCTCTTTAAAATATTATTGAATGAATAAAAATTACATATGCTTGTAGGCTTATTTATAATAGACTAAACCTAATACTTGTGGGAAAAGTGATTCCAAAATAAACTAGGAACTTTAATCAACACAAATTAAGAAATCTAAGAGAACTAGGAAACCTAAGAGCCTAAAAATTCTAAACTATTTAAAATCCTAGTAAAAAACCTAATTCTAAATAATAAAATTAAGAAATATAAAAATTATAGAATTTTGTTCTACATTTTTTTTTGCCTTTTGTCGGTCTAATTGTTCCAAGAAGTCTTTGGCTACTTGTTCTACATCTTTCTTGCATTTTGTCGGTCCAATTGTTCCAAGAAGTCTTCGGCTACGTGTTCTACATCAGTCCCTTCTTCTTGGAGAGAACTCAACCTCGAGTTCGATTCTGGATAGAGAGGTTCTTCAGCATGATACTCATATAAATCAGTTACATTAAAAGTCTTGGAAATCTTCATGTCGTCTGGTAGCTCAATCACATAAGTATTGTCATTGATTTTCTTCAACACCCTATATGGACCATACTTGCGAGGCTTCAATTTGTTGTATGTGCCAATTGGAAATCTGTCTTTGCGCAAAAACACCATTACTAAATCTCCTTCCTTGAATAGTTTGGAGCACCAATGGTTGTCTACAGGTGCCTTATATTTGGTATTTGTTTCCTTCAACTTCTGTCGTACTTCTTTTTGTACTGCTTGGGCTTGTTTGGCCATGGTTTCGGCGACAGTACTCATTCCTGGACTCCGAGGCAAACGGAGCAAATCAACTACATGTTTTGGAGGCGTGACATACACCAGAGAGAATGGTGACTTTCCTGTGGCACTGTGAACTGTGCTATTATATGCGAATTCTGCTTGAGGCAAAGCAAGATCCCATTGCTTTGGTTTGTCTCCACAAATGCTGCAAACCAAATTGCCCAAAGTCCTATTAGTCACCTCTGTTTGACCATCTGTTTGAGGATGCACGGTTGAACTAAGATTCAAGGCTGTGTTAAATATCTTCCACAAAGTCACCCAGAAGTGGCTAAGGAACTTGACATCACGATCTGAGGTAATGGATTGAGGGATTCCATGCAAACGAACTACTTCTCGAAAGAATAATCGAACCACATGAGAGGCGTTTGAAGTCTTTCGACAAGAAATAAAATGCGTCATCTTTGAAAACCTGTCAACCACTATGAACACAGAATCAACTCCACGTTGGGTACGAGGGAGTCCCAACACAAAGTCCATCGACAAGTCTTCTCATATGCTGTTAGGAACAGGTAGAGGCATATAGAGGCCAGTATTCTGAGACTTCCCTTTGGATACTTGACAAATGTAGCACTTCCTCACAAAATTGCCAACATCTCGCTTCAACTGAGGCCAGAAATATCGTTTTTCCATACTTGCAATAATCTTGTCCCTGCCCAAATGTCCACTTAAGCCACTACCATGGAGATCTCGAATTAGTTTCTCTCGCAAAAAGCTACGGGGAATGCATAAGCGATTTCCGCGAAATAAATAGGCATCAGTGATGTGGAAATCAGTGACTGGTTGTCTTTGAATACACTTTGCCCATATCTCCTTGAAGTCATCATCATCAGGATAAACTTCTTTCAGGAACTCAAAACCCACAATCTCATGTGTCAACGTGACTAATAAACTAGCTCATCGACTCAAGGCATCCGCGACTTGATTCAAAACCCCTGATTTGTGGCGAATAGTAAAAGGAAATTTCTGAAGGAAAGTAGACCATCTTACATGCATGTTATCTAGGTGCTTCTGGCTGTTGATAAACTTTAAGGCTTGATGATCAGTATACAACACAAACTCTCTCTGTATCAGGTAGTGTTCCCAATGCTTCAAAGCTCAAACCACTGCATAAAATTCTTGGTCACAAGTGCTCCACTTTTGCCGAGCTTCACTTAATTTTTCACTGAAAAAGGCCACTGGTTTATGTTCTTGAGATAGGACAGCCCCAATGTCCACACCACTGGCATCACACTCTACCTCAAAAATCTTCTCAAAATTGGGCAAAGCTAGCACTGGTGCAGTGCACAACTTCTCTTTGATCAGCAAGAAGCTCTCTTCTGCATCATCATCCCACAGGAATTTTCTTTTCTTCATGCACTCTGTTATTGGTGCCACAATAGTGCTGAAACTTCGAATGAAATGCCTATAAAACGTAGCCAACCC
Source organism: Camellia oleifera (assembly GCA_022316695.1). Taxonomy (NCBI): domain Eukaryota; kingdom Viridiplantae; phylum Streptophyta; class Magnoliopsida; order Ericales; family Theaceae; genus Camellia; species Camellia oleifera. The sequence goes on from CM039309.1 coordinate 92,471,830, forward strand.
AAGGAAACTCCGAACATCACTAACAGTCTTGGGTGTTGGCCACTCTTGGATGGCTCGAACCTTCTCTTGATCCACATGAATGCCATCTGAACTAACTACATAACCCAAGAACAGCAAACTACTTGTAAGGAAATTGCACTTCTTAAGGTTAATATACAACTTGCTTACCTCCAATGCTGTCAATACCTCTCGTAAATGGGCCATGTGATCCTCCTTTGATTTACTGTAGATTAATATGTCATCAAAATAAACCATGATAAATTTCCCAGTGAAAGGTCGTAATACTTTATGCATCACTCACATGAAGGTGCTGGGAGCATTAGAAAGGCCAAATGGCATAACCAACAATTCATACAAACCATCCTTAGTCTTGAATGCTGTTTTCCATTCATCCCCAGGACGGATTTGAATTTGATGGTACCCACTTCGCAGATCAATCTTTGAAAACCACTTTGATCCTTCTAGCACGTCCAACATATCATCTAATCGGGGAATGGGAAATCTATACTTGATGGTAATCTTGTTAATGGCTCGGCTATCTACACACATTCGCCAACTTTCATCTTTCTTTGGCGTTAATAATGCCAGAACAACACATAGACTTAGGCTTTCACGAATAAGTCCCTTTCGCAGCAATTCTTCGACTTTCTCCTGCAGGATCTCACCCTCTTTTGGACTCATTCTATAGTGTGGTAGGTTTGGCAGACTTGCTCCTGGTATGAAATCAATCAGATGTTGAATGTCCCTCATGGGTGGAAGTTCATCTGGCAACTCGTCAGCAGTAAGCTCTTGGAATTCCTCCAACAGTGGTTGAATTTTCTGAGGGATTGGTGTGACTGTGTTCTCCTTGGCCACAGGTACCATTGTTTTCACAACCATAGCATATAACTCTTGTGAAGTTTTCGCATCTGCCACAAACTCGGCCTCTAAATTGGTTATAGTGAGGAAAGACTTCGCTTCGACTTTCGGAGGCATTGTATGTTGCTTTAATGGACTCATAGTAATTTTATGAGACCCCCAATTAAACACATACGTGTTGTCTCGTCCTCTAAATGTAATATCAACATCAAATTGCCAAGGTCTTCCAAGTAATACATGACTAGCATCCATATCAACCACTTCACATAATACATCGGATTTATAATGTTTGCCAATAGAAATAGGTACCTTACATACTTCGGTTATCTTGACAGTAGGTCCTTTTTTGATCCAACCAATACTATAGGGAGAGGGGTGTGGTTCAGGAGACAAGTTCAGGTGCGTTACCAATCGTTTAGCCACAAAATTTTCATAACTTCCACTGTCCACAATAAGGTCACACACCTTTTGATTTATGGTACAACAAGAGCGAAAAATACTGTGGCGTTGACTGAGGTCCTCAGTTTTTGGTGTAAATAGAACCCTTTGAACTACACAGTTGACTCGTTCTCCTTTTTCTCTGGCAAGTTCAGCACTTTCATACTGATCACCCTCATGTTCTGTATCTCCATTATCTCTAATTTCATCATCTTCTTCAACTAAATTAACAGTCCTTCTTTCTGGGCAGACATTAGAGCCGTGGCCAGGCGTACCACATCTATAACACTTATCCGTTGTTGGTTTGGCATAAGGATTTGTGTTTCGAGGTGCCTCTCTGTTACTTGATCTAGTTATCTGGTTTCCTTTTTCACCAGCGGTACCCCTCTGCTGATTTACTGGAACTGTTGGTTGGGCAGCCCCTTTTTCTTTTTCCCTAAGTGGGAAACAATTAATGAATTAGGAAGGTTCTGACGATATCCAGAATACGTTGTCTTGCGCTCCATTAGCTCGGCTTTGAGAGCCATATTATGTGCTTCATCCACTGTCCACACTACTGATAGCCTCATCTTCTCTTGAATGGTTAATTTTAACCCATTGAGATACCGGGCTACACGCTGTCCTTCGGTCTCATTCAGATTATTGCGATCTGAAAGTCGGCACAATTTAGTTGTATAATCAAATACATATCGGCTTCCTTGGTTGCAATTTTGGTACAACTGAAACAAGTATTGATCATAATCTAGTGGTAAAAATCTGTCTTGGAGGAGTTGTTTCATCCGACGCCATGTCCATACAAATTCTTTTCCTTGTCGATGCCTATTTTTCTGCAATTGATCCCACCATATCACAGCACCTCCTTTTAGTTTGTACGCCACCAATTTCACCATCTTTGATTCTGGAACATCCATCAGCCCAAAAAATCACCCCACCTCTGAAAGCCAGTCAAGAAAATCCTCAATATATAGATTTCCATTGAACTGGGGAAAATCTATCTTCATTCGATACTCGTCGAACCCTTGTCGTTGTTGCTTTCGGGGTTGATAGTTGGCTGGAAGTGGTTCAAACTCTGGTTCAGACTCCTCCTCACTATCAGGTGGACAATGAAGGGGACGTCTAGGAGCATTCTGAACAAGTTGACCTCGGGCAAATCCTTCGGTACGCACTCTATTCTGGTTAATAGGTTGGCCTTGGACAACTCCCTCAGCACAGACCCTATCAACCACTGGTGGCCTGTTGTTGGCATTGAGATTCAGGCCAATAAGCAGATCACGAATTTCGTTCAACTGCTCTTGCTGTTTCTCATATGCTACCCACAAGGCCTCGACCCCACGATCACCGCCAGTAGGGTTTGCATGATCTACTATGTCTTGTGCCATTGAGCCAGGTGAATCCTTGCTCTGATACCACTTGACGCAGTGGAATAAATCACACGAGACTAGATATCGTTCTAGTAGACGAGAATTCTTGAATCCACAAGAACACCCTTGAATCCACAAGGAGATAAAAGAAAAGTTCTTTAAAATATTATTGAATGAATAAAAATTACATATGCTTGTAGGCTTATTTATAATAGACTAAACCTAATACTTGTAGGAAAAGTGATTCCAAAATAAATTAGGAAACTTAAATCAACACAAATTAAGAAGGGAGTACTTACCAATTAGTCCTATTAACTAGACTTATTTACCTACAGGTCCTAACTAATAAATTTAACACTATAAAAATAAGAGAGTGATAAATTTATCACTAAAAATTTATTCATAAAAACAAAGAGACTGATAAATTTATCATTACAAATTTATTCATAAAAATAAAAGACTGATAAATTTATCTTTATCACTTAATAAATTTATCAATAGGACTTAATGGGTAATAAGTCTCTAAAGTAGGACCTATTGGGTAATAAGTCTCCAAAGTAGGACCTATTAGTAGTTTACCTATTAAGAAATCTAAGAGAACTAGGAAACCTAAGAGACTAAAAATTCTAAACTATTTAAAATCCTAGTCAAAAACCTAATTCTAAATAATAAAATTAAGAAATATAAAAATTGTAGAATTTTGTTCTACATCTTTCTTAGCCTTTGTCGGTCCAATTGTTCCAAGAAGTCTTCGGCTACTTGTTCTACATCAAAGTTGGACACTATTCCAAGTTGGAAATTGTTATAAGTGAGAACAAAAAGAAGAAACATAAGATATTAGAGATTTTTTTTTTTTTTTAATTTTATATTATTGTTTTGTGTTTTTGTACTAAGGAAATGATACATTGTCATGTAAATGATGATGCAAAACAAGAAAAATATTTGTCACTGAACAAGAATAAAATTGTACAAAATTCGAGTAATATGAATTTAGTTACCTATAACTAATATAGAATTTATATTGCAATTTTGCAAGGCGATACAACTCATTAGATAATTATATATACGAGGATATAAATTAACAAAACATCAAACAGAATGGGTCCGTTTGGGAAGATGGTTTGTTGCTAAAATAGTCACAAAAGACAAAATAGGTTATTTTAGCCACAACAAACAAAACATCACATCCAACCCATAATCATTACACTCTTTTCTCACAAAAAAAGTTAAAAAAGCCAAAAAATTCTTTCCAAATTAAGCTTTTTAGCCCAGTATAAAATAGTCAAAAAAGCCAAAAAGCTAAAAAGCCAACCCACTTTCCAAACCAATCCATATTAATTTTACATTTTAATGATTCAAGTTATATGATTGAATATTAAATTATTTTCTGTAGAATCTTTGTAATATGTAATCCAAATATTATGTTGATAGAGAAGAGAAAAAAAGAAAAAAGAAAATAACAGACGATTATCAATAACATAAAAAAGTGTTGAGGGCCATGAGAAAGGAGAAAATATGCCAACTTGTAAGAAATAGTGTACAAAAAAGTGAACTAAAAGTTAGGAGCATTATGAAATTAGTGAGGATTTTGGGGCAACACTAATATAATAAAATAAATATAAGGATTGTGGAAGAAAGGAAAGGAAAGTGGATCGAATAGTCATGAAATTGTAGAAGTTTTTAAATGATATGCATAATTAAACCGATTGAAATTTATTGAAATTCTCCATTAAAGAAAAAAGAATTGGATCACCTCTAGTTTAGAGTGTTGTTGGGTTTGTGGATCCAGTATGGTGCCATTTTAATAATTTGAATATTTTATTTTGTATAGCTTTTCATATATATGATTCACATATAAAATTAAGTTGATCTAATATTTGTAAACTATTTAATTTATCTCATTTGTTACTAAAAGTTGAATGATTTATTTTTAAAAATACTATTTTTTTTAAAAAAATTTGATAAATTGAATAAGATATGATTATTGAATTAATCTAATTTTGTGTGTGAATGATATACATGAAGAGTTCGACAAAATGAATAATTTTAATCATCAAAAGAAAAAACTATAATAAGTCTCATTAATTTAAACAACACCTTCTAATTCATAATCTAGATCGGGGAGAAACCAAACTCAAAATGGTGCAATTTCTCTACTTTGGGCAATAGTGATGACTCTGCCTGCCGCCTTTGATATGAGGGTAATGCTATAGTGTGCAACTTACACCTTACACCTTTTTGTGTTCACTTACACCTTACACTTACACCTTTTTTACCTTGCACTTACACTTTTTGTGTAAGTGGCACATGGTGTGCAACTTATACATTTCATTTATACCTTCCACTTACACTTACACCTTACACTTACACCTTTTGTGTGAGTGGCACATGGTGTGCAACCCACTTACACCTTTTGTGGGTTGCACACCTAAGAAAACTCCTTGATATGAAATGAAAACATCACAAAAGCACAAAAAAAAAAAAAAAAAAAAAAAAAAAAAAAAAAAAAAAAAACTCGCAACGTGGGCATTTAATGTGTTAACGGTATTTTTAAAATTTTGAATGCGAAATTAAAAATCTATAAAAGAAAATATAATTTTGTATGGTACAAAATTTAGAGTGTGACTTTTGGGGTAAGATCGCTCTACAAAATAGCTAATCTGTAAATAAAGGTAAAATTATATACATTTAACTCTTTTTTTAAAATTCAAATGATGGCCTTTCAAACCCCTTAATGTTGTATTTAGTTGTAAGATTTGAGAATGAATTTAGAAAAAAAAAAAAAAAAAAAGTGTGTGAAACTAGATGAAATATTGATATATTTCATTTACATTTCATCTATCTTTTCATTTTTCTTTTCTAAACTCCTTTTGAAATCTCCCAACCAAATACAATGTAAGTGACGAAATTCTTGTGCATTAGTACTTCTTGTATGAAAATTAAAGTAAACTACTAATAGAACCTAATAGTTGGGTTTAATTCTCATCATATTGAAAATAAGTCTTAATAAAATCATTGTGAAAAATAATTTTTTGTGACATTTTTTGCATATGTCGTTAAAAATTGATAATTAGTGATTTTTTTTTTTTGTCATGTTTTTTTTTATTATAAATTATCACTAAAACTTACAATTAGTGACTTTTTTTTTTGAGGAATTTTTCAAATTGTCGCTAAGAGTTGAAAATTATTGACTTTTTTTTTTAAGATAGATTTTTTTAATTGTCGCTAAAACTTATAATTAATGACATTTTTTGTGACAAATTTTTTTAATTGTGACTAAAAATTAGACATTTTTTAATAGTATTTGATAAAAAAACGCTATTAATTCTTATAAGATTTATTAGGCAATAAATTTACGGAGTTTTCTTAGGTGTGCAACCCACAAAAGGTGTAAGTGGGTTGCACACCATGTGCCACTTACACAAAAGGTGTAAGTGTAAGTGTAAGGTGTAAGTGTAAGGTGTAAATGTAAGGTGTAAGGTGTAAGTGAGTTGCACACCATGTGCCACTTACACAAAAGGTGTAAGGTGTAAGGTATAAAAGGTGTAAGTATAAGGTGTAAGTGTAAAGAATAAGGTATAAGGTGTAAGTTGCACACCATAACCAAACCCTAAATTTACTTATTAAAATTTACACCTAAGTTCTCTAAAAATTATGTTTAAACAACCTATGTTAATAATACTATATATGGTGTCACTGTCTTGAGAGAATTTTGTTGTTTAGGGAGATCATCTTCCAGATTTATTTGTCACCCAAGAAACATACAGTGTTAGAAACACTGCACTACACAACACCCCAGGCACACTGAATTACACTCTCAAGGTGGGGGTATACAGAGGCCTGTGTTCAAATTTGGGTTCACACACTGCATATATGCTTTCGAAGGGAGAGGCAAGGAAAACTAACAATCCCTCTATAAATTATCCTCATTTGTTCCTCTCCATCTCAAGAAAACTCAAAACCATGCCACACCACACAAAACAACACAACACAACACAACACAACACAACACACACTTCAGATCAGAAAGAGAGAGAGAGAGATGGAAGATAAGAGCAAGTGGGGAGAGGAGAACTCCAATGGAGGAGAGGTAGGAGAATCAGGGAAAGAAGTGGAACCGCGGTTGAAACCCAAGAGTGGCGGCGTGATTCCAGCACCAAGGAAGTCAGTGAAGAAGAGAATGGCTGAGTGTATTGTTACTTGCTTCATGTGCAACGAAAACAATCACAAGCACAACAAGTGATCCAATTCAATGCCCATAATCATTGCTTATGGAACTGTACTTCTTCATTTCACTACATCTCTGTATGTATGAAGCCATTTTGGTTGATGAATGAAACTAGTGTCTTTTGTTTTGATCTATGTTTTATTAGTCTCTATATGTATATCACTTGTTGTGTGAGCGATTTTCTGACCACATTGCCCGCTTAGTAATTCATCTGTAGAACACTGGCAAAATAGATGGCACCTTACTGACCTGCAAAAGAAAGAGAAGGCTCCAGTGGTGGTTCTTCTACCCGGGGGTACTCCAACGATCAAGTCAGTACTCAATATCTCTCAAAGATAATCAATCATCTATTCAACTCACAAGCTTGAGCATAAAAAACATACCTTAGACCCATAGGGGTGCCTCTCTTTTATAGCCAATACAATCGTAGTCCCAATAGGAGCCTGGCCCTAATGGACTTAGGATTACTGCTAATCTGGGACTCCCAGTGGGATTAGGATAAACTCTCTAAGAGTCTTATCTTTACTCAAACTGAAGTCTTCTCCCAATCTAGGACTCTTGTCCATATCAGGTTAAGTTCCCTCTTCATTCTAGGACTCTTGTCCCCTATCCACTTATCTCGGATTCCGATATCTTCGGAGGTAACCTCGGCCTATCTGAGATGACCTCGGCACAATGGCCAAGACACGTGGCATCTCGGTTGACACGTCGGCGTCACCTTGCCACGTGTTGCTACTCAGAAAATATATCCCCACAACTGCCCCCTAGGTTCTATTACCTCAGCATTCTGAGGTGATGGAACCTATACTGTTCGTTCATCTGTGCCCCTCTGTTGTCTTCTATTTTTTGTCTGTTTTCAAGTTTTTTGAAATTTTTAAATGCCTGGTACTGTTTTTTCCATATCCGCTTTCTGTTGCTAGCATTGTGTTTGGGTCATTACTTTCTTGTTTCTTCATATACTTATTTAGCGCCTGTGCACTTGGCTTTATCTTTAAACACCGTCGTCTTCTTGACTCTGATTTTTCTCTTTTTTCATTCAATCCTCTAGTTTTTTTATCTTTCTTAGCTTTTATGCTTAAATCTGTCATTGTTCCAAGCTTTCAAGCTTCTGCAACTGTCTTCGTTCCTCTCTTCCGGTGAAGCTTACGTCATTTTGTCATTGTCGTTAGATTTCGGCAATTCTCATTCCGACTTCCCTCTTTCTGGTAAGCCACTGTTCCTCCTGGTTTTATTACTTGTTGCTTTCCAAGAAGCTCTGCTTCATTGTTAACCACCATTGCTGTTTTACCCGTTGTTTTCAAATCATCTTCTTGAATACACACTGTTCACATATCTGTTGATTTCTGCCACTGTTCTTGGCTTGACACACCTATGCAATCTTTTTGTCATGATTTCTTGATAGCTTCATCACCATTTTTGATTTTCGAATTACATTTCTTGTTTCTGTTTTCTGTGTCTTTTTTCAGATTTTTGTTTTCAATCCTTGCCTTCAATCCTTGCCTTCGAAACTCCGAGGTGCCAATCGCCGAGAAGAGCTTCGATCAAACTCTTTAGGAGATTGATGCTGAGCTCGTGGCTGAGAAGGTTGCTGAGAAGTTCTTTCCAGCTGTCTTCTGGGGGTGAGACGCAACCTGCCGCTGATGCCGAGTAGTTTGCTTCATTCTTGAAATTGATGCCGAGGTAACGATAGAGAAGCTCCTCCAACTGACTGCTGAGGCTGAACCATCGTCGTTCGTCGAAGCATATCAGTCCGACGTTCTTGCTTTCAGTCCTTAGTTCTTTAAGATCTTCATTTTTGTATCTGCCAACCTTCTCAGCTCTTAACAAGCTAGTTGGTCATCTCGGATGATCATATCTCGGAAACGTCTTTCAGTGTTATCTCGGCTATACCAAACTTGTAAATTGCTTCAAATTTCAACAAGTGGTAGACTTCATAATCGTTGGTTAACTCATCTTGTAATTTGCTCAAAAATTTCAACAAGTGTAAACATTCCTTGCTCCTTAATTATCATTCATTCTCTTTGCATCTTCTTCCTGTCCCCTAATGTGAACATAAGTTGCACTTAGGATCAAATTAGGGAAGTTGGCTTCGTGCCGTAGTCACAGACCTGATGTGTTCTTTTTTCGCCGATGTATTAAAACTTTTGGTATTTAACTCGCCCCCTTTAGACCCTCTTTCTCTTGGCCTTTGCAAACTATCATCGCTGTTTCTTGAAGCATTTATTCCTTTCACACTTCTGGTCACCACTTTTGGCGTGCACTTAGTGGTTCTGTTCTAATCAAAACGACGTTTGACTCCAGCGAATCTTTTGCCGACATTTAACTTTGTGCACTCTTTAACTTGTAAATTCTCTCAGAATTTCAACAAGTGTTAACATCATTCGTTTTAACTTCGGTTAAACATCATCTCGGCTTAACTTTGGTTTAAGCATCATCTTCGTTTAACTTCGGTTAAACATCATCTCGGCTTAACTTCAGTTAAGCATCACCTCAGTTTAACTTCGGTTAACCATCATCTCGGTTTAACTTCGGTTAAACATCATCTCGGCTTAACTTCGGTTAAGCATCATCTCAGTTTAACTTCGGTTAAACGTCATCTCGGTTTTTGAGGTTTTTCCTTTTTTGTCGCTTGTACTCTTGTACCTTCTTGTTTTTTAGACAATGTAAGCTCTGCATATGGCCGATGTGCCTCCTTGTTCTTGAATGTCTAATTTAACTTTCCTTCTCTGAATGCTTGTGCCTTTGTCTTTTCTTGACTGCTTTTGCATGATTCTATACTTAGAATATTTTGCGTGATTTACATAATTCTTCCTTTGCACAATCTTCTCGGGGTTACATACCTCGGGTATAATAACTGCAAGTTTTACTTCGGCAAGATACTGACCTGCAATCTTTTCATAAATTTCAAAAAGTATAAAACATATACTTTTCAATGTAAACTTTGCAAACTTTTCTCAAGTTGCAATAAATATGTAAACAGTAATTTTACTCTAATCTACTTGTAAATTGCTACAAATTTCAATAAGGACTAACATATACAGTAAACTTTTCTCAAGTTAAAACAAGTGTTAAACAGTGATCTACTTGTAAATTGCTACAAATTTCAACAAGGGTTTAAACAATATACTTAGCTTTTACCTCAACTTGTAAATTACTGCAAATTTCAACAGATGATCATATGTCGGCTTAACTTCAGCTTGTAAATTGCTACAAATTTCAACGAGTGTTAAGCATCTTTTTTGATTTAGCCAACCAGTAGATTGCCATAAGTCTGTAAGTAATAACATCGGCTTCACTTCGACTTGTAAATTGCTACAAATTTCAACAAGTGAAAAGAAACAGTAATCTCGGCTTAACTCCCACTTATAAATTGCTACAAATTTCAACAAGTGGTAAACTTTGCATCGGTTTGACCAACTTGTAAATTGCTACAAATTTTAACAAGTGGTAAACTTTGTATCGGTTTGACCAACTTGTAAATTGCTAGAAATTTCAACAAGTGGTAAACTTTGCATCGGTTTGACCAACTTGTAAATTGCTACAAATTTCAACAAGTGGTAAACTTTGTATCGGTTTGACCAACTTGTAAATCGCTACAAATTTCAACAAGTGGTAAACTTTGTATCGGTTTGACCAACTTGTAAATCGCTACAAATTTCAACAAGTGGTAAACTTTGTATCGGTTTGACCAACTTGTAAATCGCTACAAATTTTAACAAGTGGTAAACTTCGTATCGGTTTGACCAACTTGTAAATTGCTACAAATCTCAACAAGTGGTAGATAAGGAATAATCTCGGCTTAACTTCGGTTAAGCATCTTCTAGGATTCAAGCGAGGTTTTCAACCCAGTCAGCTTTAGTCTGATCTTGTGTGTTTTCTTTTTATCCTCTGGAATCTTAGATCTGCTCACTGTGCTCTCTCTCTTCTCGGACTTAAGCGCCGAGATCTTGTCTGCTGGAATCTTGGATTTGCTCACTCAAGCTGAGCTCTCGTCTTTTCGGGCCTACTCATCTAGGCCGAGATCATGTCTTCTCGGATCCGGGATCTGGAATCCAGGATCTGCTCACTCAGGTTGAGCTCTTCTATACTTGAATGTTATCTCCTTGGAAGCGCTCATGCCCCCTATGTTTGCATCCCTTCTGGAAGGGTCTTCGTTCCTCCGCAGGTATCTATCCTTCCATACCTGGAGGTCCTCTTCGTTGTAGTATCCACTTTGATCTGTTGTCTTTGGTGCGTCACCTTCCTGGCCGGCGTCTTTCACTCCGTGACTCTAGTCACGAGTTTCTATGTTGCGGTCGTCCCCTTCAACGTCAAGGTCGATAGGTCTCCTACTCCCGGCAGGAGTGTTGTCTTCAATCTGATCATTCTGTCCGTTATTGGCCATCTATTCTTCTTTCTTTCCTACAGACGGCGCCAAATTGTGTGAGCGATTTTCTGACCACACTGCCCGCTTAGTAATTTATCTGTAGAACACTGACAGAATAGATGGCACCTTACTGACCTGCAAAAGAAAGAGAAGGCTCCGGCGGTGGTTCTTCCACCTGGGAGTACTCCGATGATCAAGTAAGTACTCAATATCTCTCAAAGATAATCAATCATCTATTCAACTCACAAGCTTGAGCATAAAAAACATACCTTAGACCCATGGGGGTGCCTTACTTTTATAGCCAATACAATCCTAGTCCCAATAGGAGCCTGGCCCTAATGGACTTAGGATTACTGCTAATCTGGGACTCCCAGTGGGATTAGAATAAACTCTCTAAAAGTCTTATTTTTACCTAAACTGAAGTCTTCTCCCAATCTAGGACTCTTGTCCATATCAGGTTGAGTTCCCTCTTCATTCTAGGACTCTTGTCCCCTATCTGCTTATCTCGGATTCCGATATCTTCGAAGGTAACATCGGCCTATCCGAGATGACCTCGGCACAACGGCCAAGACACGTGGCACCTCGACTGACACGTCGGCGTCACCTTGTCACGTGTTGGTACTCAGAAAATATATTTCCACACTTGTAATAATACTCGCTCCGTAAGACATGTATATATATATATTTTATTATTATTATTATTATTATTATTTTACATGAGGCAAAAAACCACAGTGGCCTTGCAATCATCAAAATAAGACATAGGCGCAATCATATCAACACTGTTGTACTGGATCTCATTTTCTGGGGCCTACATATGAAATTGAATACAACCACTTTGTGAATTTGTCTATTTTTAGTTAGTCTCTCTTTCTCTAATGCAAAACTCACAAGCACTTTGAAACTAAATAATCCTACTGTCTGTATTCTAGTGCGCGTAAATTGGCCTTGTACACTCGATTATTAAAACCAAAAAAAAAAAGAAAAATTTATGGATGAATGGAGAGATGAACAACAACCGTGGCCAATGGGCACAGTGTTGATGCCCATGTCCCCCGAATTCTGCTACCAAACACTCTCCTCAACTCTTTCTAAATGGCCAAAATCTTGGAAAAAAATTTCAATCCTATGGTGATATCATGTCATCGATATCACTATTTAATAATATCTCACCATTTATCCTATAATGTATATAGGAGTTCACCCTCCATTTATAGGATTTATTGTGTATTGATGATACAGGACATCAATATTATCGTTACATTAAATTTTTATTCAAAATCTTGAGTAAAACTTGAGTATAATAGTGATATCACCAACCAATTATAACATAGCACATGTCAAGTGAATCCCACATTTTAAATGCACACACACACTCATGTCATTTTAATATCTTCCATGGAACTTCCATACTATTATGGTGGGATTGATATTTATACATGGTGAACAAATGATAAAATCTTATTAATTGATGGTATCATGTATGCATGATAACGTGGTATCATAGTTGTATTGAATTTTTTTCTCCAGAATCTTGCCGTAAAACCTGAGTTTACTGGTCCCTTTGTGTCTATTTTGTAACTACTATGCGAACAATACAAAAGTTTTGAGACACGAATGTGACATAATGTGTGAGACCTGAAGTCTACATGTGGGAAAATTATTAGCTGCTCCAAGGACATCGTGTTTTTATTCCTAACCAATCATCAATTGTCATGTCTTTTGTTATTTCTATTATTAACAAAAATTAGTGAATCCTATCTTCATCACTAATTATATTTGATTTGGGACACCACGTAACCGTGATCTTAGAATATTGAATAACTTCTCTTACATTTGAGCTCACTTTTTGTTTATAACATTTAAAAAAAATTTTGCAATTAGCTTTCTCATTTTGTTACAAAAGTGCCATACAAATGAAATATATATATATATATATATTAAATTATTATACATAATAATTTTTGTTACTACTGACCACATCATTTTAAATATAAATTCTATATCAAAATTTTTGGTAATATATCATTTTTCTGGTGCTTTTGGTTCTCTGAAAAAAAAATAATAATAAATAAATAAATAAATTTGTGTACACATATTTTCTCCTCCAAGTTCCAGCATGCACAAATTTTTTTCACAGACTCAATTTCATCGGGAGCCATGACACATTTCTTTAATTTTAAAATTTTAATTAAGCTTTAATAATGTAATAGAGAATAAAAAATAAAAAAATAAAATCAAGATTAAAATATCACATCACAACAAGATTCACTCTAATTAAAATTTAGGGCTTATTTGGCATAGACTATATAATTCATCTTTTTATTTTTTTATCTTTTTTTCATCACATCACCGCTCTACTTTTCTACACATCTTTAAAAAAAAGACAAAAAATACACTTTTTTAAAACACCCCAAATCAAACCTTTATTAAAGCTTCTTTATTAGAGTTTTTAATATTTTTCTTACATCAGAGAGAGTTAGAATGATGGAATAGAACCTTGATGGACCCCACCTATTCTGTATATTTTATGTAAATTTCTGTGCACGTATATTGTCTTTTGTTACTGACATCATTTATCATGTGAATTGTAACACAATAAGTCATTAGAGCGAGAATTTTTCCATTAGAGCATCTAGTTTTTTTTTTTTTTTTTTTTTTTATAATTAGGTGTTGTCATCGGTTACGCCCATCTCGTGTAATTTTAAATCTCTGAAATTAATAATGAAATAAATATCAACTAAACTTTTAGAGTAATTCAAATTTTAGATTTTAGATTTTTTTAATACATATATATATATATATCTTAAGAGGATTTAAGTGTAAATCTTAATAAGTAAATTTATTTTTTAATAGGTCTTGTGAGAATTAATGTTATTTTTCACCAAACTTTATTAAAAAGTGTCATTAATTGTTATTTTTTAGCGACAATTTAAAAATTGTCACAAGAAAGTCACTAATTATAAGTTTTAGCGACAGTTTAAAAAAATCGTCACAAAAAAATGTCACTAACTTTCAACTTTCAGTGATTGTTTAAAAAATTCGTCAAAAAAAAGTCACTAATTATAAATTTTAACGACAATTTATAAAAATTTTGACCAAAAAATCACTTATTGTTAATTTTTGGCGATATATGTACACTACAACAAAAAACAGAATTGGCGACCAAAAAATGAAATTTCGTCGCTGAAAGTGCATGAAATGGCGACTAAATTGCAATTTGTCGCCGAAAAGTAAGTTTTTAGCGACTAAAAGAGTTTAGTCGCCGAACAGCAGGTTTTTAGCGACTAAAAGGAAGTTTTGTCGCCTAATATAGGGTTTTCAGCGACTAAAGTTTGTTTAGTAGTCAAAAGTCACGCTTTTTAGCGACTAAAATAATTTAGTAGCAAAAAGGTATGGTTTTGGCGACTAAAAACAGGTTTAGTCGCTGATTATAGCAGTTTTGCCGACTAAAAACAATTTAGTCGCTGAAAGTGGGGGTTTTGCCGACGAAAATCCATTTTAGTCGCCCAAAGTAGGGGTTTTGGCGACGAAATTTCTGTTTGGTCGCCAAAAGTGTTGATTTTTAATTGAGAACTTGTTTTTTTAGCGACAAATAAATAATTAGTAGCCCAAAATAATATAATTAGCGACTAAATAATGGTTTTAGTCGCCAAACGTTGCCTAATTTTTTTTTTGTAAATAATTTATTTTTGACATAAATTATATTGAATTAAAAAAATTATATTTATAAATATTATTTTGTATTAATTGCGGTTAATATACTATATAAATAATATATATTGCATATATGTTCATGTGATGATGTATTGGTATAGTGGAGGGAGTGTTGTGCAAAGGGTTTGGCGTATGGAAGTTGGAAGTCGCAAGTTCGAAACCTGTTGGGAGCAGCGGAGGCAAAAAAAAAAAATTTCCTGAAAATACTTTCAGCGACTAAAGTGAATGGTCGCCAAAAGGTATAAATAATAAAATAAAAATAAACTATTGGCAACTAACAGTTTAGTCGGCAAAGGTATAATTTCCAAAAAAGAAATTGACTATTGGCGACAAAATATTTAGTCGCTGAAGACATATATATTGGCGACTAACAGTGTTTTAGTCGCCAAAGGCATTCGCGACTATTTATTGGCGACAAGACGGGCGACTAAAATTTTTAGTCGGGAAAAGTGAAATTTTGACATTTGGCGACTAAAATAGGACCTTTGGCGACTAAAAATTTAGTCGTCAAAGGTGTTTTTTCTTGTAGTGGTAAAAATTCATCACAAAAAATTATTTTGAAAGACAATTTTATTAAAATCTGATAAGAATTAAGTCCAATTATTAGGATCTATTGATAATTAACTCTATATTTTGATATATTATTGACATGTGAAATAATGTCTTGTTTGGCTAAAGTGAATTAAGTTCTTTATTCCATTTCAGCAGCATATAAGCTTTTGAGTGATGATCAAACAATTGATGTCACTATAATGATCTAGCAGCTCAAGAAGATGCAAACAAATTTAAAGATGTTTGAGTGATGATCAATTTTAATTGGTATATAGTTTCAAGTTCAATGATTGCTGTAGCTACTTTATTACCAAATTATCTCATGTAGTCCAAAGGTTGCCTTAGTGACTCATCAAAGTACTTTGAGAGAGAATTTTTTAGTTGAATTATTTTAATTTATGAGGGACAATTCTAAACTAGCTCCCCTCAGGAGTAATAAATAAATTTTGAATACCTATAATTACTCATAAATTATAGTCATATTTACTTGAAAATATAATTTTAAAATTAAATTAATAATTTAATAAAATAAATAATGATATATTTGATTAAAAAATTTGAGTCTAGACAAATAGTCTACTTGAAAATGGTATATGTCATATGTAGAATTTCAAAACAATACGTGAAATATAATAATATGAAGAGATTAATAATTTCAAGATTAATGGTCATAAAAACACTAAATCATTCTAATTTAGCTCCCAAACAAACAAAATCTATGAGTTTTGATAAGATCCAAGCCTTTTTAAAATGGCTTCTTCTTAGGTGTGCAACCCACAAAAGGTGTAAGTGGGTTGCACACCATGTGCCACTCACACAAAAGGTGTAAGTGTAAGGTGTAAGTGTAAGTGGAAAGTATAAATGAAATGTATAAGTTGCACACCATGTGCCACTTACACAAAAGGTGTAAGTGCAAGGTAAAACAGGTGTAAGTGTAAGGTATAAGTGAATACAAAAAGGTGTAAGGTGTAAGTTGCACACTATAACATTACCCTTTTAAAATATTCGAGTTGAGCAAAATCACCATTGCAGGTTGCCGTATAGTGGGCAAAATAAATTGTTTGAGTTAGGGGGTTCATTCCAAGTACGAAAAGAATGAATAATTGATATTTAAATGTTTCTAATCAAACTGTTTTGTGGATTTTACTTGTAACAGAAAAAGCTAATTGTAAACGCCCCATCCATTTATATGTTTACACAAGCTTTATTGAAAGTCTGAATGTGGGTTCTTTGGAAAAGCAAATCTTAAATTTGTTGGATCAATTAATATGATCTCACTTCAATTGATTCCATATAACTAGGCATTCTACACACACACACATATATATATATATATATATTTATTGAACAAAGTCATTCTTATACATTGTTAGTGTCAGATTAGGCTACAAATTTGATAATACAATCAATAACAGAAAAAGCATTCACTTGTTCAAGATTTATTTATTTATTTATTTATTTATTTATTTTTATGTATAAATTTTATATATCTTCAGAATTTTCCAATCATGATACCAATACTTGATACCACTTTTTAATGATAAAATATTATATATTATAAAATTTTAATTATCCATTTAACTCAACTCACTATTAAGAAACATATTCTCTTCAATTTACAAAGTAAATTAGATGGTGTTATTCGGGTTACATGTCTTACTTTGATAATCCAAACCGTTAATTATTTAAACCACATTATTTAGCTCATCCATGAAAAATGTATATATATATATGGGAAAACATATTTAAAATTTGTAGGAATTAACAAACAAAATTTAAATTTGTACTATATGTTCAAATATTAAATATATATTTCTTTTTATATAGATATTCTTTGTAGTCTATTCATCTTCTGAATTCTGGTATCGACATCACCAACGAAAAAAATTAAATTGATTGGATAATAATATTAACTATATGATTTCATCACTTGAAAAAATTGATTGTATATTTTTAAAGATCCGGCTATTGACAACCTTATGAACTGTCAATAAAAAAATACATAATATCAAAATAATTATAATCTCAATACACATTTCACATATAATTTTTGAAGATCAAATATCTTATGATATGAATATATGGTTAAAATTAATCATGGTATGTCAAACAATTAATTAAACATGATATTTTAATAAGATTATTGATTGTATAAACAGAATTAGAACATTCAGATATTGCTCCATCAGTCCACACCACAACGCTCTAATCTGCAATTCAATTCACTTTATTCTCTTTCAAGTCACCACAGCACTGGAAGTCACGATGCTTTTCATTCTTTAGAGCATTGTTTGGTTACTTTTAATATTTTTTAATTTCCCAATTAGGCAAGAGAATTGTTTGCTGGCAAAAGGGCGTCACCCCCGTAATACACATGTTTTGCTACTATGACAAAAATTAAATATGCAATAGAATACTATTTTCTCAGATTTTTCTTTTCAAACTCCTAGTTATTAAAAGATCAGGTATATCAGTTATATTTTACCAAAAATCATAAACAGGACAGAATTCTGTCTTCAGACTGTTAGAAAAATAGTATTAAATTATATGGAAAATATAATTTAAAAATATGTAAACAGTTTTTGAGTAAAACCAAAACTAAAATAAATTGACAAAATAACATAACAAAACTTACAACACAAATAGATAAAATCTGATCAAGTCGAGAGTGTGACACTCTTTCCTTAAGACAAATTCATCCTCCCACCGGTGCTTGAGATTCAATGGACGTCTATTTTCCAGGATACAATGATTAATGTCTTGCACTAGTAGAACTACTATTACTGTTGAAACAAATTGTCTTGAATTCTTCAGTTGGTGGTCTTCGGGTCTTCAAAACTTGGTGATGATCTTGTCTCTGTAGGACAGAAATTTGGTGCTTCAAATCGCATTACTAAGTTGCTTTCCTAAAAACAATATTTGCACCCACCAAAAGGTGTGCAGGAGGTTACAGCAAATTTGCCTTCACGATACAATGAAGCCTGATCTAAAGATCAAATCTACCGGCATTTGCACTGACGATAATAGATCAGAATACTCTTGATATAATCAAGAAAACCAAGACACTGATAATCAAATCTGCAAACCTTGATTACCAGTAAGAAAAGTAGAAATTTGCTTAAGAAACTTTTGATTGAAAACTCAAAATCAAGAGGGAGAGAGAGAGAATTGCAGGAATGAATTTTGAATTTTTGGATGGAATGATATGGCTGATTTCGCAGCCTATTTATAGGCCTTGATGCACCTGATCGAATGGTCATGTCCCTTGATCGCATCCAATCTGATCTGATTGTTGGATCGACGATCTACGGTGCAGATAATTTTCATACCGAATAGACGCATTGACTAATCACACTTGATCATAATCAGGTGCCATCTCATCCGTATGATCGTGCGGTCTCCAATCAACAGCTATGATCAACCCGCTCCAAATCAGATACACAACCGTTTGATCGGTTGGTTGACTCATCGCTAATGGACGACACGTCATTGCCACGTGGAGCTGACTTTATTCCATATCACCGCTCTAACCTGTCCGATGCAAATAGGAAAGCGCCCTTATGGCACTAATGCGTCCATGCTAAGTGCAAAGTGCGCTATCAAACGCCACATAACCTACGCCACGCGCGCACGTGTGGATGGTGCGAAACACCAACTTTGGGGTGTGGGTGCGTGCACACTAGCTTTCACCTCACAATTCTATATTCAAAGGAATATTCCATGTAACACTTTATTAAGTGTTCCATGTTTTGCTCTCTTTCCGATGTGGGACAAAGCCTCAAGCTTATTTCATGCTTTCAAAAGAAAAATATGGAAGGTTTTGAAAACACCCAAAAATAGACTATAAATTTGAAAATCCATTTTGAAAATTCCTCAACAATTACAAGCCTAGTGAACTTCGTTGTACATGTACTTTATTTATAGGAAAATTACACTCTGGAAAAATGAAGAATAAATGCAAAGTGAAGAAGAAATGGCAATTCTATATCCAGATTGAAGTGAGGGGGATGAAATTTATAGAAACCTCCATGACTCTTCAGAAAGGTTATGATCCTTCAAAAGGACATACCCTTCCATCTCAAAAGACACAATCATTGGAGTAAATTTTAATTCAAATTTTCCAACATATACATCCTTACATAAATTTAAGAATTAAACAAATTTTAAGTAGGTATTTTAATTACAAAAAATATTCACAAATTGAATTTTATATAAAAAAATTCATATGATATTATGTATTAATAATATTTTTAAAATTATGAATAATAATAATTAATGTTATGATATGAAATGACAAAAAAAAAAAAAAAAAAAAACCCTCTTAGGTGAGTATTAGAGAATGGTTCACCAATTAAATTTGTATACAAAAATGTATTAATAATACTTTTAAAATTATGAGTGAAATATTTTAATTTTAAATTAAATATTAACAAAAGACATAATTTTGTATAGGAGTCAATTGTAAAAAATCTAGAGGGTGTCCCACAGTGCAATTGTTAGATAATTTCACTGTGATGTTAATCGTCGTGGATTAAAATTATGGAAACAATAGAAGATGACATATATTTGACATTTTTCAAACCCCACATTTTGGTGTAAATTGCAAGTTCAAATTCTATGCAGTTTGATACTTTTTGATTATTTCTTTCGCATTATGAAAGTTGTTTTGAGTGATTGTTGGGTTCGATAGTTTCTTTAACGATAATTGGGTTAGGGCAGGTCATTTTTTTTGGGATTTTTTACCAGCCGATCCTAATAATTGAATCTATTACTTATTAGGTCCTAAGTGTCTATCTCATGCACTAGAAAGTTTTGTTGTATTTTTTTGTCCCAATTTTACCCGTATTGTTATGCTTCGCACGTTTGGTTTGAGTTATGTTCTATTTAATTTCTCTCTCTCTCTCTCTCTCCCAGAAGGATTTGGGTTTTGAAAAGGGAGGCAACGAAAGGTTTGGGTATAGAGATCGTAATCGGTGTGAGAAGGTATTTCATGCATTGTTGTGTTACAAGAGCCATTGATTGCGCCACTATAATGTTGGAGGAGATAAAGGCGTCACGGCGTCGACGATAGTGAGGAAGTTTGTGAAAAAGACTCGACAATCGAACGGTTGTTAGTTGGTGTTGGTGAACATGAGAGCTGCCTCTGTGGACCTTGGATTTGAGAGAGATGGTGTTAGATCTGAGAGAGATCAATAAAATCGACATGAACGGAGATGGGTGTGTCAACATTGACGAGTTTGGAGCTCTGTACCAATTAATAATAGACGAGCGAGACGAAAAAGAAGACATGAGAGAGGCGTTCATGGTGTCAAATTAGAACGGTGATGGATTCATCTAGGTATTTTCAATGCCGATCGGAGCTCCTATCTTGTTTAAACCAGTGATAAATTTATTAGTAAATTTGTTGAATATATTTATTTTTGTATAAAACTTGATAAACTAAACAGTGATAAATTTATCATTTGTGATGGTTATTTTCCTTTTGTAATTTTTTTTTTACAAATAGTCAGTGATAAATTTATCATTGAATCTAATATCGTCGTTGCCACCATTTTCCTCCATAAATGTATCATTTGTAATGGTGATGATTAAATTTTTCTTCTGAATTTTTTTTTTTTTTTGCAAACAATCAATGATAAATTTATCACTGAATATATCTCTGATTCTTGTGTTGGTTTGTAATGGTGATTTCTTGATTTTCCTTCTGTAATTTTTTTACAAACAAGTAGTGATAAATTTATCATTGAATATGATTTTTGATTCTTTGTCTTGATCTGTGAATGTAAAAAATATGAGAACTATTTTCTGGTAATGGCTTCTCGTCTCTCTTTATCATTTTTCTTCTCATTTTCTTTTGTTGCCACTAGATCTGAGGAGGAGGTGGTGGTAGTAGTGACGTACTTGGGATGAAAAATGGATAAAAAAGTATTATTGGAGGTCGGAGAATAGTGGCAACAGTGGAGGTTGCCGGAGGTGATCATCAGAGGTCTCCAAAGGTTATCACCAGCGATCGGAAATGATTGACAATGGCTGGAAAGGGCGATGGTGGGCCATGGCAGTGACATGTGCACAAAGTAGAGAAGTCAAACGTATGGGTTATCAGGGGTAAAATGGGAAGGTGGGCTAAATTATTTTGAAATAGGATTTCATGGATATTAAGTTCGGTCCAAAGGATCGGCCCGTAACTCCCCCGTTGTTTTGTGGTGATAGTTAGACTTATAGATATGCATTGTTAAATTATACTTGTCTAATTTTATGTAATGATTTTATATTTATAATATTTTTTTTATCGATTATAACAAAAAGCTGACATTAGGGAGTGTGTCCTGCATTCAAATTGCTCTTATACAAAAATTATGGTTGTGTTTGGTTATGTGTTCCAAACACATTTTCACCCACTGATTTGAGTGTGGTGTTTGTTTTAAACTTTCAAATTATAATTCTACACTCACTTTTGGAAACTCATTTCCATGCGAGAAAATTTGGCTAACCCGGATGTCCAACCGATTGACTGAAACAGTGTTCGGTTTTATTTTTTATTTTTTATATTGTATATAAAAAATATTTTCGAAATTTTTAAAATTTTTATATGAGCTTTGAAAAGAATTTTGAGTTGTGTGTTTGGTTATAAGTTGCAAGTTTTTGAATCAAATAATTTTTCTAATTTCAAAAACTCAAAACTCCCTTCAAAACTCAATTCAAAACTCTTTTTAAAAGTCATAACCAAATAAATTTTTCACACTCAAATCATAATTCCATAACTCATAAACTCAAAATACAACTCTATTCTCAAATCATATTTAGAAAATTCTACCAAAATGCTACCTAGGTTTCTAAAAAGATCATTGTTTAAACTACAAGAAAGAAGCTTTTTAGGGACAAATTTATTCCGTCCCTTAAAATGTAATATTTGTTGGGAAAAACTTTAGCCAAGTAATTTTCTCCGTTTCGAAGTTTGTCCCAAATGGTCCATCCAGAAAAGTTAAAAAATGACTTTTGGAGACAAAATTTTGCATTTGTCGCTATAAATAGACTTTTAGAGACAAAAATATGGGGTTGCAAAAAGTTTTGATTTTGAGACAACCAAAATTTGTCTCTAAAAGCCTAATTATAGTCCAGAGAAAAAGAAGTAGTTACGGAGACAAAAAAAATTAATTTTTGAGACAACATAAATTGGTCTCCAAAAGTTTAGTTTTTGGGACAAATGAAATTAGTCTCTAAAAATTTTAGTTTTTGGGACAAATCAAAGTGGTGTGCAAATGTTATAATTTTTTTGAGACAACTAAAATTGGTCTCTAAAAGTTTTATTATTTATTTATTTATTTTTTTTTTTTGTGCTTTTTGATTTTGTAACAATTACTCTAAAAATACTAGTATGAATATCAACTTATATTCCTTTCTTGATTTCTCAACAACCAAACAGAAAATATTAAACATATCACCAGACCATCTGTTCATCTCAGGCACTATGCTACTATCTGCAATATATTTGCAAACATGATATACATTAAGTAAAAACATCACATACACAAAATTATTCACAAAATTTCAGCAATATGGATTCTTAACAAAAGCTTAATCATTCACAAATTACTTCATCATGCTTGTCAAAGAAAGGTGTTGTACGTGACTTTATGGCAAGCATAAATTTCAAATGAAGAGGTTCATCAATTTAAGAGGTTCAACATTGCAGAAAATATTACAACTACATCTCAAAAATAAAAAACATGAGGTCTCATGGCATTACATAAAAGATAAAGAACAAGTCTCATCATTTTCCCCATTACATCAACAAAAGAAGCACAAAAAAAAATAAATAAATAAATAAAAATAAAAATAAGAAAGGCTACCAATCAAGACTCATATCTGTATCAAAATGACTTTCAAGCTCATCTTCTTCTTCATCGTCACCCTCAATTGTTGGTTCATCTTCATCATTACAAATGAAGTCATCACCCATAACAACCTTGGGTTGTACACAGTTATCAGATTGTAAAACTTCTATTGGAATAATTTCAGCGTCAATATCATCTCGATGCAAAACCACATCGTCATCCATAGCCTCAGTTGGTACAACATCAGTGCTTTCATCTTGTTGGAACACATCATCAATTTCTGGCACATCCTAAATTCTTCGATGTTGGAAATTTTTTACTACTCTCTAATTGGCACCTAACTTCGTATCATGAACATAGAAAACTTGTTGAACTTGAATTGGTAACACAAACGGGTCATCTTTATACTATCGACTTCTTACATCAATAGTAGTCAAATGTGGTTCGACTCGCAAAGTTCTACTACTACTGCTGTTATACCATTCACATTGGAATAAAACAACACAATGCCTAAGTAAATATGTCATTTCCTAAACTTTGCAAATATAGCCGTAGAACTTTATCAATTGGCCTTCATGGTCTCCTTCCACTACCAATCCACTATTTTGACCTTTACAACGGTTGTCACGGTCGAGAGTATGGAATCGAACGCCATTACAAATGCATCCTGAATATGTGTTCACTAAGCCATTAGGACCATTTGCTAATGCCCACATCTCATCGGTTGCTTTGGGCGACTTGTTGTTTCGCAATTGGTTCATCTACACAAAAACGGAAAAAAGAAAAAAGAAAAAAAGAAAGTGTCATGTTATTTTTGACATAAGTTAACTTCATCTGTAAACTATACTAGGAATTTTAGCTTACGCGATCTTTAAACCATGTAGGAAATTCTTTGCATTGTCTCTTGGCAATGTCATATGCACTTCCATGTTGTTATTGCAACAACATCTTGTGTTCCCTAGTTAATACAATGTAATTCATAAGTAATTTGAAGAATGATTACGTAAAAAAAGCATATAGCTCACATATAGTACGTCGAAAGGTTTGAGTCGTACTTTAGATATTCTTTTATTTCTGAGTTGTTGTGTAGGAGAAACCAATGAGCCATTTTGCGATCAACTAAAGACACATTGATTGTCGTTGCAAGTAGACCAAACGGACAAACATTTTGAGTGAAAACCGCTAATCCCGGGCCATTGTCACCCTCGTCATAGTTCCTTTCTTCCCGATTAAACATTGTTTCAACTTCATCCAAATACATCGAACAAAACGTCGTACACTCTTTGGAAATGTAAGCCTCCGTAATGGAACCTTCTGGCCGAGCTTTATTGCTAACAAATCCTTTCAGAAGTCCGAGCATCCTACATGGCAATATGATTTAAAAGTCAATATTTACATTTTGTACTATATTTAAATGCATATGAAAGAGGACTCGTGGTATTACCTCTCAATGGGATACATCCATCGATATTGCATAAGCCCTCCAAGCATAGCCTTGTGAGGCAAATGAATTGCCAAGTGAACCATGACATCAAAAAATACAGGAGGAAAAACCTCTCAAACTTACAAAGTATAAGTACAATTTGTCCTTGGAAAGGTATCTACACATCCCAATTGGAAGTAGTCATTGTAGAAGGACATGACAGTCATGACTTTTGAGGCCAGCTAATTTTCTACCATGAGTAGTGACACAGTTAGATATATTTGTTGCATAGCCATCAGGGTACTTAATCGATTTCAAGAAATCACAAAAATCTTGTCTCTCTACCAGGGACAATGTGTCCAATGTCAGAGGCTTCTCGAATGAGCCATTGAAATACTTCTTCAGGTGTAACTCCTTTCGTATTTGCGTGTCCTCCAGATCCAAGAGTGCTTTATCCGTGTCCTAGTTCTTGCCATTTATGCTTAATAGTGTCTCAACCAAATTGTCACATATATTCTTCTTTATGTGCATGACATCAAGGTTGTGTTGAAGCTTCAACATTTTCCAATAGGATAGGTCGAACATAATGCTTTTTTTTTTGTCCAATTGGAAGTTAGATTTTCATTCCTTTGTCTTTTTCGGTTGTCTGGATGCTTTCCATACGGCCTGTATGTCGCAGAATCAATTTGCTCCAATATTTGTTATCTCGATAATTCCACAGGTTTGGACCGATTCTCAAGTTGATCGTTGAAGAGCTTACTCCTTCGCCAATTATAGTTCTCAAGCAAATAGCGGCGGGCACCCATATACTATATCTTATTTCGCAAACTCTAAGATGATGCACCCATATTACAGTTAGGGCAGGCCAAGTAACCTTTTGTAGTCCAACCAGACATGTTACCGTATGCGGGGAAGTCATGGATGGTCCACATGACTGTTGCATGCATTCTAAATATGTGATTGTTTGAGGCATCATATGTTTGCACACCATGCTCCCACAATTTTATTGACTCCTCCAACAATGGTTGCATGTAAACATCGATGTCTCTTCCAGGTGCAAATGGATCAGGAATAAGCAATGACATCATCAGAAATGGCTTTTTCATACACTTCCACGAGAAAGATTGTAAGGCATTAAGATTACAAGCCACATGTTGTACGATGTGCTCATATTTACAAACAGATTGAAACCATCCGTGGCAAGCCCTAACCTTACATTCCGGGATTCCAAAGAAAATGTAGGATGCTGCATATCAAAGTCTTTCCATGCCTGACCATCGGTTGGATGCCTTAATATTCCATCATCGACACGCTTCTCTTTGTACCATCTCATATCTACGGCTATTTTTTTCGACATGTACAACCTTTTCAACCTTAGTGTCAAATGAAAGTACCTCAATATTTTGTGAGGAATCTTTTTACCACTCTCATCGTTCAACTTGTATCTAGACACCTTACACATAAGGCAATTCTCCAGTTTTGCGTTGTCCTTTTAAACTAAAATACAATCATTCTTGCATGCATGAATAGCCTCGTATCCTAAACCCAATTCACATAAGAACTTTTTGGCTTCATAAAAGGTCCATGGAACAGTTTCATTACACTTTGGTAGAATATCTTTGAAAACTTGCATAAACATATCGAAAGATTTGTTGCTCCATTTATTATACACCTTAACTTGAAGCATCTTAATAACGAAGGACAACACGAAGAATTTTTCACACCCCGGGCAAAACTTTGCGTTGAGCATCATCAAACAACCTAATCAACTTCAATAAGTTTTCTCTCTCCGAGCTATCTTTTTCTTCGTTGATATGATCATCCATGAGGCCACTCATGTAAATCTCCTTCAACATAATAGGAAACTCGCCCAAATTATCATCATTGTCAAAGGATGCAGCTCCATCTCTTTGACCATCATCGTTTGACCCACTCGACTGATCATGAGACATGGGAACATGTTCCCTGTGGTGCACCCAAGTTCTATAAAAACATGTGATTCCTCTTCGAATCAAGTGCATCCATACAACTTCTCGATTATGTTTTGTGCCATTCAAGCAATCGACACACGTACAACGAATGTCATCCTGTAGGCCTAAATTCTTCATAGCAAAGTTAATAAATGACTTAACAGCTTATTGATACTCTTTACTTTTCAATCTATCTTTTATCATCATCCAACTCTTGTCCATCTTTTGAACCCTACAAATCAAGCAAAGATTAACATAGGAATAGACACTAAATAAATAAAAATACTCAACAATTGAATTGAGTGTCTTTTATCATCATCCAATTATTGTCCATCTTTTCAACCTATCTTTTAGTTTTCACTTATTTGCAACATATTATACAATTTGAAAACACATGCTTTAGGAATTGTATTAAAAAGTTAGGGTGAAACAACTAACTATTTGGATTATGCAAGTAGAACATAAACAATGAGAGCTAAAAGAGAATGAGAAAATTCACCAAACACAACCATCGTAAGTAGAAAAAACAACCAAGCTATCATCAAAGGTTACGAACCCACGAACCCTAAGTCATAATGCAATAACCTTACCATTGTGCCAAGGTCCGTCTTAAGCTAGAGAGTACACTTTGATTAAAACGTTCTTTTGGCAGTGACTCTTAACCTTTCCGTTGAACAAGTTCCCAGCCGCCCCATCCTTTTTCCGTCAAAATTTCTTTCTTTTCTTTAACTTTCTTTAATAGAATGGTTGTTGATGAATTTAAGGATTTGATTTACATTGCCTAACAACTTCACTTTTTGGAGTAGTCTACTATGTATTAATATCTTATTAACCACCCCACAATTATATCATTCATTCCTTTTGGCTAAGTCATGTACGAAGTATGACAACACATGATACACAGCAAGAAAAGGAATAAACATTTAGGGCCAATTTATTACTACTTTTTCTGAAAGACATCTGGAGTTAATAAACTCTAATAAAATTTCAAACAGAGGCCTTCAAAGTTTCTAAAAGCATCATAACAGTTCCATTTTCCTTCTTTTTGTCAACAAAATTGGGGAATGAAGACAAATAAAAATACACACATACATATATATATATATATATATATATATGACATCTGGGCCAAACAAACTTCATTACAAAGAATATAACTTAATGAAATGTTTCTTCAATTAGATTCGCTTAGTTGAACAAAAAGGACATGAATAAAGGTTCGATATAGCTCAAGAGAACAATCAAATGAGAGAGATTAATATGAATAAAGCAAACAGGTCAAACCAATTCGAACCTAATTTCACTCACAGACATCTATTTGATACTAATTAGCACAACACAACGTAAAGAGAGAGCATGTCCTATATATTTCACAACATAATTTCACGGATTCAAGGATCTGAAACACAAATTAATAAAAAGCAAATGACACAATTCATAAGTACAGAATTGCAATACAGAACTCGAAGCTAGAGATCGAATCACAGAAAAGCAAAATGAATGCCAAAGTTCTACATTTGGTTTAAAGTTCGTAATCCATATGGGTTTCCCATATTTGCTTCAGTTTTCTCACCATCATGACTGAAAATGGACAATACATTATGTACAAGTTTATTACTGTTACTAAATAGTTTAGAATTAGAATACCCCAGTCATGTCCCAAATTCTTGCTCAATCCAGCTTGAATTTGGGATTTCTATGTAAAAATCAACACAAACACTATACCAAGTATGAGAAATCAACACAACATTAACTCAAAATCAACACAAAATTAAACAACAAAAATCATATAAAACCCTGGGGCAAGTGTGAGAAATGGGGAAATAGAGGAAGGGAGAGAGAAAGACCGAGATGGACAGAGAGGAAGAGAGAGCTCCATCGACAGAGAGAGATAGAGAAGGAGAAAGAGAGAGATAGACAGATATGGAGAGATTGTGAGTGAGAGAGCTCGAGAAAGAGAGAGAAAGAAGCCTAAAATACGTGTACAAAGCATTATATATACACAGACACACATATATTAAACATCATCTTTGAAATTTTAATCAATTATAACTACATAAATTAAAATTGGAATGAATCCAACAACAACAATGTCGGAAAAAAGGGAGAGAGAGAGAGAGAGAGAGAGAGAGAGAGAGACTATGTGAAAGAGAGAGAGCGAGAGAGCGAGAGATGGATGCACAGACAAACAGAGAAAGAGAGCACGAAAGCATGCATGCACGCATGTGCGCGCGCGCGCACACGAGAGAGAGAGAGAGAGAGAGAGAACCTATTATGTGTGGCTATGACGGTGGTGATTTGCGCCGATGGCGGTGGTCGTTGTAATGTCGCCCATACGATAAGCTACAGTGAATGGCGTCATTTTTGTAAGGTTTGGTGAGGTGTGTGTGTGTGATACACTATTGTGAAGTAGTGTTTCCTAACAGAGATCAACGCGTACGCAACAATAAAAGAATTGGCGCGCGTTGAAATTTCAACCTTTAGGGATTAATTTGCTTTTTTGTCGGGAAATGAATGCATTATGCCGACTAATTGCTTTTGTAGCCAAATATCACTCAACAGCGATGAAAATCTTAGTCGCCAAAAATCCTATTTCGTGACTTATTTCTATTTTAGTCGGGAACAGCAATATTGTTGATTAAATTTATTTTTTGTAAAGTAAAATGTGAATTAACAGCGACTAATATCCTGTTTAGTCACTAAAAATGGAATTTTTGCTTACTAAATTAGAATTTAGTTGCCAATAATAAATATTTATCAACTAAAATATTTTAGTAGCTAGATCCTAAACCAACGCTGACAAAATTAATTTTTAGTTGCCAAAAATTGTACTTTTGGCGACTAAAAATCTTTTGGTCGCCAAAGGTGCATTTTGTTTTAGTGAACACATGCTGAGTGAATCTCACCTTTTAAATGTACACACCCATGTCATTTTAATATCTTCTATGTAACTTCCATATCATTATGGTGGGGTTGATATTTATACATAGTGAACAAATAATAAAATCTTAATTTATGGTACCATGCATGCATGATAACGTGGTATCATAGTTGTATTGAATTTTTTCTCCAGAATCTTGCCGTAAAACTTGAGTTTATTAACATTGTGTTTGGTTGGGAGATTTAGGAATGGATTTGGAAAAGGAAATGGAAAAGGTTGGTAAAATGTGAATAAAATATACTTATATTTCACCTAATTTTACACATTTTTTTTTTTTTTTTTTTTCAAATCCCTTCTCAAATTTCTTAGCCAAACACAGTGTAAGGGTCCCTTTGTGTCTATTTTGTAACTACTATGTGAACAACACAAAAGTTTTGCGACACGAATGTGACATAATGTGTGAGATCTGGAGTCAACATGCAGGAAAATTATTAGCTACTCCATGGACATTGCGTTCTCATTCCTAACCAATCACCAATTATTATATCTCTTGTTATTTCTATTAGTAACAAAAATTAGTGAATCCTATCTTTTTCACCAATTATATTTGATTTGGGACACCACGTGACCGTGACCGTGACCTTAGAATATTGAATAACTTCTCTTACATTCGAGATCACTTTTTGTTTATAACAATTCTTAAAAATTTTGCAATTTGTTTTTCTTATTTTGTTACGAAAGTGCTATATATATATATATATTGTGTTTATTATTATGGATATAATTTACCACTACTGACCATATCATTTTAAATATAAATTCTATATGTGGGTGCTGATTTCCGACCACATTGCCAAACAGGAAACTCAGCTGGAGAGCACAGGCAAAATAGATTATGCCCGAACAACCTGTCACAGAAAGATAAGACTCTGGCAGTGGTTCGTCCACCCGGGGGCACTCCGACGATCAAGTCAGTACTTAGTTTATCTCTCAAAGATAACAAATAGTGCTTAACTTATAAGCCAGAATGCAAAAAGCGTACCTTAGACCCACGAGGGTGCCTTACTTTTATTACTAGCACTAACCTGATCCCTGTAGAAGCCTAGCTTCAATGGACTCCAGCTCAATGCTTATCTGGGACTCTCAACTAGATAGAGATAAACTCCCTAAGAGCTTTATCTTTATCTAGACTGAGGTCCTTCCCCATTCTAGGACTCTTGTCTCTTATCCACTCACCTCGGATTTCAGTATCTCCATAGATAACCTCGGCCTAGCCGAGATCATCCTAACACATAACCAAGCCACGTGGCACTTTGGCTGACACGTCAGCGTCACCTCGGCCACATGCTGTCATTCGCGAAATATGTCCCAACAACTGCCCCCTAGGTTCTATTAC
Source organism: Camellia oleifera (assembly GCA_022316695.1). Classification (NCBI taxonomy): domain Eukaryota; kingdom Viridiplantae; phylum Streptophyta; class Magnoliopsida; order Ericales; family Theaceae; genus Camellia; species Camellia oleifera. The sequence goes on from CM039309.1 coordinate 92,502,855, forward strand.
CTCGGTACACTGAGGTGATGGAACCTACATCGTTTGTCCTCTCAGAATGTCGGTTAAGACTTACTCCATCATTCATGACTGAGTTCATCACACATCGGTTTGTCACGACCAAAACACTGCAGTCTACTTTTTCAATGACCAAGAACCAAGTTCTTCAAGTTCCTTAACCAGGACCATTCCGCTAGCCAAGGTCCTTATTTCATTAAATCAAGAACTTCTAGAGTTTCATTTGTGTATGAGCTGTCACGCACGGTTTTCTCAACCGTGTTATCCACGTGTCCTTTTCTCATTGATCTGTACCTGACATACGCCATCAGGACGCGTCGCTTCTGCACGCGCTGCCTGACAGGCACGTCGTCCAAGGCACATTCATTGTGATTTTGTCGTCTTTTCATGTTTTAACAAAAATTCTTTCCATCTTTCCATCTTTTCACTTCACATCTTTGATTTTGCACAAGCTTTCTCTCTCTAAAGCTTCTCTCTTCCAAATCGCCATTGTCCAAGTTCTCGAGCTCTACAACTTGCTCTATTCATCCCCTCTGGCGAAGCACTCACCGTTCTGCTCCATTCACCGTCACCGTCACCGTCACCGTCACCGTCACCGTCTGACTCCGGCGTACCTCATATCGGCATCATTCTCTTCGGTGAGTCACTGTTTTCCCCTTTTCAGTCTTGGATTTATTTCAAACTCTATTGCATTGTTTGTTGTCATTGTGAATCTGTTCGTGTTCTTAAATCTTTGCCTGTGGTTTAAATTTCATCATTTGTGTGTTGAGCATGTTTGTTTACGATTTTGCGTTTGTCCAATCTATCTCTAGGTCTACACATACACACACGAACTGCTCATACACTTGATGTTTTTGTAATTTGGCACTGTCCTTGGCTTTGGCACATCTGCACACACTTTATTCAATGTTCTTGAATTTCTGTTTGTTTTCTTAAGTCTGAATCATTATTCTTTTATGTTTTTCTTGATTGATTTCCAGATTCTTGCATTTGATTCCTGTATCTGCATAGAGTTAGGTTTGGGTTTTGATCTAGAACTCTGTTCTTTAGGAAAACCGAACCAAAACCCCATTAGATTCTCATAAGCCTTTACTCTCGTGCTCTCTAGGGTTTAACTGAGATAATTTGCCATTTTCCAAACCTCTTACCAAAAAACTTGAAATTGGACCCACTTTGGCCAAGATAATGGGCATGTTCAGGTGGAGAGTCGACACCACTTTTAAGCTAGAGTACTTTAGGAGAGAGTTCTCTATCCCAGCCAATGTTCACCTTAGGCTGGCAAGGGAAAAGGACTCCATCATGCTTGATGGGGACTCCATGCCTTTCCCCGTAGTTGCTATCATAAAATGTGGACTTGGGTTCCCTCTAAACATCCTTTTCCGACAAGTCCTTCATTGCTACAAGCTCAACCCGATGCAACTGGCTGTAGACACTCCATTTTTTACCGTCCTCAAGACTTGGTTGTGCTTGTAGGTACACCCAACAACTGGTTCGATTGCTCGCCCAGCACTCGACTATCGCAGCAGAACGTCATCGGTTCGAGTTTCCCGGACCTTGTATCCTTTCAGCCTCATTTTTGGACCCTGATTTGGTCCTTTCAAAGTGGCCCTCCTGGTGCACTGCCGGCCATGGCTTTGTTCTTGCCGGCCACTGATGAAGCCTTGTCAGCCATCAGTATGCCACTACCGGCCATTACTAATGGCCGGCACCCCCCCTATCTCAGCTGGTTTTCCTCCAGATCTTTTGAGCCAGCTGGATTTTTGTTTGCTCCCCTCCATACACGTGTATGGAGGGATGAAGGCCTTGCAAAGCTTCTTGAAGAAGCTTTGGCTTTTCATTCCTCTATATAAGGAAGAGGCCTCTTCCTTAGACAGGGTTCTGGAGCTTTGAAGGAGCAAAACCTCTCTTTCTCTCTATATTGCTTGTGTTTAGTGCTTAGAAATTGGATTTCCTTGCACTTTTACACTACAACACATAGATATACACAACCACCATTGGACTAAGCTTCTTGGGAGGAATTCTTAAGCTCTGAAAACTGGTTTCCACCCCCTAAAGTTGCTGGTTTCAAAGAGGGTCTTCAAGGGTGAGCATTTCCCCAATTTTTGCACTTTCTTGCACCTTACTTTAGCCCTCTTTTCATATTGTTTTAGGCTTTTCTTATAACTAAAGAAAGTCTTTTTTTTAAGTGGCTTTTAAGTTTGGTTATGGTCATTCTGCTGTTTGGGGTGTGTAGCCCTCTTGCATGCTTTGTTTGGCTTTGTTTTAAGCCATATTTGGAGGCCTTCGAGCTAGCCTTGGTTTGGCCTTCCTACCACTAAAATCTAGTGGGATTTCAGTGGTAGAGGTGTGGTTTTGAGGTCCTAAATTAGAGGGGGTAGTCCCCTCTCTTTGTATTCCTCTTTGCTTGCTTTTTTTGGCCTTCCAAAGGACCATCCCTCTATGCATTTTTGAGGCTTGGTCCAGGCCTTTTTTTGTGACTTATAGGACCTACCTTGGCCCTATCCAAGGCTGGTTTGGTCATGTCTTGCTTGCATCTTGCATGTATAATGTAACTCCATTTATAGCTCATCAAAGTAGCATATGTGCATAGTCTTTGTTGAGTCCATTTCAGTCCATTTTTGGTGATGTTTTACCATGCCATAAACCTGTTTTGGGTTGGTTTCATTACTCCATGTTTGCTTGATGCACTTGTAGTGTAAATCCCCTAAACTAGCTTCATATGCTCCATGCCATGCCATGTCATTTTAGCTTGTTTGGTTTACATTTCAGCATGTATTTGGTCATCATTTGGCATGTTATGAACTTATCCATAGTTGGTTTGATCATCCTTTGCATGTTCCATATAGGTGTAGAACAAATCTTGTTTACTAGCCTTTTGTGCATGGTGTTTGGACTCATCATACTAGCATATTTTGGCTTTGCTCAAACTTGATTTTATGCTTATTTTGAAGTGTTCTAGGACTGTTTTGGACTTCCATGACCATATCACTCATGCTTTGTATAGTTATAGTGTAAATGCTTAGGCTAGTCTTGGGTTTTGAGGCCTCTATCATGTCATACATGTGATGTTTGCATGCCTTGCCCTCATTCCACAAGCTATTTCAGTCCATGAAATGTTGTCATACACTTGCATTTGACATGCCTTGAATGCTTTGTATAGCTTGTGCTTTATGCCTCAAGAGTGGACTTTTGTGCATGCCACTTAGCCTAAGCCTTTGGCTCATCATTTTAGTGCATTTTGGGTCCTAATATACCATGATCTAACTATGTTTTTGGTTGTCCAAGTCATTCCAAGATTGGTTCTCATAGGTGTAGTGCATTGCCTCTTTAAAGCCTTACATGCTCCATGCTTTTAGCTTTGTGTTCTAGCCTATGTCGGCTAGCTTTGAGCTTAGTTTTGGTCTTGTTTAGGCCTACCCTAGGACTGTTTTAGGTCCCCTCGGCCCTTTGGGGCTTGCCTTGTATGGCCATGGCTTAAGTCCCTTTGCTCACTTTGAGCCTTGAGCATCATAACATGCTATGCTTGCATTGTTGAGTTGATTTGGCATCAATTTACATGGTATTTCAGAGCTTACCTCATTGTCATATATCCATGTTTGTTGCTCCTTAAGTGTGCTTAAGAGTTGTCCTCTTTGTGCCTTAATACTTGAGCCATTTGGCATGCATGCTTGCCTTGCCTTTCCATGCTTTTCATGCCATCAATTCCATCACTCTGGCTACTAATTTGGACCTAGTTGAGAGCCGTCCATCTTTGGTGTAAGCCCATCTTACCATGTTGTCGCATGCTTGTTTCATTTCGTATGTTGTCACATACTTGTTTAGCTTCGCATACCTTGCATGCTCACATGTTCATGTTGCATTTTGTCATGTTGTCCAAGGTTGTTGCCTCACATCATGCTCATATGCTTGTTGCATGCTTGGGTTAGTTGCATGTTTGCACATTTAGGTTATGTTGCATGTTTGCCATGCTTATATGTTGCATTGCTTGGATTAAGTATTAATCTGAGCACAAGGAACGAGGGGCGTTTCATACTTCAAGTGATGGAACGTGTCTCAATTCTCGATCGCCGAAGCTCTTGATGATTCATGATAGAGTTCTAGGCTTTACTTGCTTTATTTGTGCATTCATTTTCATATTGATTTGCATAAGCTGGATCTTTGGCCATCATGCATCGGGATGCGTGATTGATGGTCGTGGATCCGACTTGGCCTCTCCCTTGATGTTTTGAGGTGATTCAGAGTGCCACGGCGTGTACATGTCCTTGGCAAACCCTCCATTTTCTCTATTTTGTGCTTCGTTGCAGTTTTGTGTCACAGCACACCAGTGGTCGGTAGCCTGCCACTGATGGCCCGCAGTGTGCCACCCTTGGCCGGCAATGGACCATCCTTGGCCGACAGACCTCCCTTCATGGCCGGCAGGCCACTGGTGACTTCCCCTGCAGTGTTTTGGTAAGTTTCGGCAACAAACACTGAAAGACACCCTGCAAACAGAGCCTCTAAAGAGCAATCGGAAGGCGTTTCGAGGCGAAGAACCGAAGCGAGCATGCATGCCTCCCTTCTTCAAACAGAGCTGGAATAGCATCATTTACTGCTTTCCCTACTTGCTTATTATCATTCATTTATTAGTTAATTAATTCGTTAATTAATTAAGTTGTGTAATAATTAGTTGTAGCTAGTTGTTCAATTCGGTTTTGTAACAAGTAATTAGCTCGTGAGTTAGTTAATTAGGCAGCTTGTATTATTTATTCGGACCCTCCGAGCGAGGGCACAATTGTAATAAGTGTGCGTGAGTGTGTGTATGTCTTCCAACCTCACGTCTTTCTTTCCTTTTATTTACTAGCTTTCGATGGTTAGTTTAGGGCATGTTTCAATTAGCATACTTATGCTTCGCATGTTTGCATTCATTCATTCGTGTTGCATGCACCGGGCTCGACGCATCATACTAACTGCATCGTATTTCAATTCCAAGTTGAATACTTGTTAGTTGTAGCATTTCATATGCCATCTTAGATTAGCCGAGCCTATTCTAGTGGTATTTTGCCTGTGATGCATTAGCCATTCTAACATGGACTTGGATCATACATTTGATTACTAACAAGTTCTTTGTTTTGGCTTGAAGTACTCGGTCAGTATTTATGCTTTAGCATCTCACATGAGTGTGAATGTTAACATGACAGCATGCTTACCATGTGGCTATATGCTTATGTGATAAACTGCCTGAATGCCTGTGGGTGAAGGGTGGATTACTTGAATTGGGATAATTCATTGAAATCCGTATTTTAGCCTACTTGCGAGTAGCAAATTTCAAAACATTTCCAAACAAACGGATATGCAATGCTTTGTTCCAAATTTGGCGATCTAGTCTATACTTGTTTTGCTGTGCGCATCACATAGTAATTCTAGCTAATTAATCGGAATAAGAACGCATATGTTTTCAAAACTAGATATCATGGTTAGTAGAGGCCGATCTTTGATCGGGCGAGCGGGGGTGCTCACGAAGTGACCTTCCCCAATCGTACCCAAGTTCCCGAGCCGAGGCAACTTTGGTGATGACGGACACATGGCCTTAGGCAACGAGTCAGGGTTTCCTAAATTTTCCCAAAAAATATTTAGGTGGCGACTCTGTATCTGGCAAAGCAATCCATGTTTGGCACTTCTTTCAAAAAATCTGTTTTCAAAATGATTTGCCGGATTTGGACTCTTTGATGATTCATCGATCTTGCATTGCACTCTGCGAGATTAGATACAGGACCGTGACATTGAGTCCTAAACTGTAGTGAGCCCCAAATGAACGAAACGGGTTTCCCTCACGGGACATTCGGGGACGTCTACAGTTTTTGGCGACTCTGCTGGGGAGTTTAGAGAGCTTGACTCGAGCTCGTGATATCTTGTTTTGACTACACTCATGTGTTTCTTTGCATTGCATGTGCATTAGTACGCCTAGGACACCGTGTTTGCCGTATGCTATTCTTGAACGGTTTGCCAGAGGCTCGCTTCGAGAAGCGTGCCATAAGGCTGACCGGTTGCGGGCTCTGCCACGACGGGAACACAAACCCCGGTTTTACCGGGGCACCCTTTTCGACCATTCGACCTAGTGCATATCGAAATCCATAGTGACCATTCCAAACTAGGACAGGTTGCTTACCCGATGTTAGGTTGTTTGAAACTGCTGTGTGCATAGTGAAACCCTAGCTCCTGACAAAATAGGATAGGGAAACTTTACCCTAACATAGGGGTGATTTGGCTCTCACTTGCTTGTTATGTGTTTTTGGAGTGTGTCTCTATACGAATGCATGTATTAGTCTACAAGTTTGGGCATCTGGCCTACGGACACCAGTTCAGTAATCTCGGTATCAGGCCTGCGGGCACCAGTTCAGCATTCTTGGAATCAGTTATCTGTGGGTCTCCGATTCAGTTTTTGGGGTAGTGATTTGGGAATAATGAGTAGTCTTTGAGAAAAGTGGATTTCAGCTTGTCAACCGTGTGTTGATTATACCCGACTGTGTGTTGTGTTTATTTACGCTGTTATGCTGTCCGTTTGTCTGCTCACTTATTTCCTTATTATTGTTTTGCTTATCTTTTTGCTAGGTAGTTTAGCACAATTGCTTCAGACCAAGCAGATATTCCCCAAGCACTCTGGACAAGAGGTCGCCGACTCCATCGATCTGAGGATCTGGTAGACGGACAACTAGTGTACCACTCTCTACCCCCGGTTGCTAGACGGAGGGCAGTTAGGCAGAGGGCATCAGTTCAGCAGTCAGTACAGAGGGCTTTGTCTACCTCACCGGTGTACAGTAGGGATCAGGATCCAGTTTCTCCCACAAAGAGGGAACATATATCGATTGTTCAGTCAAAACAGAACAGTATGGCCAGTTTAGAAGAGATGGTGCGCCAACTCCAAGAAAGTATGAAAACAATGCAACAAGATGTTGTTCGACAGGCAGAGTTCGCCAGGCAACAGGCCACGGTCATGAATGAACAAGCACAATTAATTGTAAGGCTACAACAGCAAACCGGAGCATCTGCTTCGCAGCAAGCTCCTCCCTCGCCAAGAGTTCCAACCCTCGGGGAGACAGCCAATGTTCAAAATGATACAGACATTCCCACAGGACCCCCTCCACCCCTGGTCCTACCCCAAATCCAACTCCAGTTATCTAAAACACCCACCAACCTACTGGACTCTCCCTTTGAGTTCGAGACAGACCCCATAGCAGTGAAGTTGAGCAAGCTTGAAAAGTTGTTCAAGAGATCCCAGGGAGTCAAGACCATCCCTGCCATTGAAGATGGATATACCGACGCAGCTGTGACGTTATCTGACAGATTCAAAATGCCTCATATCGACCGATTTGATGGGTCTGGCGACCCCATGGTGCACCTAAGATTGTTTTTAGATATTTTAAGGCCAATGGGCCTTACCAGACTGCAGAAGCTGTCTCTGTTCGGCCGGACCCTGTCGGGTGTGGCGGCCATATGGTATGCCAAATTAGAAGATGACGTCAAGAGAAATTAGGACGAGATGGCTGAGGCCTTCATTGCGCAATACTCATACAATACACAAATCGAAATTACGACCCGTGATCTCGAGATAACAAGGCAAGAGCCTAAAGAGAGCTTCTCGGAATTCGTGACTAGATGGAGGGCCAAGGCTTCGATGATGACCTTAAGGCCCACAGATAAGGATCAGATTTGGATGATTGTGCGCAATCTTCAGCCGAAGTTGATGTAGAAGATGATTGTACTCCCCTTCCCTACCTTTTCTGATCTACATAAAATGAGGGTACAGATTGAGGACGCCTTGAAGCAAGGCTTAATTGATAATGACCGGAAGCAACCCCGAAGAACTTTCAATCGCAGCAGCAATACGGGCCCGAGCGGCACTACGACTACAAGAGCCTTCGAAGTGAGCATGGTCACCACCAACCCCCCTCCAAGAACCATGGCAGCTACGCTATTCTCCAGCGCGTCCGGAAGCCATACCCAAATAGCCAAATACCCACCCAAAAACACAAGAACCTTCGCTCCACTGTATATGCCCCTATCAAAAGCTCTGGGGGTTTTAATCAGAAAAGGGCACTTGAAGCCCCTAGAGCTGCGGCCATTACCGAAAAAACTTCCCCCTACCCACAATCCAGCCAAATATTGCACATTTCACTAACAGCATGGTCATGACACCGATCTGTGCTACCGATTACGTCATAAGATTCAAGATCTCATCGATAACGGGGTGATTCTACCTACCGAGAAACCCAATGTTACAACAAACCCTCTCCCCACACATAACCAAGCTTCACCTCCCAAAAGAATCAATTTCATCCAGACTGGGGTCGTGTCTTACGATCCTAGCATCTATATCACTCCTTCCCATTTGCCTAAACCGAAGGTACTCCTTCCTGATTGCACCGACTTGTGCATGATGGACATCTCCATAACCCAACCTAAGCCCATGGTGGGGACTGTCGAGGATAGAAGAGGGGAGATTTCAAAGGAGGAGAGGGTTGTTGAGCCAAAGTTTGAGAAATCTGGGAGTTCTGTTGAAAAAGTATACAGTCCAAGTGACTACATTTCGTCAATAGGCCAGGATGGGCTAGATGTGGAATTGCCGACGGGAGCAAAGCTGTGTGCGATCCAAGGGGATGGTTTGGGACAGAGGATAGATGATTTGACGGCTGTGGAAGAGGACCTTGCCAATCTCCAGTTTTACAGTGACTAAGATCCAACGGACCCAGCAGTCAACTGGTTTGATTATGAGGAATCAGCAGAGGCTACAGGGTGGTTGGATGATCAACCGGATGTTGTGGAAGAGTTCCAACCAGAACAAGGCCCGGAAGGGGCAGGGATGTCAGTGACGACCGGGAGGGTCGGAGAACAGAATATACCGTCGGAGAGCGCCGGTGTCAAGAGTTTCGCTCAGGATTGGAGCATTTCGAATACAGGAATTATTGAGCAACCAGCTATGTTAATACAGTCGGAACAGGAAAGATTTGAAGATTTCGAGAGAATCAAGAAGGCAAAGGCCCATATGGGGACTGAAACTATTATAAGCACAGAAACAGAGAATGCTGCGAGCATAGGGATGGGAGGTATTGCGAGTACGAAGACAGTCATACCAGAGCCAGACAGGTGTCTGTCGACTGCTGATGGAATGTGGGGGGAGGATGAGGATTTATGTCTTGCCTATATAGACGAAGATTGGGGGAATAACCAACCCGATGACACCTGGTACCTTGGAGAAGTCGACCATATGACACGGAGCGGGCGGTACTTCAAACCCCCGCACTTAGATCAACCAGAGGCTTCTGGGAAAGATAGGGAGGCTGAGAAGCAAAAGGATAAACAACTTGAAGAGCAGGCTGTGCTCAAACATTTAAAAAAGATACAAGCAGACATCTCCATCTGGGGACTGCTTATGGCATCACGAGTGCATAGACAGGCTGTCTTATCAGCCATGGACAAGGCAAAACTTTCGATAGAAACCACGCCAGAACAGCTGGAAGGATTAGTCTTTCCGGGAGGGGCTACCCCGACGCTGACTTTTTCCAACAAGGAACTGCCACCTGAGGGGGAAAACCATAACAAACCACTCTACATCTCTGTGGAGTGTAGGAATAAATGGATGCCGGTGGTTCTTATTGATATTGGATCCGCCATCAACGTCTGCCCGGCAAGGACAGCGTATGCGATCGGTTTGAAAACTGCGGACTTTTTACCAACAGCATAGGTAATTCGGGCATACGACAACACAAGTAGAGAGGTCATGGGGACGGTGAAAATTCAAACTAAAGTTGGGCCAGGACAGCATGAGATAGATTTCTATGTCTTAGAAGTTCCGACAACTTTCAACCTGCTTTTGAGGCAGCCATGGCTGCATCAGGTAAAGGCAGTGTCATCCACTTTGCATCAAATGGTGAAATACCCCCATGGGAAGGGAGTAGCCAATAGGAATGGCAACGGGGCGGGGCAGGGTCGGGGGCCACCCTCCCCGTCCCCGATCCCCGATAGTGAGAAATTCCCCGGCCCCGGCCCCGATCCCCGACGGGGATCCTATCGGCCCCCCCACCCCCGCCCCCGATCGGGGTTCGGGTTTCCCCGACCCTGAAAATCCCCGATCTGTTCAAAAAATATTCAATGAATTTGTTGTATACATAAACATATATATACTCAAAATCTGTTGTATTGAATAGATTCATATATACATATATATGAATCTTTATATATATATTAATCTATCATCATCACCAAACAGCAACTTTAAAAAAAAAATTAAAAAAAAATCTAAAATTATTCATTACACATATATATGTATCTATCATCATCCACTTAAAAAAAATAAAAAAATCTGCAGATCTGTTCGTCAAGCTGCAGCGGAGGATCAGCATACCATTTTTGTGCAACTTTCTCCAACAAATTTAATTTGAAGTCCAACTTGGAAAAAGAAAAAAAATAAAGAAAAACAGAGAGAGGGTTTACAACTGATATGCAGCCAATAGAAACAAATCTACCGACTTTTTGGAAAGTATGAAGCATTCCAGTGAAAAAAAAAAGAAAAAAAAAATGAAAGAGAGATAGAAGGAGAGGAGTACAGAAATTTTCCTTGCAGATCCCTTCCTTCAGAGCCCTTTAAGCTGCCCAACCAGCCCTGTCAAGGCTGTCCATTCCTCAAATGCAGTTGCCGATGAAACAAAAGCTATTTTAGCGAAGAGGCGGTGTTGCAAAGAGGAAGCCATAGCGACGGAGGCGGTGGTGGTGGAGGATCGGCGACGGATCTGTTCAGATCTGAGATGAGACTGAGATTTGAGTCATTCAATGAGGGAGAGAGTGAGAGTAGAAGAGAGAGAGAGAGATAGAAGGGAGGAGAAGAGGCTGCGGTTTGGTTTAAAACCAAACCCTATATTATATATGTTATATATATATAAGGGCAAAACAGTAATTTTCTATTGGGGAAAACGGGGCGGGGATCGGGCGGGTCCGGGGCTGAAATCTGTATCCCCGTCCCCGGCCCGTATATCATCGGGGATGAAATTTTGAATACCATCCCCGTCCCCACGGGAATATTTTTCGAGGAATCACCACTCAATTCGGGGTCGGGGGGTCGGGTCCCCGTCGGGCCGAGTCCCCATTGCCATCTCTAGTAGCCAATGTTTTTGGGAATCCATCAATTCATCCACCACCAGAGGTATCTACGCCTGTTCTAGAAATTGAGCATGGTATGGAGGATGTGTTCATATCAGGTTTTACCTTGGCTGAGGCTCGGGTTGTACAGAACATCATGGCTACTAACGACGAGATATATGTCAGTGCTCAAGGAGTATATCTCATGAACAAGCTCCAACACATCCCCAGGTTGGGATTGGGAAAGAGCGTCCGGAAGGGCATCGCAGTATTGGCCGAAGTACCATACGACCCACACACCTTTGGCTTGGGTTATCTGCCCACCAAGAAGGATTGGATAAGGAAAGGAAAGGAGATGGCTGGGAGAGCCAGAGCGAAACAAATGGGGAAACCTTTTGAGTTGATGCACCAGCCCATCTAGGGTACCCTAAACAGACGCTTCGTCCGGGAGGGGGAGGACTTTCCATTCTGTGGCTTCCCAGAGCCGTAGCTGAACGCCGAGAGGAGGCGTGTGCTGAGGTTCGAGATTTTCTTTGACCTGCAGATACCTGAGGATGATGTCGCCAAAGAGCAGGCAGATCTATTAGTGGGAGTTGAGCAGAGTAGAGCAAGGAGATGGAGTCTGAGGACACCAAACTTGAAATGGGGGTAGCACTGGCATGTCTACTTTCAGATCCTCCGATCGGACAGAAGTGCTTGAAGGATAACTTCTCTGTGTCCATGATCGGGAATGAAACAGCTGCGGGCCTACCATCAACTATTTTGGATGCATTCATCGCACCCTCTCTTGTTTGGCAGTACGAAGAGGGATTTTTGTCAAACAGCACCGGGTCAGGTAGTGAGCCAGAATCTGATTCCTTCGAATCTGTTGAGTCAGAATCAGGTTCCAGCTCGACTGAGTCTGAGTCCGGTATTCCAGGGGGTGATAACCCAGATGCCACAGTCCTGTCCAGGTCGTCTTTTTCTTTTTCTTTTGAGTCTGTTGTAACAGAAGAATCGGACGGGTTGGAAGTACATAATGAGAATGATATGGATGTGATTTCTGAGTACTTTTCTGTGCCTTTGATTTATTGCTTGAATCAGGACTTTCAAAATTTTGATGAAAACGACGAGGAAAAAATTCCTCTAGTTTTACAACGATTAATTGATCAAGAGCAGGAAAGATTTGTTAAACCCTTAATGGATGAAATCACTACTGTGAATATTGGTACTGAGAAGGACCCGCGGCTGGTCCAAATTGGGTCCACGTTGTCTTCGGAGGAACGCGAGCGCTTAGTCACTTTATTAAAAGATTTCAAAGATGTTTTCGCGTAGTCTTACGAAGACATGCTTGGGATCGATCCTCAGATTGTACAGCACCGGATCCCTCTTGACCCCGAGGCCCGACCTGTCAAACAGAAACTCAGAAGGATCCACCCTGACTGAGCCATCAAGATTACGGAAGAGGGCAACAAGCAAATCAATGCAGGCTTCCTGCTGGTATCCGAATACCCGACTTGGTTGGCCAACATTGTTCTAGTGCCGAAGAATGATGGCAGAATCCGAGTATACGTGGATTTCAGGGATTTGAACAGAGCTAGTCCGAAGGACGACTTTCCCTTGCCACATATTGATGAGTTGGTGGACTTCACAGCAGGGCATGCTTTGCTTTCGTTTATGGATGGCTTCTTAAGCTACAATCAGATAGTGATGGCACCTGACGACTGGGAAAAGACTACATTCACCACCCCATGGGAGACATACTGCTACAGAGTGATGCCGTTTGGGTTGAAGAATGCTAGAGCTACATATCAACGGGCCGCGACCACGATATTACATGACATGATCCACAAAGAGGTTGAGGTGTACGTGGACGACATGATTGTCAAGTCCAAAGAAAGAGAGGGCCACTACACCGCCTTGCAAAAGTTCTTCAAAAGGATCAGAGAATTTTGGTTGCGGTTGAATCCTCAGAAGTGTATGTTCGGTGTTACAGCAGGGAAAATGATAGGGTTTCTGATTACACAAAGAGGCATCGAAGTCGACCCTTTCAAAATCAAGGCCATCTTAGAAATGCCACCACCAAGGACTGAAAAGGAGGTGCGAGGCTTTCTGGGCAAAGTGTAATTCATAAGACGGCTTATCTCAAAATTAACCATGACTTGTGAACCACTTTTTGGTCTCCTAAAGAAAGGAAAGAAATTCTAGTGGGACGGCCGATGCCAAGCTGCTTTTGAACAGATCAAGAAATACTTACAGAACCCGTCCATGTTGTCACCGCCAGAGCCGGGGAGACCGTTGATTTTGTATCTTTCAGTAACTGCAACTACAATGGGCTATATGCTCGCACAAGAATTTGAGGACAAAGTGGAGAGAGCCATCTACTACCTGAGCAAGAAGATGCTGTAGTATGAAACTCACTACACACCATTAGAAAAGGCTTGCTTAGCCTTGGTATGGGCTACCAGGAAGCTGTGGCACTACCTGTTAGCTCACTCCGTAATGTTGGTTTCACGACTAGATCCCATCAAATATCTCTTCGAGAAACCGGCACTTACGGGTAGGCTAGCTCGTTGGTTGCTGTTGCTTTCTGAATTCGATTTGAAATATGTGACACGCAAGTCGGTCAAGGGAAGAGCAGTGGCAGAATTCTTAGCCGACCATCCAGTGGAAGAGGGTGAAGCAGTCGAGGACTTATTTCCAGATGAGGCCATTTTGCACATCGAAGATAAAACTTGGACGATGTACTTTGATGGGGCGTCAAATCAGTACAAGTATGGGATAGGGGTGTTGCTGATAGCACCCGACAATTCTCATATCCCTCTAGCATTCAAACTCTGGTTCAAAGTCTCGAACAACGAAGAGAAATATGAGGCATGCATTGCCGGTCTAGAAGCAGCCCTAGAACTAGGGGCAAAACGGTTGGACGTCATTGGGGACTCGAACCTTGTTGTGTCTCAAGCAAAAGGAGACTGGAAAGTCAAAGAAGAAAAAATGATGATGTATCACTAGACCTTAGACTTGTTAATTCCTCGGTTTGAGAAGCTAAACTTTCTCATCTAGCTAGGGAGAACAACAGGTTCGCAGATTCACTAGCAACTCTATCTTCCGTGATAGACATCCCGTTCGGAGTCCGAATGCGTCCAGTCATCATTGACCAGAAATTTGCGCCAGCCTACGAGTCGATTGCTGCTATAGATGAGGCTCGGGATGAAAACCCTTGGTATTACGATATTTGGAATTTCTTGGAGAAAGAGGAGTATCCACCAGGGGCAAATGCCAAGGATAAAAGGGCAATCAGAAGAATGGTTGTTCAGTTCATCATCTACAGGGGTAAACTATATAAGACAGGTCTTCTGGGAATGCATAAGCTGTGTGTAGAAGTTGAAGAATCAAAACGCCTGATGGAGGCCATTCATGGAGGGGAATGTGGTGCACATATGAATAGAGTAATGTTGGCTCGGAAGATCCTCAGACAGGGTTACTATTGGTCCACCATGGAGGAGGATTGTATTGGCTTTGTTCGGCGATGCCACAAATGTCAGATCCATGCAAACCGCATGAACATCCCACTGTCGAAGCTGTACAATATGACTTCACCATGGCCATTTTCAGTTTGGGGAATCGATGTGATCAGGGCTGTCACTCCGAAGGGGTCGAATGGGCATGAGTTCATCTTGGTCGCGATAGATTATTTTACAAAGTGGGTCAAGGCCCAATCTTATGCGGTGTTGAAGGCTTCACATGTCGCGAAGTTCATCAGAAACAACATCATCTGTCGTTATGGGGTCCCAAATGAGATCATTTCAGATAATGGTTCCCACTTCAAGAAAGAAGTGATTGACTTGTTGGAGAAATACAATGTGGCTTTTCATAAGTCATCCACATACTGGCCGCGAACCAATGGAGCGGTTGAAGCTGCTAACAAGAACATCAAACACATACTGCAGAAGATGGTGGAAACCTACCGGGACTAGCCAGATAAACTGGTGTTTGCTCTGTGGGGCTACCGGACTTCAATTAGAACTTCTACTGGGGCGACTCCGTATTCATTGGTTTATGGGATGGAGGCCATTCTACCTATCAAAATTGAGGTTCCGTCTTTGCGAGTGTTGGCTGAGTGCCAAATAGCCGAAGCAGATTGATAGCAGAGTAGATTTAAAGAACTCATGCTCTTTGACGAGCGCAGACTGAAAGCACTGTACCATGTTCAAGGTTATCAGCGCAGAATCGCCCGGGCTTTCAACAAGAAGGTTAAGTCCAAGAATCTAAAGGAAGGAGATTTGGTACTCAAGGACAACCAAGCTCCCATCCACGACCCAAGGGGCAAGTTCAGACCCAATTGGACTGGTCCCTACATCATTAAGCCTATTTGGTCGGATGAAGCTGTCGTTCTGATGGACCTAGATGGCCTAGAGTTCTCACAACCGATCAACATGGACAAGTTGAAGAAATATTATCCCTGAGGCCCGCTAGGCCGAAAATCCGAAAGGGCGACCTAGGCAAAAGTTAGAGCATGAAAAATTTGAAATCACAAAAACTGAGCTCGCAAGGTTGAAAACCCGCAAAAGGCGGCCTTGGCAAAAGTTAGAGCGCAAAAGGAGAGTGAAAATACTCGAGTGAACCCAAGCCTGAACTACGTAAGGCTTGATTCCCATCTTTGGGATGCGTAGGCAACTTCATCCTGAAGTCCAGCCATAAACTTTTCCCCGATCAACTTTGTCCATTTGATCAGCTCGGTCATCTTGGCCTGTTCAGTATTCAAAAACTTTGATTGTAATCTCTGGTGCAGTACTATTCAAACTAGGGGCAACTTTCCGTTGCTGTGCGGTGCCGCGGTACTATTCAGACTAGGGGCAACTTTCCAGTTGCTGGGATCCGGGGTTGTGCATCTCAGTGATAGATCTCAGGCATGTCTAGTTCTGATCCATATCGAAAATAGTTTTGAAAAGTTTTAATAAAAGTTGACTTTGTTCAAATTAATCTTTTTACAACTAAGACCATTTCTCGACCAAAACGGGAAATTTTCAATACCACAACCTTCAATTTCATTGATTTCAACACAGAGTTCTCCTGCTATTGCATACAAATTGAAGTTGCTTTTTATTACATTCATAAGGAAAACTTGAAAGTACTAATAAAGCAATAAACCCGGGGCATAGATAAGTCAGGTGTTCCTGCGCCCCCTCCCAGAGCTGGTCGAAGCCTCTGATGCTAAAGTGGGCCCTTCCTGTGCCTCTTCGTTGAGCCAATCCAGGCACTCATTAGACAAAATGCAACTGAAAGTGGGAATGGGGGCCAGGAGCTCTCTAGTCCTCCATGCTGTGGTATACCGGGCAAGCTGTGCGCCTCAAACCGGGAATGCAGCAGGGTACTCTATCCCCTCTGGCGGGCAAGTCTGATCACGACCGAACTGACGCCGGATCCGAAACGGAAAATTAAGACACAGTGAGTCAAGCCAATCAGCTGAATCCCAGGTTGGCGGGTCATGTTGTAACTCATTGCTAGTAGATTGAGCCAAGGGCACCGCCAAGCAATGCGGTCTGCGGACAAGCTGCGCATCCAGTCGAACCACCAACCCTCATCACGAGCATCGACTAGGCGTTGTCTGAAGAAGTAGCCGCAGGCTGAGTATACGGGGCAAGACTCCACAATCTGTAACTTGTCTATCAACCACACCTGGGGAGGGATTGAAAAATGAGAGAATAAAGAATAGAGAGATGTACGATGAAAGAGAAGTAAGGAAAAGGGTTTTGTGAGAAAAACCGAGCCTGAGGGCCGAGTGATGTGAGCAATACACATGTGAGATTGGGGTGGGAAGCATTACCTGCAATAGCAGTGGGCTCCCTACAAGCCTAGCTGTTTCTCGGCGATGAAAAGCGTCTAAGCCCATCAATGTCTCAGCCAATGTCATGGCAATACAGCTCTTGCCCTCCTTCAAGCCTTGGGCGACCTCGATCAATCAGTCACTGAATCCACCAGAGCCCAGGGCAAGTAAGAAATGAGATAGCAAGCATAGGCAAAGCGCGTGTCACCGATAGCCCTGCCAATGATGGTCGCCGCGATCGCCAGCATCAGAAAATCGGCAAACCAAGCTTGGGATGTCCAGCTCCCCATCATGAATCAATGATCGAGCATCATGTAAAGTGAAGCCACACATTTGTCCTAGGGCTTGGACGTGGCCGAATCGGAGTTGAGGCAAGATTTCCTCCTTACGCTCGGACTCCATTAAAGCTTGGAAATCCTCAAAGGTGGGACACATCTCTTGCTCACTGAAGCTAAAGACGTGTGTTATCGGATTCCAAAACCTTACCGCGGCATGGAGGAAAGGAAGGTGCAGCGGAGTACGGCCCAACGTGAATAGTGCGTTCAAACCGAAGCCCCAGAAGTTCAACTTTTCCGAGCCATCTAGAGAAGCAATCCAATTTGTGAGGTTTTGGGCAAAGAATGCTTCCATTTGGTGCAAATTTGAGCTGAAATGAAGAGAATCCCGAAGCTAGAACTCATATAGAAGATAAGGTAGTGAGTGGAGGACAGATGTCATCATTTTGGAGAATCTGCCATCGATGGCCGGTAGTGGCTCATCAGTGGCCGGCAGTACTCCCCTCTTGCTTACTAGCTCCCTCACTGAAGACCCAATTGTCCGTTGCAGTGGGGTCCTGTTCTTTGTGTCTTTCAAGGTCTTGCTTTGTCTTGTTGGACTTTGTCGTCGTCTCTTGTTTAAGACGTATTGTTTTCTTTTTCTGTGCCAGGTTGTAATTATCTTTCTGTCATTCATCAAGTTGTTGCAATTTTCTTATCGAGTTGTAAATTTTCTAGACTTTGTTTATCGAGTTGTTTTGTTATTAGTCAGTTCACTACCTAATTAGTGCAATTTGAGCGTTTGGTTTTCAAAACAAGACTTCGATTTCATTTACATTGTTATGTAAAGTAATGCGATGCAATGCGATGCATAGAATGTATGAATGAAACACTATTCCAACAAAAAGGCTGGTTTCATTCCATCATAGTTTCTTTTTACAAAAGAGTTTGGTTTTGAAACAAACCCGCCTAACGCAGTACAATGTGCAAAAACTACTAGTAAAAAGGAAAATAAAACAAAAAAAGATCAGTGTCTGAAGTAGCAAAATGTCTGGATCAATGCTGGTGGTTGTAGACACCCCATTTTTGACCGACCATAAGACTCAGACGTCACTGATTGAGCGCTTGGTGATTTTGCATATTGTGCTAGTTCTGAAGTTGCGGAGTTTCGGCCACGAGCCTTGCCCCCAAACTTTCGGACTCTTTTGTGCTTTGCCTTGGTTTGCGAATCGGATCCCGTTTTCTCGATTTTCTCTTCCCGAAGGGAGGGAGAGGTCTCGTAGACCATCTCTCAGTGGCCGTAGGCTATGTTTCATGGTCATAGGCCATTTTTCCCGTTTGGAGCCCGGTTCTTGATTTTCGGAGCCGTCGGCCGTGTACCTCGGTTCAGGACCTCTTTACCACCTCAATTTGCTCCGGTTTTTGGCATGCACCTTGTTTCCTCCCTTTTGAGGGACACTGTGGCTCGAGAGACCAACTTCGTGGTCGAACGCTGCCTCCGGTGCTTAAAAGTCGGTTTTCGGGGCCCCGGGCTGCGCGTTTCGGCCCCCGAACCTTCGTTTTGCATCGGTTTGGGTTCATTTTTGGCGGAGACCTTATTTTCATTATTAGGGAGGTTGTAGGAAGGTGGGAGGCCAGCAATTGTTCTAAAAACCAGTTTTATTTCTTCATCGCCGTTCATCGCCCGTTTTCTTCACTAGAAAGCTGGTTTTTCCCATTCCCGAGCCACTTTTTCTGACTTTCCACCACACCATTGTGTTGTACACACCTGGGAGGCCACCAATATGGATAGGCCGGCCAACAATTGTTCCTGACCCGTTTGAACCCCTCTAAAAAGCTAGTTTTTCTCTCTCTTAGTTCACATTTTCTGAGTTTTGACCATACAGTTGTGTTGCACTCAACTAGGAGGCCACCTTTTTGGGGTGGCCGGCCAGCAATTGTTTTGACCCTTTTGACCCCTGGCCGGCCAAACTTCTCTCTCTTGGTGCATGCCAGTTGTGCCAGCTATTTTACACCAGACCCCTGCCCGAGGGACTGCCCTTTTGGGGGGAAATTTTGAATTGGTTTTCCCCCCTTTTTCCTTGGCCTCTCTCCTCTATATAACCAGCACCCCACCTCCATTTCTAAGGGTTAGAAAAAATCAGCCAAGGCTCACCCCCTTCTCCCTCCATTTTCACTATTCCAAGCTCCAAAACCCTAGTTTCTAGGCCATTTTGCACTACAACCCATAACCTACCACCTCCATCATCCATTCCAGCCCCTTGGAGGTCATTTGCAGAGGTTGAAAGCTCATTTCTTTGGACCAAAAGCTACTAGAGGTCGGCTCTACAAGGGTAAGCTCCTATTTTCCCCATTTTTGCACTATTTTGTTCTATATCTTAGCTCCTTTTGCTTACATTTTTGGGCATCGACCTGAACTGAAAATAGTCTTTTTTTGAGCTCATCTTCATGTTTGGTCAAGGACCTTTCTCTGTTTAAGGCCATCTGCTCCCCCTTTCCCTTTTATCTCTCTTTTAGGGCTATTCTTGCATGATATATTAACCTTTCTTGTGAGCATTTATGAGCTTCGATCCAAACTGTAAAGTGTCTTATTTTGAGCCTCTCTTAAACTTTGTTGAAGGGCTCTTTACTGTTTAAGGCCACCTACTGCCTCTTGCCCTTTATCTCTCTTTTAGGGCCATTTTTGCATCATATTGTAGCCTTACTTGTGAGCATATTCGAGATTTTTCATAAACTGTAAAGTATCTTAATTTGAGCCCCTCTTCAACTTTGTTGAAGGGCTCTTTGTTGTTTGAGGCCTTTTTCTACCCTGTTTGTTCAATCTCTCTTTTAGGGCTGTTTTTGCATGATACATTAGCCTTATTTGTGAGCCTTTTTGAATCTCAAACCAAACTGAAAAAAGTCTTGTTTTGACATCATATTCATGTTTAATTAAGGTCTATTCTCTGTTTGGGGTCATCTTCCCCCTATGCATGCTTCATCTCTTCATGATTAGGGCTATGCATTAGAACACTTGCATTGGCCATGGTTTGGCCTCTTAGCCACTGAAATCCAAAAGATTTTCAGTGGCTTAGGTGTATTCTTGAAGGCCAAAAGCAGAGGGGGGTGACCCCCTCTCACCTTGTTTTGCTTGATGGTCTTTTTGGCCTTCCAAAGAGGCCCTATCTTGCATGCTTTGTTGACTGATTTCAGGGCCAATTTGATGATTTTTAGGGCTATCATATTTGATTTCCAAAGTTAATTTTTCCATGCTAAGTGTCCTTGATGCATGTGCTTAATAACCCCTTGTATGCCCTTCCAAAGGAGCCCCTCATTTGTGCATGGGTTGGCTGCATTTCCATGTTTATTTGGGCATATTTTGGCATGTTTTGTTCACTGATTTTTTCTGGTTTGATGAGTTCTCACCTTCTTCATGTACATGCCATGTAACCTGTGTTTACTAGTCAAAATTGCATGCTATGTTAGCCCATCTTGCTAGCATCTTTTGGCCATGCTTTGAACTGGAAATGTTCATGTTTTAGGACTGCCTTGGCTCTGTCTTTGTGCTTCATGATCAAATAATGCTTGTTTTGCATAGCTATAAGTCAATACATGTGCCTAGTTTTGAGTTTCAGGACCATTCCATGCATTGTATGCCATATATCCATGATTCGAGATTATTTTGCATCATGATTCAGTGCTGGAATTTGCATGTTTGAATGTCATGTTTCATGCCTTGCCATGCCTTGTTAGAGTGGCATTTGGTGCCTTAGGTTCGGTCCTCGATTTGCGTGCATGCGTAGACGCATTTCGATAGTCTCATTTTCATCTTATGGCCACTGATGTAAGTGTGGCTGAGGTCCACTCATGTTGGTGTAAGTCCATCATGCATTGCGTATGCCATTTCATTTCATAGCATTGCGTATGCTAGGTTGCATGTTAGAGCATTGTGTATGTCATGTTACATCGAGCATTGCGTATGGCATTTCATAGCATTGTGTATGCTAGGTTGTATATTAGTTACATGGTGCATACCATCTCATTTGCATTGTGTTTGGGATAGGAGTTAGCCCGAGCACGGGAAACGAGGGACGTTTCGTACTCCGAGTGACGGAACGTGTCTCAATTCCTGGTCACCGACACTCCGGATTATCCATGATGGAGTCTCGGTCTTGTGGTGTTTTCATGTGCATTCAATTTGACATGAACTAGGACCATACATGTTTGCTAACTAGTTTATTGTTTTGGCGCGGAGTATGATGTAAGTATTTTCATGCTTCAGCATATTGCATGTGTGTGAATGCTATCATGACAGCATGCTTACCATGTGGCTAGATGCTTATGTGATTAACTGTTTGAATGCCTGTGGGTGAAAGTTGGATTGTTTGAGTTGGAAAAACTCGTTGAAATCCGTATTTTAGCCTACTTGCGAAGTGCTTTTCAAGACAAACGGATATGCAATGCTTATTTCCAAATTAGGCAATCTAGTCTATACTTGTTTGCTGTGCACATAACATAGTAATTCTAGGCTAATAACCGGAATAAGAACACATAATGTTTTCAAAATCGGATATCACGGTTAGTAGAGACCGGTCTTCGGACCGGGCAAGAGGGGGTGCTCATAGCTGACCTTCCCCAATCGTACCCAAGCTCCCGAGCCGAGGCAACTTTGGTGATGACGGACGCGTGGCCTTTGGCACCGAGTCAGGGTTTCCTAAATTTCCCTATTAAAAAATATTTAGGTGGCGACTCTGTATCTAGCAAAGCAGTCCATGTTTGGCACTTCTTTTCAAAAATCTGTTTTCTCAAAACGATTTGCCGGATTTGGACTCTTTGGTTCAGATTTAGAACCGCAAACAAAATCGAGTCCGAACTGTAGCGTGTAGCGCGGGGTCCCTCGCGGGCGTGTTACAGTTTCTGGCGACTCTCCTGGGGAGTTTAGAGAGCTTGACTCGAACTCGTGATATTCTTTTTTGACTACACTTATGTGTCTCTTTGCATTGCATGTGCATTGGTGCGCCTAGGACACCATGTTGGCTATCTGCTATTCCTGAGCGGTTTGCCGGAGGCTTGACTTTGTCAAAGCATGCCATAAGGCTGACCGGTTGCGGGCTCTGCCAGTATAGGAACACAAACCCCGGTTTTACCGGGGTACCCTTTTCGACCATTCGACCTAGTGCATATTCGAAATCCATAGTGACCATTCCAAACTAGGACAGGTTGCTTACCCGATGTTAGGTTGTTTGAAACCGCTGCGTGCGTAGAAAAACCCTAGCTCCTGAGAAAATAGGACAGGGAAACCCTACCCCAACATAGGGGTGTTTTTGCTCTCTCTACTTGCTATATGCTTTCACAGTATATCTCTACAGGGGAACACACATATCAGTTTGCGAGATTGAGTGTCAAGCCTGAAGGCATCAGTATCAGTTTGCAAGAATTAGTTATGTCTGTGGATATCCGATTCAGTGTTTTGTGAGTGAGACAGTGATTTTTGGGGAACAGTGATCAGTAGTAGAGTACAGTTGTTCGGCTGCACCTGTGTTTGATCCGTTTGGGCTGAAATGCTGCTTGTTTTTCCTTTCAGTTCAGAGAGTTCCAGAATAGTCAATGTTCCCCCTTGCCGAGGCAAGACCTATGACGCAGAATTCAGAAGAGATTGTGGTTATGACAGCCGCATTGGGTCAAGGAATCACTCTACAAAGTGAGACCAATATTGATATGCCGCATCCACCTAGGTCGCCTGCTGCACACCCGGTTTGGACCCCTCAGCTATATCAGGCTCGCGAGCCTACTACATTTGAACTAATGGGGATGATAGGTGATCTCCAGAGGTCCATGGCGGATCTCGCCTACGGAATGTCCGCTTCGCCACCAGCCGCACCATATCCCAGCAGTTTTACGCCCCAGGAGCCCCCGCTATTGGGACGGATCGTGATTGAACTTAGCCAATCGGAGATGGCCTCCAATTATAACAATGACATGTCAATGTCAACCCAAACCCTTGATCAGGCCGAGGCCAAAGGTAAAGACAAAATGAAGGCAAATGCCGATCCCATTGAACAACTGCTGTGGGCAGTCGAGGCTTTTTGAAAGCCGTAGGGATGAACAAGCAACAGATATCTGCAGTTGTGACAAAAGCTGTGGAGGATGCTTTCCCCACTCCACCTGAGGGTAGTTCAAGTCAGTCAGAGAACCGAGATAGGCCCCGTCATGCCAGAATAGTTCCTCCTACTCCCAACCCTGCACTCGGGAAAGATCAAAAATCCAAGGTCGCACCTGCCGACCCATTCGCTAGTGCGTCTAGCAAGAATACTCAACCTTCAAAGTACCTGCCCCGAGGACACAGGGTCTTCCATGCTCTCTACATGCCGTTGTCCAAGGCACTTCAAATCCTTGCCGAGAGGGGACACCTTAAACCCTTTGAGCCTCGGCTCCTCCCGAAGAATCTCCCTGCTACACATGATGCTGCTTTGTACTGTGCGTACCACCGGCAAACCGGTCATGCTACTGATAATTGCTTCCGCCTCCGTCATGAGGTGCAGGATTTGATTGGCAACGAGGTTATCCTCCCACCCACCTCAACCAAGTCCGTTACTACCCAGTTATTGGATTTTGAGGACACTGATACTGCGAGTATGTAATCAGAGAGTGAACCACTTGCGGGCAGCGCTTGGTATATTTTTGATGTGGCGTCTGGCACGCATTTTTGAGCATCTGCGAATACTAATTTTGTAAATTCTGGCTTGGGTGTCGAGTCAGTCTTTTGTTTTGTTTTGAGTCTGTCTCATTGTCTTGAGTCAGTCATTTTGCTTACGGGTCTGTCTTGTTATAGCGAGTCAACCCCCTCAATTTTTGTATAGAATGCCAGGTGATTCTGGGTTGCCTCGAACACCGTTTTGTCTTGTAATTACCCGTTTTTGGTTTTTGAGTCTGTCTCTGCCGATGAGCCAGTTATACCAACAAATCTGAATGAAACAACTGTGGCTATCTCATTTTCATGCTTGCTTTCAGTGTGAGCTAGTTGTGCCAGAGGATGTGAATGGAACGGCAGTACATTCTACCTACTCTCTTGTGCCTTGAACATCATTGCAATGACCTAAGTTTTTTCAAAACCCCTTTTTGAGCACTGCGGTGGTAAAAACGAAGAGAAAGGAATTCCTCGGGTTTTGCAAAACTTGATCATATTTGAGAGAAAGATACATGCTAAGCCTGTTTTATGAACGAAATCATACTTGTCAGTGTGAGTACTGAGAAGGACCCTGGCTTGATCCAGATTAGTTTCACACTATCTTCAGCGCGAGCGATTTGTCGCTTTCTTAAAAACTTTCAAAAATAAAATGTTTTGCGCGGTCCTGTGAAGACTTGTGTGGAATTGCTCTTGAGATTGTGCAGCCAAGGATCGCTCTCAGCCTCAAGATTCAACCTATCTGTCGCGAACCTGGAATCCGTTCAAAACGCTCAACAGCCAATTGCCATGAAAGGCCTGTGTGACCCGATTTGAAGCAGCCCTCGAGCAAGAGGCATCAAACTCAGATCAAGAAGATTAGATCTCACCGGAAGAGGCTCGTGAAGCGACCATGATGGATCATTCCGCAAATCAGTACAACAGCCATTCTTCTGGACTCAAAAGACTTCAGGATCTCAAAACCACTTGGCATGGACTATGCTACACTTTTACCGTTTGAGAGGCTCGCTGGGCTGAAAACCCGGAAGGGCGACCCAGGCAAAAGTTAGAGCAAGAAAAAGAAAAGAATGAAAAATTACAAAAAAAAAAAAAGAAAATAAAAAAAAATGAATCAAAAAAAAATGAAAAAAAGAAATGAAAAAAGAAAGAAGAAAAAGAAGCTCGCAAGGTCGAAAACCTGCAACAGGCGCCTTGGCAAAAGTTAGAGCCTAAAAAGTAAAGGTTAAAATACCTGAGTGTACCTTAACCCGGAACTACGTAAGGCTTGATTCCCATGTGTGGGATACGTAGGCAACTTCATCTTGAAGTCCAGCCCCCGACGCTTTCATAGCGCCTCAGTCCATGTAATGGTTTTGATCATCCTTACTTCCTCTGCATCCGACAATTCGGTTGTAACAACCATGAACTACGTAGGCTTGATTCCATGTTTGGGATACGTAGGCAACTTCATCTTGAAGTCCAGCCACCATTGCTCTTACAGTGACTGTGTCCACATATTGGTCCAGACCATCGTCTTCGGAGTTCAGTCGTTATTGATAAAAAGCAGTTTACAGCATGCTGCGGCACCATCCAGACAAGGGGCAACTTTCCGTTGCCGCAAGTTGCCATTCAGACCAGGGGCAACTTTCCTTTGCCATGCCATCCTTCCAAACAAGGGGCAATTTTCCATTGCCTCCAATTCGAGGTTGTGCATCTTGAGGGTAAGCTCTGTGCTTGTTGAGCATTGACTGTTTGCAAAAAATAGTTTTTGAAAATTTTTACTGAAGTTGACTATTTTCTCGAAAACTATTTCATTTTCCAAAAACCGGACCATCTTCTTGGACCCAAAAGGGAAAATTTTCAGTGCTCACAGCCTGACTTGCATGATTTTCAAATAAAAAATCGAACAAGTATGTTAATCCGACTCGCATTTTGGTCAAAACTGTTTTAGGAAGAAAAACAAAAATGGTCAAAGTGACGAACTAGGGGCGCAATTGAGTCAGGTCTTCTGTCTTTTCCCCGCCGTCAACATACTTGCCAGAAGGGCACTCTATCTACCGGAAGAAATAGCCGTGAGCTAACGGTGTTGGGCACGAACCCGCAACTTCCTATTCATCCATCAATCACCCTGTAGAGGGATGAAAAATGAGAGAATAAAGAATAGAGAGGTGTAAGTGGAGAGAGAAGTGAGCGAGAGGGTTTTGAGAGAAAAAACCGAGCCTGAGGGCCGAGCGATGTGAGAATCACAAATAAAAAACGGTGGGAACAAAACCCGGGGAAACTGGCTCCTCGTGATCTGAGGTCTCTCATTCTTGTAAACGCGTCCGTGAGTCGTGTCTTTTGCTTTGTTTGTCGCAATTCTTGTCTTGAGTCTTTTCCGGGCATGCCTCGTTGTGTTTGGGTCGTGTACCTTTTGTTTGAGTCTTTCTCGCTCTGTTCAGTTACAGGCTCGATACCCCGGTTGAAAACCCTTCTTTTTTTATAAAAAAAAAAAAAAATTGCTTATGCTCAGAGTGCTGTGCCATTCTCTATATTTGGGCGCAGCAAAAGAAGAAAAGGAAAATTTGGAGCATCTGAGTATGCTTCAATTTCAGCCGGTTTCACCTTCATAGTCCGTCTTGTCAAATTGGGGCTGTTTGGTCAGGGTTTGCCGTGTGCAGAATAAACCAAGTATTGTGTTGTGGGCTGTATGCAGACTAATTCTCAGCAGAGTATGGGCTGTGTGTTCAGGTTAAACAGTAGTTTGCATTAGTGGTTTGCTATTAACTGGTTCATTACCTGGTTACTACAATGCAAATATTTGATTTTTAGATAACAAATCAGTCTCATTGTGATGTGATGCAGCATGATGCAATGCAGTGCAAAGTATGAAATGTACAGATATAACACCTTTTTAGATAAAAAAAAAACAAAAAAAGGGGGCTTGTTTCATTTCATCATCTTTTTCAAGTACAAAGTTTTGAAGAAAACAAAAACCCGCCTGCGGCGGTACAAGATACTGGGGCTACCAACTAAAAAAGAAGAAAAAGAAAAAGTACAAAAAAAAGAGAAGAAAAGCAGCAAAAGTCTGGGTCATCATCAGTAGTCTCGGGCCTGGGGATCTGTCCTCGCTCTCTTCCTGGACAAAGGTCCAGGAGCATCGTCATCGGCACCATCATCTGAACCTGATTCTGAACCGTATCCGGTCTCCTCCTCAGATGATCCCGCCTCTACCTCTGCCTCTGCCTTGGACTCGGACTCGGACTCATCATCCTCATCATCAAGAATGGGTACCTGAGAGCTATTCCCGACATGAGCACGCCCCGCCCTGGCACGGGGATGTCCAGTGTCTCCACGCCCTCCTCGAGCAGGAATAGAGGGCCTAGTTGGAGCGCCACCCACCGAAGGGATCTGGAAAGGAGGCTAAAAAGCATAAAAGGCAAATGCATCAGTACGCCGTGAGTAGTGAATCAGTACAGAATATAGTGTATGAGTACAATATATGTATGCCGTGAGCAGTGAATCAGTGCAGAATACAGTGTATGAGTACAGTATATGTATGCCGTAAGCAGTGAATCAGTACATAATACAGTGTATGAGTACGGTATATGTATGCCGTGAGCAGTGAATCAGTGCAGAATACAATGTATGAGTACAGTATATGTACGCCGTGAGCAGTGTATCAGTGTAGAATGCAGTGTATGAATACAGTGTATCAGGCGCCGTGAGGGCTGGGTATCCAGTGTTGTGTCGTGCATCAGATTATGCGAATCAGTTCATGTACGATTTGAGACTGCGGTCAAAAAGAACATATCGGAATACTGTAGAGGGCCAGGAGGTCGAAGGTCCGCTGTAGCATCCCCATCATGGAGGCATTCAGCTCCAAAGACTGCCGGATGTACTCGGAGGACGCCTGCAAAAGTATCAGATGCATCAGTATTCTGCGGAATATCAAATAAACTGAAATGAAATAACAGTACAAGATGCGAAATGAAGTAATACATACCGGAGGCAAGTCAAGGACACCGACCAACTCGTGATCAGCCGGGGGAGGAGCAAAGGGGATCTGGTAGGTCACCCCACCCTGCCCTCTGCATGTCAGTGAAGTGGGCAGAGCAGGCCAGTCGGTCCCCTGCCCTCTCTGAACTCCGCCCCTGCCACGGACTCGAGCCCTCCTCGACGCTCCCGCTCCAGCTGCCGGCGCTACTAGCCTCTCACTCTCAACTCGGCGACCACTGCCCAAGGGTCGCATGATGTAGGTCCGGACGTACTCGGCATAGTCACCCTCGTCTCTGTGACGCTCCACGCCCCAGCCAGTGGTATACTCCCTCACGTGCGCAAGGGAAAGCCTCTCGGTATGCCTCATGTGTGTAGGAGGCGGACCCGGAACTATCTGCTCCGATAAACCCAGGGTCTGACGCAAGAAGCGCTACCCCAGGTACAAAGCCCGACAGACCGGGCCCTCCAATAGAATCCGGAGACGGGCAGTCTCCTCAGCACTCTCATAGTAATCCCTCACCACGGTCAGCAACGAAGCCCAAGGCTGCCAGGTGATCTGCGGGTACAAATGCAGTTTGTTATCTATCTGTTATCGAAAATACAGTGCTAAAGCGAAGCTTAAACAAACTCTAAAGTTGAACATACCTCCGCGGCGGTGATGGTGTCGAAATAGCAGCGGAAGAAGATGAAAGACTCCCGGGGTCTTCGCACACACCGCATGTCAAAGCGATGAGAAAAGGGGACGTCGAGCGGGATCTCCACATCGGGTACTGGGGCAAGCCTGGGAAAGTAGGCGTAGACCCACAACTGCAGAACAGATATCAGTATGACTATCAGATAAAGAAGAATACAGAATAAAGCAAAAATGGCAGAGCCGTGTGTTGTGCGGTGTATTGTGCAAAGTGTACAGTGTGTGCAGTGTACAGTCAGTGTAAAGCAGAGTACATGTGTGTGCCGCGTGTGCAATATATAGTCAGTAAGAGGCAAACCGTGGTGTGTGCAGTGTACAGAATACAGAAAATGTAAAGCAGAAAGCAGAAATGTAAAGGGGGAAGAAGATGTACCTCCCAAGCTCGCCAGTATCCGCCAAGAAGCTGTCCGCTGAGACGGGAAGAAGAGCTCATGTAACCGTATAAAGTGGCCAAGCCTGCACCACCCCAGTCGTAGCGGCGGATCCGCCTGACATCCACCAGTGCGCTCAACAGGCAAAGAGGCACGGTGTTCGCCCGATCGGCGAAAAGGGTCATCCCGAGCAAAAACATGATGAAGCCCCGCGCATACTGATCCACCTCCTCTGGGGTCATCTGCGCCTCCTCCGCCAAGGCTCGCTGAATCCGAAAGTGGCTCTCAAACCACGAATATCTGACAAACCCTGCTCGAGCGAGGGGAGGCTGAGTGCCGAGCAGGTACAGCTGGGCGGCGTCCCACTCACCCATATCGGTGTCGAAGGGAATCGGATCCCCCCTACCCCGATGCTAGTAAGCATCGAGAAATCATAAGGGGTCATCATCATGTCCCCTGCGACGGAGAAGTGGAAGGAGTTGGTGGTATCCCACCACCTCTCCACTAAAGCAGCGAGTAAGGGTCTGCAGGTGGTAAGCTGGGAGAGCCCCCTGCAGAAGATGCCGAAACCCCCCTCATCGACGATGTGGCGAACCGCATCTGGCAACTCCGCATAGCAGTCCCGAGCAACAATGTTCCCATACCCACGGATGGTATGGGAGTCCCCTATAATCAAAAACAACAATTGCGAAGCAATATTCAAGATGCAGTTTTGAGAAGCATACAGATATAGTGTGTGTGTGTGTGTGTGTGTGCATTTTCAAATGAAGAGCCGACATTGGGTGTCAGTGTGCTAGCAGTGAACTACAACGTGTGATGTGTCAGCATGTTTGAGTGGTTCAGGGCAAATACGGCATGTGTGCACGTTTTTCAGAAATCAAACAGATACCGGGTGCCGGTGTGTCCACAGTGAAGTACAGTATGTGTTGTGTCAATGTGTTTGAGCAATTCAGGGCTAGCGCAGTGTGTGTGCGCGTGTAAGTTTCAAGCAGTTATCGATTGCAAGTGTATTCACAATCAACTACAGTGTACAGTGCATCAGTATATTCGAACTAAGCAGTTAAAGAACAGAATCAACTATAGCAGTTTAAGTGTTCTACATTGCGAAAAATTGAAACCGGGGGAAGAATGTACCTCAGAGGCGCTGTGTGACAGGTGTGACTCTGGCTCACGGAGTAGTAGCTCGAGTGCTACGCCCCTCTCAAAGCTCCAGAACTGGCGTAGTCCATCGGGGAGCATCACGTGAACTGCCGGTCTGTAGGTCTCCGGATCGAATGGCCGGATGCGAAGCGGCAAGGGCTTGGCCTCGGGATCCATCTCGAGCTCTGGAGAAGCCCCACCCTATGGAAGATCGTCCGCCATCTCGAAGAGAATGTGAAAATGGCCGGAAGAGGGAAAAACGGGCGAGAATATGAAGAGTCAACAAAAAGTCAACCCCGAGAGGGCCGGAAATGGCCGGAAAAGCCGAGGTGCGGAAAAGGCACAGATATCGAGAAAAACTTGAGGGAAACAAGCCCCGAGTGGCGAAAATCAAAAATGAGACACCGAAATGAAGTTCCGTTCGGTTGAAAATGTCCGAAACGCGAAGGAGATCGCGAATCGAACAACGAAACGGGGGGCTAGAACGCGAGAAAATGAGAGAATCAAAGGAGGAAAATGCCTTAGAGGGGAGGGGGAAGGATTTTCGAGCAAGCGAAAGTGAAGAAAATAGGGCTAGAAGCCCTATTTTAAAAGACCCGTGGCCAATTGACAAAATTGCCCCGATACAGGAATTCTTTGCCGGTCGGCCACATTCTTTGCCGGTCGGCAGTATATTGTGCCGATGGAATTGTATGAGGGCCAATGGACGGCCGGTGATGCATTTTGGTGGCCGATGGTTATCCGGTGGTCTCCTATAGGGGTTTTTGAGCCTTCTACATCCTTGTTTGGGTTATATGTGTGGTTCAGGGCCTTCATTGCTCAAAACAGTGCAAGACAGTGCACTTCCGAAGCTCGATCGGCCTCCGTTTTGACCTCGGACCGTGTCTTCTGTGTGTGGCACTCGAATTCATGTAAGGTGTATCCTTTCCGTATCCTTCTGACTTTTACAAAACTCGAAAGTTGCCCCCATATGCATTTGGCATACATTCAATTACGCCGTTTAGCGTATCGCACTGTCTTGCGCATCGCATTTCATTCGCGTTGTCCAACGCGTCACGCTGTTTCGCGCATCTTATTGCATTTGGCGTGCACTCATTGTTTGCGCTATTTTGCGCACCTCACATGCATTGTCATGCACATGGTCTGGCGAGACCTTAAACACGCACGGTCTGGTGGGACCAAAAACACGCATGGTCTGGTGAGACCTTAAACACGCACGGTCCAACGGGACCAAAAACACGCATAGTCTGGCGAGACCTTAAACACGTACGGTCCAGTGGGACCAAAAATACGCATGGTCTGGCGAGACCTTAAACACGCACGGTCCGGCGGGACCAAAAACACGCACGGTCTGGCGAGACCTTAAATCCGCTCAGTTGCATTGTCTTGCATTTCAAAAGACGTGCGTTGTCACGCACTTCCATCGCCGTGCATTTTCATGCATTTCAAACCGCGCGTTGCCGCGCACTTTGAGTCCATGCATTCTCATGCATCTCAAGCCGCGCGTCGATGTGCACTTCAACATCATGCATCATTTGCATTCCAAAAAAAAAAACAAACAAAAACATGCATTGTCATGCATACATTTCGCATTCCGGTCTAGGAGACCTTAAATCCTCTAAAGGTGCAATTCCTTTGGTGTTTGTCGTGCCCGAACGACTTTCGGTGGTCTAGTAAAGCCACCTGCCTGTGTTTGCGGTGAGTTCCTAGAAGACCAACTGGGACGGTGGAAACTAGAGTTCGAACGGCTTATGCCTAGAACGCAAAGGTTCGGGAGTTCCGAGACTAAAGTCTGGTTTAAATACCCAGGGGTGTATCCTCGGCTTGAAATCTGTATGGAAGCCCCATAGGTTGAGGCAACATCTCTACGCCTCAGTTCTGGATACTGAACCAACCTAGTATATCGCCCTGGTGGTAAGATAGGGAAAGCTACAATCATAGCTGTTGCATCATACTGCATTGTCATGCATCCATTGTAAGTAGTGCATTGTCATGCATACATGGTAAATATTGCATTGTCATGCATAGTAAAAAATAAACATGCATTGTCATGCATTTCCATTGTAGCTTGCATGCATCCATTGCATTTCCCCCAGCAGATCGCATCATACTACATTGTCATGCATTTTTGTAAATTTCCATCCCATTGCATATTTGTAGATATTGCATTGTAGTTTGCATGCATCCATTGCATCACCTTCCATCTATGGCTTGCGCCTTTCCATGTTGAGCTTGGTCTGGTATGTGCCCATACTTTTCACGTCGAAGCATAGTTCAGTAGACCGTTCTATGTTAGCCGCGGCTTGTATGCGTACATGCCTTTCCTAGGCAAGATTTGGTTTGGCCCACGTGCCATATCCATTGTATCCATCCCATTGCATATTTGTAGATATTGCATTGTAGTTTGCATGCATTCATTGCATCACCCTCCATCTATGGCTTGCACCTTTCCATGTTGAGCTTGGTCTGGTATGTGCCTATACTTCTCGTGTCAAAGCATAGTTTAGTAGACCGTTCTATGTTAGCCGCGGCTTGTTTTCGTACATGCCTTTCCTAGGCAAGATTTGGTTTGGCCCGCGTGCCATATCCATTGCCATTTTCCCTGCATATCCATCGCATATATTGTATTGTAGTGTAATTTTTGCATCCGGCATTAGGATCATCATTCTTTCTCCAGCGGGTCGTTACCCCACTTATGTCATCCCCCCAATACTTGTTCTTGTGTCCGTCTACATTACTCATAGTTCAGTAGACCGTTCTATGGTAGACGGACTTGTTACCCCCATCAATCTATTTGACATTTGTGTGGTTTCAAACCGCTCATGATTGGATCATGATTCAATTGCTTTGCATGTAGTTCGCATTGTTTCAATTGCATTGCATTTTCATTTGCATTATTTATACATTGTTTTGTATATATTGCATATCATTTTGCATTCATTCTTGCATTGTCATGCATGTTGCTAACAATATCATACCTGTTAAGTTGTTTTCTTTACAGGCACGATATTGTATGTACGGTTCATTTGCAGCTGGTGGAACCAGACGAACCAGACAAGTATTGTATCCTCCGCGTGAGATGTCTCGAGAATTGCATAATTCTCTTACATCCTTTCTGCATTGTAGTGTAGTTTGGTGTATGCTAGCTTAGAACTGTTGCATGTGTGCTTCGTTACAGCTTTTCTTTGCATGATCATAAGTTATGCTCGGCTTCGTGCATTGTCTTGCATTTTGCCCCTGCCTTCGGGTGCATATCTTGTTTGTCTTGCATGCTTTGTCTAAGTCTTCGGCCTTGTCAAAAATGGGTTGTCTCTGGGCTTTGACATTCACTCTCGTTATTGTTATGACTTTCGAGTTCTGTCAAAGAGAGGCAACTGTAGACACCCCATTTTTGACAGTCCTCAAGACTTGGACGTCACCGTTTGAACACCTGGTGATCATCCATGTTTGTGTTCGTTTGGAGTTCCTGAATGTCTCGGCTATGTGCCTTGCCTCAGGATCTCCGAACTCGACTGTTTAGTGTCTGGTTTTGCACCAAACACTTGTGTTTTGCCTTGGAGGGGTAGAGAATGCCTTGTGAGGCATCCCCACACATCACCGGCCATGGCTAGAGGTCACCGGCTGGTGTTTTGTTGCCATCGGCAATGTATATTGCCGGTCGGCATTCTTTGTTGCCGGTCGGCAGTCCATTTTGTCAAAATGGCAATTTTGAGTAGCTGACTACTGTTCATCTGCTTTTGCAGATATTTTAATATAGCTGTATTGCATTTTGTTTCCCTCCATACACGTGTATGGAGGGATGGCCTTCTTGTTAGCTTCCTTGGTAAGTTTTACAAGATTGGTTTGCCTATGAGAAGAGGGCTCCTCTCTTGGCATTAGGGTTGGAGATTTGTTAGAAAAAAGTTCAGAGGGAGCTCTAGTTCTAGGTTTAGGATTTTGTATCTATCCTATATCTATATCTCTCATTCTCTTGTATTTGTGTGTGTTTAGGCTTACTATTGCACACAAACACATAGTGTTACACCTTTTCTTAGTTTGTGAAGGACCAGAGGCCTGTTCTTGAGGTTCTTGGGTGGTTTTGAGCTTGGAGGAGCAGCTGGTCCACCATTGTCGAAGAGGTTCTTCAAGGGTAACAATCTTATCCCTTTTTACCCCATTCTTGCATACTATTTTTGCCTATCTTAGAACTATTTTTGAGCTTAGTATATAATATAAAAAAGTTCTGTTTTTGGGCCCTCTAAATAGTTTGTTTAGAGTGCTTTGTGGTTTGGAGGTGTTTGACCCCTCTTAAGCCTTAAGCGGCTCCATTTTGTGCTATTTTGAGTGAGCTCCGGGACTTTGGTGTTTGGGCCTCCTCACCACTGAAATCTTGAGGGATTTCAGTGGTAAGGATGGTGCCTTGACGTCCCAAGAAGGAGAGGGCCACCCCCTCTCCTTATTGTCCTTGAAAAGGATCATTTTTGCCTCTTTAATGAGCACCTAGCTAAGCCTCATGTTGACCATGCCTTGGCTATTATTTATGCTTATTTTTCCATGAAATAGCATTGTTGTATGTTGGTTTTGGTACACCATGCTTGCTTAGCATACATGCCTTGTAATGCCATCTTGTTGCCTTAACATGCCTTAGGTTGTAAACCATTGTTCTAGCATGTTTTAGGCTTGCCTTTGTGAAGCTTTTGTGCTTATTTTGTTATGTTTAAGGTCTGTCCTTATTTGTTTGGGTCGACTTTGGCATGCTTAGTATAGCCCCTTTGCATTTTTGGTTTGTTGGCCTTAAGTGTGTGAATGTATAGCATGCATCCTTGCCTTAATTTAGTGGGTTGGGACCATTTGCCATGTTATTTCAGTCCCTTTAACATGCTTGTATGCTTGCCTTGGATGCCTCTTTGAAGCTTTGAAAGCTTGTCTTGCATGCTCCATGTTTTGGCCATTGTGCATGCCTTTATACTTGAGCCACTTAGATGCCATCTAGGTGTCCCTTGGGTGTTGTCTAGGCCTACCTTAGACTTGTTTTAAGTCCTCTTAGCCTTGTGAGGCTTGGTTGACTTAGTCTTGGTTTAAGCCTCTTGGCTTGTCTTGGGTTTTGGCCTTGTTTGCATGCCTTGTTTATCTTGTTTAATTGGTTTAGCACCTTTTGTAACATGATTTTCAATGCTTACCTTGCATGCCATTAATCCACGTTATGCCTCTTTCAAGTGTGCTTGAGAGTTGCCCTTTTGTGCTTGAGTGTTAGCCCTTTAACATGTGCATGTGTGTATGTGTGTTTAGTTCTCATTTCATAGCACTTTGGCCACTGTTTTGGGCTTAATTAGAGCTGCCTAAATCATGTTTAAGTCCATCCTATGCTTGTTTGCATGTTTACCTTGCATGTTTGTTTGCATGCTTGCATGTATACCTTGTATGCTCATGCTGCATGCTAGTTCACATGCCTAGGTTGCATTGCATCTTGCATGCATGCCTTGTTCCTTGATCTAGTGATAGGAATTGGGCCCCTTTGGTTTGTTGGTTTGCATTGCATTCGACATCAAAATGTGCACACTTGGTCCCTTGGGCCATCATGCATGGAAATGCGCGATTGATGGTCCGAGAACCAAGGAGCATGTCCCTTTGATTCACTAACATGATAAGGGACATGATTGGTGCATATATGGCTTGAATTGCATTGCCATGTAAAACTCTGTCCTCTGCTGCTGTCAAACAGGTTCTGCAGGAACTTTTTGCCGATCGACTGCACAGAGTGCCGACCGACAAACAATTGGTGGCCGATGGATTCATTCTCAGCCGACGAACATCTCCTACGGCCGGTGGCCATTGTCCCCAGCCGGTGGTACTGCACAGTGCTCAGAGAGGCAACCCTGAGGCTTTGGAAGCCTTCGAAGGAGTATAGCAAGGAAAACAGAGGCAGCTTACGCATGGCAGTGCATTTCCAAGCAAGACCGAGCATGCATTGCATCAGGCTCTTCTCCCGAGGCGGTTTACTGTTTTCCCTAGATTAGTTAATTTGCTTAGCTAATTAGATGGCCTGTAATATTTTAATCAGCTTGTAGGTTAATTATCTGTAATATTTATTTGGTCCCTCCGGGCGAGGGCGAATCTGTAATAAGTGTGGGTGCGTGTGTGTGCATGTCTTCCAATCCCCACTTCTTTCTTCCCTTTTATTTACCCGCTTATGATGGTAGATTAGGGCATGTTTAAATTAGCATATCTTATGCTATGCATGCGTGCATCCATATATTTGTCTTGCATACACCGGGCTCGGTACATCATGCTAACTACATTTGTACTTAAATTCCAAATCGAATACGTGCATCAATTGATTGCATTTCACATGTCATGTTTAGGTTAGCCGAGCCTACCCTAATTGCATCATGTATGTGTTGCATTAGTCAATTTGACATGAACTAGGACCATGCATGTTTGCTAACTAGTTTATTGTTTTGGCGCGGAGTACGATGTAAGTATTTTCATGCTTCAGCATATCGCATGTGTGTGAATGCTATCATGATAGCATGCTTACCATGTGGCTAGATGCTTATGTGATAAACTGTTTGAATGCCTGTGGGTGAAGGTTGGATTGTCTGAGTTGGAAAAACTCGTTGAAATCCGTATTTTAGCCTACTTGCAAAGTGTTTTTCAAGACAAACGGATATGCAATGCTTAATCTAGTCTATACTTGTTTGCTGTGCGCATAACATAGTAATTCTAGGCTAATAACCGGAATAAGAACACATAACGTTTTCAAAATCGGATATCACGGTTAGTAGAGGCCGGTCTTCGGACCGGGCGAGAGGGGGTGCTCATAGCTGATCTTCCCCAATCGTACCCAAGCTTCCAAGCCGAGGCAACTTTGGTGATGACGGACACGTGGCCTTTGGCACCGAGTCAAGGTTTCCTAAATTTCCCTATTAAAAAATATTTAGGTGGCGACTTTGTATCTGGCAAAGCAGTCCATGTTTGGCACTTCCTTACAAAAATCTGTTTTCTCAAAACGATTTGCCGGATTTGGACTCTTTGGTTCAGATTTAGAACCGCAAACAAAATCGAGTCTGAACTGTAGCGTGTAGCGTGGGGTCCCTCGCGGGCGTGTTACAGTGACAAGCCACCCAAAATGCATTAGTAACCAAGGTATATCAAATGTAGCAAAGTGTTGTACTGTGAATAGTGAATGATTTGCAATGAATGCATGCCGTGAATGAGGTATGGGAACAATGTATCAGATGAAGGCAGTGTGCAAGCTGTACAAATGATGGTGTGTTAAGAAAAGACTTCAAATCAAAGCAGTTTGAATGAACTTACCGGAATGCTATAGATACTAAGTAGGTCCATGCTCGCCTGCAGCATCCCTATCACTGAAGCCGTCATCACCAGAGACTGACGAGTGTACTCAATGGGAGCCTACAAAAATGGTTGAAATCATTAGTACTCTGTATAATATCAAGGGAAATCAAATGACAGTACAAGGGATGATGGTGTAGCACATACCGGAGTCGAGCCGTAACCTCCGACAAGCTCGTGACCGGCTAGAGGAGGGGCAAAGGGAAACTGATAAATCTCTCCAACTTGCCCTCGAAGTGTCATAGTAGCAGGCAATATTGGCCATCCAGACCCCTGTCTCTCCTCAGGACCTCGCCTCCTACGAGACCTGACCGCTCCGTCTCTACCTCTCATAGCTGGAGCCCTCGCTCCCTCTCCTCCTCGGACACCAGTCAAAGGCGACATCAAATGTGTCTGAATGAAGGTCGCGTAGTCACCCTCAGCATGGAAGTAATCTGTCTCCAGCCCTACCATGAACTGGATCACCTGGTTGGCGGATAACATGTGTGTCTCCCTCATCGATGGTGGAGGCGCCATCGGTACAAATAGGGCAGGCAACCCCAAAGTCTAGCGCACAAAGCACTCACTCAAAAACCAGGCCCGACAGATCGGCCCCTCGAAGAGGATATGATACTGAGACATGATTTGGGCAGTGCAATACTGATCTCGGAGTCCTAATAGAATCACCTCCCATGGTCGCTATGAAATCTGAGAAAGAGAACCAACGAGATGATCAGTCGTCAAATAACTAAGGCAGGTGCATCGGTTTAATCAAAATAACCTTATTGCAGACTTACCTCACGCGCCGCGATTGTGTCAAAATACTGTCGGAAGAACATGAAGCCCTCCCGGGTCCTACGACGGAGCGGACCGTCATGTACATTAGAAAATGGGACCGTCACTGCAGTCTCCTCCACCGGATCTGGAGCAAGCACCGGGAAGTATGCATATACCCAAAGCTGTTGAACAGAGGTGATCAGTACAACGCATGAACAAGAATCCATAAAGCAGAATGCAGAATGCAGAATGCAGTACAGTACATAACAGATGCAGGCCTAGAAAGGCGGACATTAGATCCTGTGCATATAGTATACCATGAGCAGTGTGCAGATCCTGTGTGTGCAGTGTTTGGTGTGCAATGTGCAGCATGTATGGCGTAAAGAAAATGCAAAGCAGAAAGCATACAGTATGACAGTGAGTACGGAGAGTACAAATATTGAACAAAGCAAAACGTACAAATGCTAAGCAGAGTAATGAAAAGGGGAACTAGGTTGCGTACCTCCCAAGCTCGCCAGTAGCCTCCAATCACTCTCCCGCACATCCGAGAAGTGGAGCTCATGTATCCATAAAGAGTGGTGAGGCCGGCTATGCCCCAATTATAGGAGTGAACCCGCGGAAGCACCACCAGGGCGCTCAAGAAGTACAAACCCACGGTATTCCACCTGTTCGAAAACAAGGTGGAACCAAAAAGGAATAGAAGGAAGCCCCTAGCATACTGCTCCACTCCCTCATCGGTCTGAAGATCCTCGCCGTGGAACTGCTCCTCGAACCAAGAGTATCTAACCATACCCGCTCGAGCAAGGGGTGGACGTGCTCCAAGTAACACATCCCATGCACCCACTCCCCCGTGTCGGGATCTAGGGAATCAGATCACCTCCCACTCCCAGGCCGGTGATCATAGCAAAATCAAAAGGAGTCATGGTCATCTCCCCTGCCGTGGAAAAATGGAAGGAATTGGTGGTGTCCCACCACCTCTCCACAAGAGCCCCCAAGAGAGGGCGACTCACAGTAACCCGCGTCAAACCCCAGCAAAATATACCGAAGCCGGTCTCGTTGACAATCCGGCGGACCCCCGTGGGGAGCACATCGTACCAGTCGCGAGCGGTTGTAACGCCGTAGCCTCGGAAGGAGCGAGATCCCTCCTGTTGAAAACACAGTTTCAAATCAAATCAGGGGAATATTGAAAATGCAGTTTCAAGTCAAATCAGCACAGTTCGAATCAGATCAGCAGTATGTTGAAAATACAGTTTCAGCTCAGATTAGTGATGCATTGAAGATACAGTCGCATCCAGGGCAATGATGTGTTAAAGATGCATTCAAATTCAGAATGGTGACGCATGAGATGCGGTTATGTGCAGTGTATACAGGGTAGTAATGTGTAAGGTGCATTCAAGGGCAGATCAGCAATGTATGAAATACGGTCAGATCAGAGCACGCGATGCAATCAGATCGAAACAGCGCAAAAGATGCAGGTATTCTAAAGTAATACTACACAAAAGACAAATGTGGTACCTCTACGGCAATGGCCGACAAGTGAGACATCGGCTCCCTCAATAAGAGGTCGTCTGGTACATCCTCATCAAAATCGATAAAGGAATGGATGCCTCCCGCCACTAGAATGATGTGAGTCTCCGGATGGTACACCGTAGGGTCGAAGGAACGTACATCCAATGGTAATGGCTGAGGCTCAACCTTTGGCTCGGCCGCTAACTCTACCGAAGGGAGTGCCGGGAAACCCTCATCATGGGGCACATCGTCTGCCATCTGAGACGAATGCAAATGAAGGATGCGAAAATGGGCCAAAATGAGCAAAATGATGAAATTTAGAATAAACTCAAACCCTAAGAGAGGGAAAATTCAAGAAAAGTTGAAAAACCCAAGAAAGTGAGCTAACCTCGAGAGAAAATCAGGGGAAATGATCCTTGAATTCGGGAAATGGTGAAAGAAGCCTTGGATGCAATTTCTGATCGGTTCAAATCAAAGAAAACCAAGAGTCCTTCGCGATGTAAGGTTGAATAGGGTGTTGGGAAACGCGTAGAATACGCGAATCTAGAGAGAAGGCACACCTAGGAAGGAAGAAAAGTGATTTCTATGGAAGGGTTTGTGAAGAAATGGGTTGGTTTTGAGCCTATTTAAAGACCCACGGCCTAAAGGCCCCTTTTGCCCGAATCTGCCACCGATGGCCGGCAGGGGCACATCGGTGGCCGGCAGCATGCTGTAGATGGCCAGTAGTTGATGCAGATGGCCGGCATTGGCCGGCAGTTGTCCCTGGTGACCAGAAAGTCTTCTCCAGCTTTCCTACCTATTTTCTCTTGGAATCTGCCCCCAGGTCCCATCAATCCTGTGGAAGGCTCAAAACTTGATTCGAAATGTCTCCGTGGGAGCTCAGGAGTCATATCCTCAATGTACGATGGTTTACATCCATCAATGTGCACGAGGTGTATCCCTTTGACGCATCCTAAACCCTCTGGGAGGTAAACCGGAGGTCTCCGTTTAAGATGTCTTTATTAAGCATCTTTCTCTTCTGTTGGTGTCAAGTAGCATTCGCCCGTTACAATGAACACCCATCTAGTTCACATGCATTGTTTTGCATATCTTTAAAATGCATTGTCGTACGTTTTCTATATCATGCATTGTCATGCATTCTTCATATCACGCATCGTCATGCGCACCTTACATGTATTGTCATGCATTTCCTTATCCCTATTATGCATTGTCATGCATTTTCTCTATCATGCAATTGTTTTGCATTTTCTTGTCACACATCGCTATACACTTCTTTATCTTGAGTTGTTCAAATTCCTATTTCACACATTGCATGCGTTGTCGCGCATGCTTTACTTACATGTGTTTAAATTCCTATTTCACACATTGCATGCGTTGTCGTGCATGCTTTACTTACATGTGTTCAAATTCCTATTTCACACATTGCATGCGTTGTCGCGCATGCTTTACTTACATGTGTTCAAATTCCTATTTCACACATTGCATACGTTGTCGCGCATGCTTTACTTACATGTGTTCAAATTCCTATTTCACACATTGCATGCGTTGTCGCGTATGCTTTACTTACATGTGTTCAAATTCCTATTTCACACATTGCATGCGTTGTCGCGTATGCTTTACTTACATGTGTTCAAATTCCTGCTTCACACATTGCATGCGTCGTCGCGTATGCTTTACTTACATGTGTTCAATTCCTATTTCACACATTGCATGTGTTGTCGCGCATGCTTTACTTACATGTGTTCAAATTCCTGTTTCACACATTGTATGCGTTGTCACGTATGCTTTACTTACATGTGTTAATGCACACTTCGCATGCGTTGTCACACATTTTTCAAATGCATTGTTATGCATATTCCTAACGATATTGTACCTGTTAAGTTCATTTCTTTTTCAGGCACGATATTGTATGTACAGTTCATTTGAAGCTGGTGCAACCAGACGAGCCGCATAGGTATTGTATGCACTCCGCGTGAAACGTGGTAAGAATTGCATAATTTTCTTACATCCTTCCTATCGGAATATGTAGGACTATTGTTCACCTGCTTAAAACTGTTGCATGATTTGCTTCATTACAGCATTCTTGGCGTGATAATTAGTCATGCTCTTGCATCTTGCATACCGTTTGCATTTTGCCCCAACTTCCGAGCGCATCTCTGCATCCCATATTGATAAAATGTCTGAGTCTTCGGCCTTGTCAAAAATGGGTCGTCTCTGGGCTTTGACATTCACTCCTATCAGTTTGTGACTTCCGAGTTCTGTCAAAGAGGGTCAACTGTAGACACCCCATTTTTGACCGTCCTCAAGACTTAGTTGTGCTTGTAGGTACACCCAACAACTGGTTCGATTGCTCGCCCAGCACTCGATTGTCGCGGCGGAACGTCGCCGGTTCGAGTTTCCCGGACCTTGTATCCTTTCTGCCTCATTTTTGGACCCTGATTTGGTCCTTTCAGAGTGGCCCTCCTAGTGCACTGCAAGCCATGGCTTTGTTCTTGCCGGCCACTGATGAAGCCCTGCCGGCCATCAGTGTGCCACTGCCGGCCATTACTGATGGCCGGCACCCCCCTATCTCAGCTGGTTTTCCTCCAGATCTTTTGAGCTAGCTGGATTTTTGTTTGCTATGAAGGCCTTGCAAAGCTTCTCGAAGAAGCTTTGGCTTTTCATTCCTCTATATAAGGAAGAGGCCTCTTCCTTAGACAGGGTTCTGGAGTTTTGAAGGAGCAAAACCTCTCTTTCTCTCTATATTGCTTGTGTTTAGTGCTTAGAAATTGGATTTCCTTGCACTTTTACACTACAACACATAGATATACACCACCACCATTGGACTAAGCTTCTTGGGAGGAATTCTTAAGCTCTGAAAACTAGTTTCCACCCCCTGAAGTTGCTGGTTTCAAAGAGGGTCTTCAAGGGTGAGCATTTTCCCCATTTTTGCACTTTCTTGCACCTTGCTTTAGCCCTCTTTGCATATTGTTTTAGGCTTTTCTTATAACTAAAAAAAGTCTTGTTTTTAAGTGCTTTTTAAGTTTGGTTAAGGTCATTCTACTGTTTGGGGTGTGTAGCCCCCTTGCATGCTTTGTTTGGCTTTGTTTTAAGCCAAATTTGGAGGCCTCCGAGCTAGCCTTGGTTTGGCCTTCCTACCACTGAAATCCAGTGGGATTTCAGTGGTAGAGGTGTGGTTTTGAGGTCCTAAATTAGAGGGGGTAGTCCCCTCTCTTTGTATTCCTCTTTGCTTGCTTTTTTTGGCCTTCCAAAGGACCATCCCTCTATGCATTTTTGAGGCTTGGTCTAGGCCTTTTTTTGTGACTTCTAGGACCTACCTTGGCCCTGTCCAAGGCTGGTTTGGTCATGTCTTGCTTGCATCTTGCATGTATAATGTAACTCCATTTATAGCTCATCAAAGTAGCATATGTGCATAGTCTTTGTTAAGTTCATTTCAGTCCATTTTTGGTGATGTTTTACCATGCCATAAACTTTTTTTGGGTTGGTTTCATTACTCCATGTTTGCTTGATGCACTTGTAGTGTAAATCCCCTAAACTAGCTTCATATGCTCCATGCCATGCCATGTCATTTTAGCTTGTTTGGTTTACATTTTAGCATGTATTTGGTCATCATTTGGCATGTTATGACCTTATCCATAGTTGGTTTGATCATCCTTTGCATGCTCCATATAGGTGTAGAACAAATCTTGTTTACTAGCCTTTTGTGCATGGTGTTTGGACTCATCATACTAGCATATTTTGGCTTTGCTCAAACTTGATTTTATGCTTATTTGAAGTGTTCTAGGACTGTTTTGGGCTGCCATGACCATGTCACTCATGCTTTATATAGCTATAGTGTAAATGCTTAGGCTAGTCTTGGGTTTTAAGGCCTCTATGATGTCATACATGTGATGTTTGCATGCCTTGCCTTCATT
The DNA here is from genome assembly GCA_022316695.1 of Camellia oleifera. Lineage (NCBI taxonomy): Eukaryota > Viridiplantae > Streptophyta > Magnoliopsida > Ericales > Theaceae > Camellia > Camellia oleifera. The sequence continues at coordinate 92,546,367 of CM039309.1, forward strand.
CCACATGCTATTTCAGTCCATGAAATGTTGTCATACACTTGCATTTGACATGCCTTGAATGCTTTGTATAGCTTGTGCTTTATGCCTCAAGAGTGGACTTTTGTGCATGCCACTTAACCTAAGCCTTTGGCTCATCATTTCAGTGCATTTTGGGTCCTAATATACCGTGATGTAACTCTGTTTTTGGTTGTCCAAGTCATGCCATGATTGGTTCTCATAGGTGTAGTGCATTGCCTATTTAAAGCCTTGCATGCTCCATGCTTTTAGCTTTGTGTTCTAGCCTATGTCGGCTAGCTTTGAGCTTAGTTTTGGTCTTGTTTGGGCCTGCCCTAGGACTGTTTTAGGTCCCCTCAGCCCTTCGGGGCTTGCCTTGTATGGCCATGGCTTAAGTCCCTTTGCTCACTTTGAGCCTTGAACATCATAACATGCTATGCTTGCATTATTGAGTTGATTTGGCATCAATTTACATGGTATTTCAGAGCTTACCTCATTGTCATATATCCATGTTTGTTGCTCCTTAAGTGCGCTTAAGAGTTGTCCTCTTCGTGCCTTAATACTTGAGCCATTTGGCATGCATGCTTGCCTTGCCTTTCCATGCTTTTCATGCCATCAATTCCATCACTCTGGCTACTAATTTGGACCTAGTTGAGAGCCGTCTATCTTTGGTGTAAGCCCATCTTACCATGTTGTCGCATGCTTGTTTCATTTCGTATGTTGTCGCATACTTGTTTAGCTTCGCATACCTTGCATGCTCACATGTTCATGTTGCATTTTGTCATATTGTCCAAGGTTGTTGCCTCACATCATGCTCATACACTTGTTGCATGCTTGGGTTAGTTGCATGTTTGCACACTTAGGTTATGTTGCATGTTTGCCATGTTTATATGTTGCATTGCTTGGATTAAGTATTAATCCGAGCATGAGGAACGAGGGGCGTTTCATACTTCAAGTGATGGAACACGTCTCAATTCTCGGTCGCCGAAGCTCTTGATGATTCATGATAGAGTTCTAGGCTTTACTTGCTTTATTTGTGCATTCATTTTCATATTGATTTGCACAAGCTGGATCTTTGGCCATCATGCATCGGGATGCGTGATTGATGGTCATGGATCCGACTTGGCCTCTCCCTTGATGTTTTGAGGTGATTCGGAGTGCCATGGAGCGTACATGTCCTTGGGAAACCCTCCATTTTCTCTATTTTGTGCTTCGTTGCAGTTTGGTGTCACAGCACACCAGTGGTCGGCAGCCTGCCACTGATGGCCCGCAGTGTGCCACCCTTGGCCGGCAATGGGCCATCCTTGGCCGACAGACCTCCCTCCATGGCCGGCAGGCCACTGGTGACTTCCCCTGCAGTGTTTTGGTAAGTTTCAGCAACAAGCACTGAAAGACACCCTGCAAACAGAGCCTCTAAAGAGCAACCGGAAGGCGTTTCGAGGCGAAGAACCGAAGCGAACATGCATGCCTCCCTTCTTCAAACAGAGCTGGAATAACATCATTTACTGCTTTCCCTACTTGCTTATTATCATTCATTTATTAGTTAATTAATTCGTTAATTAATTAAGTTGTGTAATAATTAGTTGTAGCTAGTTGTTCAATTCGGTTATGTAATAATTAATTAGCTCATGAGTTAGTTAATTAGGCAGCTTGTATTATTTATTCGGACCCTTCGAGCAAGGGCACAATTGTAATAAGTGTGCCTGAGTGTGTGTATGTCTTCCAACCTCACGTCTTTCTTCCCTTTTATTTACTAGCTTTCGATGGTTAGTTTAGGGCATGTTTCAATTAGCATACTTATGATTCGCATGTTTGCATTCATTCATTCGTGTTGCATGCACTGGGCTCAACGCATCATACTAACTGCATCGTATTTCAATTCCAAGTTGAATACTTGTTAGTTGTAGTATTTCATATGCCATCTTAGATTAGCCGAGCCTATTCTAGTGGCATTTTGCCTGCGATGCATTAGCCATTCTAACATGGACTTGGATCATACATTTGATTACTAACAAGTTCTTTGTTTTGGCTTGGAGTACTCGGTAAGTATTTATGCTTTAGCATCTCACATGAGTGTGAATGTTAACATGACAGCATGCTTACCATGTGGCTATATGCTTATGTGATAAACTACCTGAATGCCTGTGGGTGAAGAGTGGATTACTTGAATTGGGATAATTCATTGAAATCCGTATTTTAGCCTACTTATGAGTAGCAAATTTCAAAACATTTCCAAACAAACGGATATGCAATGCTTTGTTCCAAATTAGGCGATCTAGTCTATACTTGTTTTGTTGTGTGCATCACATAGTAATTCTAGCTAATTAATCGGAATAAGAACGCATATGTTTTCAAAACTAGATATCATGGTTAGTAGAAGCCGATCTTTGATCGGGCGAGCGGGGGTGCTCACGAAGTGACCTTCCCCATTTGTACCCAAGTTCCTGAGCCGAGGCAACTTTGGTGATGACGGACACGTGGCCTTGGGCAACGAGTTAGGGTCTCCTAAATTTTCCCAAAAAATATTTAGGTGGCGACTCTGTATCTGGCAAAGCAGTCCATGTTTGGCACTTCTTTCAAAAAATCTGTTTTCAAAACGATTTGCCGGATTTGGACTCTTTGATGATTCATCGGTCTTGCATTGTACTTTGCGAGATTAGATACAAGACCGTGACATTGAGTCCTGAACTGTAGTGAGCCCCAAATGAACGAAATGGGTTTCCCTCCCGGGACGTTCGGGGACGTCTATACTGGCCATTAACTCCTATGGAGTCATTAATGGTATAATTGCTCTAGCTAGCCGAGAAAATGCTAAGATAACATTAGCCGATATCCAATATTGTTAAACCATGTGTAGCCTGAAATCCAAAAAAGGCTACGTCTATTACCTCAAGCCGAGATCCACAGCCTACAAACTCATAGCCGACCTCCCAGACTCCAACAAAGGTGTTGGAGATGATCATTTCATCGTCTCGAGCAACTGGGAGTTCTCACCTGATGACGACCTCCACCTCTATCCTTTGAGCCGATCAGTGTTTAAGAAGGGTGATGGTAAGAACCAAGTGTCACTTTACATGCTTGTAAGTCTTATCACTTCATTCCCCTTATATGTTCTAATGTCTTACTCTTGTACTTGCAGCTCTCCCTGAGCCATCAAAAGATTTCCGCAAAACCTTCTTCCCCTGCAAAGACCTAAAAAAGCTACTAGGCTTGCTAGTTCACTAGTGCAAAGCCCCCTGACTACTCAACTATATACCGATGTACAAATTTGCACTGCCCGATGTCCCCAAGAAAAGCTAGTCTCCACCTTCAGCAACAACTCCATAAGTCGAATTATCATCAAGGACAAATCAGGGATCTATCTCTGGTCCTGTTAAGCAACCATCTACCTCTGCTCCCCAATTGATTCCTCCACATCAGCGCCGATGTCATCGCCGAGTTCCTGGCAACGCTCTAGCTAGGAGGACTCGAAGCCGCAGACGCCAAAGCAGTGAGGCATCGGCTTATAATCCAGCAAACCCACCTATCGCACTCCCAACATTCTATTTTGGCACCAAAGTAACAGTCGCCTCCACAGCCGACGAAATGGGCTGAAAACTGGCAATTGTTGAAGACCTTCTAGCCGGCATCTCGGTGGTTGTGATGGTGCAATCCTCGTCCTCTCCATTCCAACCAAATCCAAAGCTAAAACGGATGAAGAAGGCTAAAGCAAAGGCCACAGTGACTCAGATCGATTCTGAGGATATTGTGCCAATTTCGAAACTAGCCAAGACCGAAAAAAGCGCCCCTTCTGCTGAAAAAAGGCTAGCCAAGGCACCATCATTCGAAGCCCCACCAGCCAAAAAACGGAGATTCGACCACCTAGAAAGCACCAGCTATTCCCGCACCATGACCTGGGCACCCGAGGTTATGGTCGACGACAGACCCCTTACTACCGATAATAGTGTGGCAAATCTTGAAGTTGATGCAGCCCTGTTAACAACTATTCTTCTACTCAAAGACATGAACCACATGGCAGAGTTACACGAATACGAAAACTTTGCCCTCATGATGCAACACTCGGTCTTGGTAAGTCTCTTTACTCTTTTGTAGTCTTTCTATACTTAGTCAATTTTTACTAACCTATGTTTTACTTCTTGCAGGCCATCCAGCACACTCACTTCTATGCTGTTAAAACCGAGATCATGAGGAAGAAGTTGGCAAGGAAGACCAAGGATGCTGCCAAACTCCTATCCTTGCTCAACCACGCCGAGGCCAACAATCGAGCACTGTTGGATCAGGCTAAGGCCTCCAAAGTTACTCAAGACTTGGCCGAGGAAAAAGCAAAAACTGCCCATGACGAAGCCGAGGCCGCAAAAGCTAACCTTGAAGCTACCAAGGCCAAGGCAGCTGACTTAGAGGCCATACTTTAAGAGGACCTTGCCTCGAAGGAGGCTAAAGTAAAGGCGGCTGATGAGAAAGCTTTTGAGAAGGGGCAAGCTGTTGTCTATGACTAATATAGACAGCAAGTCAACCTAGCTTGCAACCGAGGTTACTACCTTGGTTGGATGGCGGCACTCAACAAACTATTTGTGCCAATGGACTCCGACCTCCGAGATATCAATCAACTTGAGGTGTCTTTCCTTCCAAAGCCCAAAGATGACGCTGAGGATGATGATGCCGACGAAGTGGATAAGGAGGCTGCCACTAATGTCAAGTCTCCCACCCTCAATGAGCAAATAGACTTGACTCAGGATGAGAAGGATGACTTGGCATCCAATGGCGTCTCCCCCAAACCAACCACATCTGAGGCCGAGGTTCAGTATGCTGAAAAGAGTCTGGATCAGACTTTGCAAGAAATAGACACTGAAATAAAGGTCGACAAGAATGCAGTACCACCAGTCAATTTTGAGGAATCACAAGCCAATCCTAGTACTTAGGATATTTCATCTTTTCTCTGTATTATTTGTCTTCTTTTGTTTATATTTCATTTTTGTCTGAACAATGTCTAGCTTCATATTTGGCTGGTGTGCCGCTTATGTAATTTGAACAAGTAATCTTTTTCTGAAAGCAAGTTTCCTTCTTTCTTCTAAGTGTTTGAATGCCTTCTTTTCTCTTATGTATGTTTACCACTTTCATACTTAGAATAATTTTGCATGTCTTCAAAGTATACCTTTAACTGTATAATCTCCTCGGAGTAAAGTACCTCGGATATACTTCTGATTGTTTATCTCGACTTTGGCTTAACACTTAAAAATATTTCAAAATATTTTTACAAGTGTTGTTTCTTTAATCTTGCCACTTCACTCACTCTCACATACTGTCTTCTATCAAGACTTCCATCTTCTATTCTTCCCAAGTTTTGTAACTTGGTCATATCGGCGAGTACGTATGTCGGATACTTCTTCCAATATAACCTCGGCTAACTTCAACTTGTAAATTTCTCTAAAATTTCAACAAGTGTTAAATTTCGACAAGTCCAAAGCATTTCAAAGTTTTAAGCTCATTCATCATTCTCCAACTCCTTGCCCCCTAATATGAACTTAAGTTTCACTTATGTCCACATTAAGTACGTATAGTTTTTGTCGAAGTCAAATTCAAACAAAGACTAGCCGAGGTTCTCAACCTTGGTTTTTTTGTTAATCTAACTGAAATGCACTTGGCTTCATTCGAAGCTTAATTCTACCGACATGGAAAAACTATGTTAAACCAACTTAGTTTAACTCCATTATATGCAAGTCTAAGTTCATCTCTGCCATATAATGAGTCTAAGTTATTTGTCATGTTTCAATCAAAAACATCGTCAACTTAGTTCAACTCTATTATATGCAAGTATAATTCAACTCTGTCATATAATAAGTCTAACTTATTCGTTATGTTTCAATCAGAAACATCGCTAACTTAGTTCAACTCTATTATATGCAAGTATAATTCAACTCTGCCATATAATAAGTGTAAGTTATTCGTCATGTTTCAATCAGAAACATTGCCAAAGGACTGGTCAGTCCAATCACACAAATTTTCAAAGTCTTAAAAAATCAGGCTAAAAAATTTTATTACTACCTCGACTAAGAAAATTGTGACATAAATTTTGAAAAACAAAAAATTCTAATGATAGAAAAACTTTAAGTTGCAAGTGTTCAAGGGTCTTGGCAACTCTTTGCCTTCATTGTCCTTAAGCCGATATGCACCATTGCCGGCTACTAAGATGATTCTATAAGGTCCCTCCAAATTTGGGCCCAACTTGCCTTCTCTAGGATCCTTCTTGTTGCCAGCCACTTTTTTTTAGCACTAGGTCCCTAAGTTTGAACTCTCTTGGGTTGACATTCTTATTATAAGCCCTAGCAAGTTGTTGCTGGTATGCCCCCAATCGAATTGCTACTCTCTATTTTCTCTTCAAGTAGGTCTAGATCTCGGGCAAGGTATGCCTCGTTAGTCCCATTCTCTACTCCTTGGGTTTTGATTCCTGGGATGCCGACTTCTAGAGGGATGATTGCTTTTGTGCCATAAGCCATGGCAAATAGGGATTCCCCAGTTGATTTTCTCGGAGTAGTCCGATATGCCTAGAGTGCATTGGGTAACTCTTCCACCCATTTTCCTTTTGCTGCTTCAAGCCTCTTCTTGATCCCATCCAAGATAGTTTTGTTGGATGCTTCTGCTTGACCATTACTCTGAGGCAAACTTGGAGTGGAATAATATTTCTTGATTTTGTACTTTGCACAGAAGTTTTTGATTAGCTTACTATCAAATTATATACCATTGTCTGCTACTATTGCCCTTGGGATCCCAAACTTGGTGATGATGTTCTTCCATATGAAGTTCTTTACATCAGTGTCCCGAATTTTCTCAAGGGGTTCAGCTTCTACCCACTTTGTGAAATAGTTAGTTACTACCAGCAGGTACTTCCTTTGTCTAGTCGCTTGGGGTAGTTGTCCAACAAGATCTATGCCCTACTAGCCAAATGGCCAAGGGTTGGACACTGGGTTTAAATCTGCTATTGGTTGATGTATCAAAGGTGCGAACCTTTGACACTTTTCACACTTTCTGACATAAACTTTAGCATCCTTCTGCATGTAGGGCCACCAGTACCCCTAAGTAATGGCCCTATGAGCAAGTGATATGCTCTTAGCGTGACTTCCACATACTCCTTCTTGTATTTCATACAAGGAGTCTTCAACTTGTGAAGGATGCACACATCTCAAAAGGAGACCAGTAAAAGACCTTCTATGGAGATGTCCTTCTACTGTCAAACTAAACCTAGTCGACTTCAATCTAGTCTTGTGTGCTTCTTTGCGATCATCTGACAGCTTCCCATCTTTAAGGAATATTACTATTGCATCCATCCAACTTGGTCCCATCTCCACACACATTGTTTCGTACTCTGTGATCAGTGGTTCCACACTTGGGCCTGACAAATAATCAACAATTATTGTCCTTGCCTCCCCCGATTTCATTGCACTAGCCAGGTTAGCCAAGGCATCGGCATGGCTGTTCGATTAACTTGCTGTAGTCGGCAGTCCTGAAACAAGGCTAGTAGTCTAACAACCTCTTTGACATAAGCTATCATTTTTTCGTCTCGGGCTGTATACTCGTCTGTTGCCTGGTTCACAATAAGCTGGGAGTTACAGAAAACCACCACCTCGTCGGTTTCCATTGCTGCTACCAACTGTAATCCTGCGATCAGTGCTTTATATTCAGCTTCATTGTTTGAGGCTTTAAACCCTAGTCGAATAGATTGTTCTAGCATCCGCCTATCTAGCGATACTAGCATTACTCCTGCCCCCACTCATTGACGGTTTGAACTCTCGTCAACAAACAGGTGGAATGAGTCACCGATGTAAATGTCCCAGGGCTTGAGTCTCTCTTCTTTCTTCTGTTCTACTGTGGGGTTTTTCATTTCCAGCTAGGTCTCTTCTTGTTCTCTTGGACATCCTAAGCCACGACTCACAGGAGCCCGACATGGGATGGCACCAGGTGTGAACTCGGCCACGAAGTCGGCCAAAACCTAGCCTTTGATTACTGTTCTGGGTCTGAACTCTAAATCGTATTGGCCCAATATTACTGCCCATCTGGGCACCTTGCCTGTTAGATCTCCTTGTTGTAGTAGAGACTTCAAAGGGTGCTCAGTCAATACCACATTCTTGTGGGCTTGGAAATAATGGTTTAACTTTTTGGAGACCATCATTAAGGCCAATGCTAATTTCTCCTAGGGTAAATACCTAGTCTCTACGCCCGCTACAGTTTTACTCACATAGTATACTGCCCTTTGTTCTCTCTTCTCTTCTCTAATTATCACTGCACTCACTGCATGCTCTAAAACTGCCAAGTACAAGAATAGCTCCTCTCCAGGTACTGGATTTGTGAGAACTGGGGCTGTGGTTAGGTATCTTTTCAAGTCGGCTAAGGCAACTTCACATTCCTCTGTCCACAAGAAGTCAGTGGCCTTTTTCAACAGGATGAAAAACGGTTTACACTTATCCGAACTTCTGCTTATGAATTTGTTCAGGGCTGTGGCCCTCTAGTCAACATCTGCACTTGTTTTGCTAACTATGGACTTTTCAAATCCAGGATGGCCTTGATTTGATTTGGGCTTGCCTCAATGCCCCTTCTGATAACCAAGTACCCCAAGAACTTACTAGACCCAACTCCAAATGCACATTTTGAAGCATTGAGTCAGAGCTGATATGTTTTTAGAATGTCAAAGATTGCCTTTAAGTCGACCAGATGATGCTCAGGTTCCTTGGTCTTCATGACCATATCGTCAATGTATACTTCCACTGTTTTGCCAATCTGATGTCTGAACATCTTGGTCACTAACCTCTGGTACGTTGCTTCTATATTTTTCAACCCGAAAGGCATCACTCTGTAGTAATACAGCCCTTTTGGGGTGATAAATGCAGTCTTCTCTTCATCAGAGGTTACATTGCTATCTGATAGTACCCCTTATAAGCATCTAGGAAGCTCATTCTTCCATGTCCTGAAGTGTCATCCACTAATTGATCGATCTTAGGGAGTGAGAAACTGTCTTTGGGACAAGCCTTATTCAGGCTAGTAAAGTCCATGAAGACCCTCCACTTCCCATTCTTCTTTTTCACAACCATAGTGTTGGACAGCCATATAGGGTAGTTTACCTCTTGGATGGCTCTAGTCTCTAATAATTTGTCCACTTCCTCCTCTACTGCCTCCACATGAACCAACCCCGGCCTCTTCGCTCGCTAAATGACGGGTTTTACCGACCTGTCTACATTCAGTCTATGGCATATGACCTCAGGGTCAATGCCAGGTATCTCATATGCCGTCCAGGCGAACACCTCTATGTTTGCTCGTAAGAACGCTTCTAACTCTCTTTCCTCTTTCTCGGCCAAGCCTAAGCCGATGAGGAAGAAGCACTCTTCATCATCTTGCTGGACTAGAATTTTCTTCAAGGCTTCCTCGTTTTTGTAGACAGGCTCTTTGGCGACATCATCTAGGACCTCCATGTTCTCGTCCTCAATCTCTATTGTCTCTGCCTCTACACGTTGCAGGTGGATTTCATTGCTGCCATGGAGCAATTCTTTGCCTGCACCTGATCCCCTCTGATCTCCTTAATTCCATGCTCTATTGGGAACCGCAATAGCTGGTGTAGTATTGAGGGAACAACCCTCATGGCGTGCAACCATGGCCTTCCTAAGATAACATTGTAAAGGGAGGGGGTGTCAATCACTGTGAACTCCGTGCTTACCTTCTTGGTGCCTGTCTGCACCTCCAAACTTATTACTCCCAGGGGCCACATCGGCGTTCCATTGAACCCAACCATTGGACTGTTGAACTGCTCTAGATCATCTTGGTGAAAGTCGAGCACCTTGTAACATCTGACATACATGATGCCACATGAGCTGCCTTGGTTAACTAGAGTGCACCTTACCTGGCACTCTCCAATCTTAAGCGATATTACCAGAGCATCGTTGTGTGGATGCTGGTACTCATCTACCCTAGGCCTCTTTTGCTGGACCTGATATAAATGCTATAAGTGTTGCACCCTCTGAGTCTCCCCACGTACCTCGTTCTCATTGACCTTCGAGTGGATCACATTGATTACTCGAGGTCCGTCTGCTTGCGATTGTGGTGCTGGTAGAGGTGGTGTTGCTGGTGCCTAGGGCAGCCTTGCTTGCTCTTCCCTTGTCCTGGCCTCATCTACTAGGTCCCTTAAGTAACCTTGTCTTACCAGATCTTCCAGATGTGTCTTTAGGACTCTGCACCCCTGAGTCAGATGTCCATCCTCATTGTGGCAGGCACAGTGCTTCCCAAGGCTTCTTCCTATAAATTCGCCAGGAATCTTCTTTGGTGCTCTATAGTAAGGCTGGTTCCTGATCCTTTCCAAGACTTTGTAAACCGGGATCCGGAAAACTGTGGTGACTGCCTATGCAGCCCTTAGTCCCGTTACTTGTCTGTTAAAGTTTATATTACATCGGTTTCGTTTCGGCGAGCCGCTCCTCTTTTCTTGCCTTGACACCTTTTGTTCCTAGCGTGTCTTCATCTACTCTCGCATATTTCTCGATTCTCGCCATAAGTTCCTCCATACTTTTTGGCAGTGTCTTTGCCAGTGACTTTCAAAGCAAACAGCCGTCGTTCAGGCCGTTCTTAAAAGATACGATCGCCATCTCTTGGTTGCACACCGATATTCGATTAAACACCTCATAATACCTTTTGGCATAAGCCCTGAGGCTTTCATCCTCTCTAATTCTCAAAGCCATCAGGGAGTCTACTCTCAACAGCTGTAATTTGTTTGTAACAAACTTGGCCACAAATATCTCAGCCAGGCTTCCCAACTTTTCACAGTTCCTTTCAACAACTTGTGAAACCAATCTGATGCGATTTTCCCAAAGGATGAAGGGAACACCTTGCAAAGCAACGGCTCATTCCTGGTGTACAGTGCTATCGAGTTCAAATATAAGCCGACATGAAAGTTGGGATCAGACTTACTGTCATATATCTGGAATCTCGGCATGTGGAACCTTTTCAAGGCCTCAAACTTGTCCAATTCTACAGAGAACGGCGTTTTTGTCTTGACTGGAGATGTTACCTTGACATCTTGTCGCTTACTTTGCAGGTAATCCCTCAAATCCTCCTTAGTCCGTCCAGGAGCTCGACTGTCAATGGATTTCAACCTTTTTGGTGCGCTGCTCCCTGTGTCGTTATGAGTCCTTTTGGAGCTCCCTTCATTCATCGTGCTAAAATAAAGATCCTTACATTGAATATGTCGATGCTCTTTGATGTAGGTTTCTTTGGCACGATGTGTCCTCTGAGACTCTCCTTTCATCGATTCTCCTCGCCTGACCTCCCGTGAAAGCTGATGCAAATGCTCCCTTGCCCTGTTATGCTGAAGGATTACGGGGATTGTTTTTTGCCCCCATTTCTGGGCATCATTCTTGACCGCTGGAATCGACGTGTCCTCCAATGGAAACGGTGGTTGTATGACGTTATTCTGTATCATGAAATTGACAACTGATTGTAGGTTTGCCAATTTGTTTGCCATCCCCTTCATCTCGTCGTTCCTCCTCAGGCATCTATCTTTCCATACCTGGAGGTCGCTTTCGTTGTAATACCCGCCTTGACATGCTTTCTTTGATACGTCTCCCTCTTGGCCGACATCGTTTTCTCCAGGATTCTTATCCCGAGGTTCTTTGTCACAGTTGTCCTCTTCTACGTTAGGATCGGCATTTTTACTACTCCCACTAGGGATGTCGCCCCCAATCTTTTCTTTCTGCCCGTCATTGGCCATCTATTCTTCTTACATTTTCCACAGACGGTGCCAAATTGTGGGTGCTGATTTCTGACCACACTGCTAAACAAGGAACTCAGCTGGAGAGCACAGGCATAGTAGATTACGCCCAAATAACCTGTCACAGAAAGATAAGACTCTGGCGGTGATTCGTCCACCTGGGGGCACTCTGACGATCAAGCCAGTACTCAGTTTATCCCTCAAAGATAGCAAATAGTGTTTAACTCACAAGCCATAATATAAAAGGCGTACCTTAGACCCACAAGGGTGCCTTACTTTTATAACTAGCACTAACCTGATCCTTGTAGAAACCTAACTTCAATGGACTCCGGCTCAATGCTTATCTGGGACTCTCAACTAGATAGAGATAAACTCCCTAAGAGTTTTATCTTTATCCAGACTGAGGTTCTTCCCCATTCTAGGACTCTTGTCCCTTATTCGCTCACCTCGGATTCCAATATCTCCGCAGATAACCTCAGCCTAGCTGTGATCATCCTAACACACGACCAAGTCACGTGGCACTCTGACTGACACGTCGGCGTCACCTCAGCCACGTGTTTTTATTCACAAAATATGTCCCCACACTATATCAAAATTTTTGATAATATATCATTTTTCTTGTGCTTTTGGTTCTTTGGGAAAAAAATAAAAGTTGTGTTTGATAGAATTTTAGAATTATGATTTGAGAATAGAATTGTATTTTGAATTTTTGAGTTTTTGAATTATGATTTGAATGTGAAAAATTTGTTTGATTATGAATTTTAAAAAGAGTTTTAATTAAGTGATATGACATATGATATTAAAAAGTAAATGTTTTAAAAAATGAGTGTAAAATTAATTTTTTTAAATTATAACCAAATAACACATTCAAACTAAACAATAAAATTAAATTTCGAAAACTCTATCAAAACAGAGCCAAAAATTGTGTACACATATTTTCTCCTCCAAGTTACGGCATGCACAACTTTTTCTCACAGACCGAATTACAACAGGGAGAGTTAGAGGATGGGATAGAACCATTGACGGACCCCACCTATTTTGTAGATTTTATGTAAATTTCTGTGCGCGTATATGGTCTTTTGTTACCGACACCATTTATCATGTGAATTATGACAAAATAAATCATTAGAGCATCTGCTTCGATTTTTTATTTTTTTAATTAGGGATCGTGATTAGTTTACGCATATTTTGATTAATTTTAAATCTTTGAAAATAACAATCAAATAAAAATCTAGTAATTTTTTAAGTAAGTTGAACTTAAGATTTTAAATCTAGTTAATATTTAAATATATATATATATATATATTAGGGAGTTTATGTAAACTTATTGTTCAATAAGTCCTGTGAAAATTAATATCGTTTTTCATCAAATGTTATTAAAAAAATATCACTAATTATTAATTTTCAGTGACAGTTTAAAAATTATCACAAAAAATATTACTAATTATAAGTTTTAGAGACAGCTTAAAAAAATTGTCACAAAAAAAAATGTTACTAAGTTTCAACTTTCAGTGATTGTTTGAAAAATTTATTACAAAAAAAGTCAATAATTGTAAGTTTTAACCACAATTTATAAAAACCATAATCCAAAAAATAAAAATCACTAATTATCAATTTTTAGCAACATATGTCAAAAATCGTCACCAAAAAATTATTTTTAAAGTCTATTTTACTAAAACTTAGTGAGAATTAAGTCCAACTATTGGGATCCATTGTTAAATTACCCTATATTTTAATGTATTGTTTGGTTAAAGTGAATTAAGTTCTTTATTCCATTTCTGCAGCATATAAGCTTTTGAGTGACGATCAAACAATTGATGTCACTATAATGATCTAGCAGCTCAAGAAGATGCAAACAAATTTAAAGATGTTTAGTGATCATCAATTTAAATTGGTATATAGTTTCAGGTTCAATGATTGTTGTAGCTACGTTATTACCAAATTATCTCATGTAGTCCAATGGTTGCTTTAGTGACTGATCAAAGTACTTTGAGAGGGGGAGAATTTTTTAGTTGAATTATTTTAATTTATGAGGGACAATTCTAAACTAGCTCCCTCAGGAGTAATAAATAAATTTTGAATACCTATAATTAATCATAAATTATAGTCATATTTATTTGAAAATATAATTTTAAAATTAAATTAATAATTTAATAAAATAAATAATGATATATTTGATTAAAAATTTTGAATCTAGACAAATAGTCTACTTGAAAATAATATATATCAGATGTAGAATTTCAAAACAATATGTGAAATATAATACATAATATAGAGAGATTACTAATTCCAAGATTAATGGTCATAAAAACACTAAATCATTCTAATTTAGCTCCCAAACAAACATAACCTATGAATTTTGATAAGGTCCAAGCCTATTTAAAATATTCGAGTCGAGCATGAGATTTAAAAAAAAAAAATAGTAACAAAATCACCATCAAGTTGCCGTACAGTGGGCAACAGAAATTGTTTGAGTTAGGGGGTTCATTCCAAGTACGGAAAGAATGAATAATGAATATTTATATGTTTATAATCAAACTGTTGCGTGGATTTTACTTGTAACGAAAAAAAGTTAATTGTAAAGGCCCCATCTATTTATGTTTACACAAGCCTTATTGGAAGTCTGGATGTGGGTTGTTTGGAAAAGCAAATCTTAAATTTGTTGGATCAATTAATATGATCACACTTCAATTGATTCTATATGACTAGGCATTCTTATATATATATATATATTAGTGTGGGATTAGGCTACAAATTTGGTAGTACAATCAATAACAGAAAAAGCTTTACTTGTTTTTTTTATAGATTTTAAATATCTTCAGAATTTTTCAATCATAATACCAACACTTGATATCACTATTTAATAATAAAATATTATATATTATAAAATGTTAATTATCCATTAACTCAACTCACTAGTAATGAACATATTTTTTTCAGTCCATAAAGTAGATTGGACGGTATTGTTCGAGTCACATGTCTTACTTTGATGATTCAAACTGTTAATTATTTAGGCCGCATTATTTAGCTCATCCAAAAAATATAAGTATATGGGAAAACATATTTAAAATTTGAACTATAGGTTCAAATATTAAATATATATTTCTTTTTATATACATAACATTTTTCATCATATAAATATATAGACATATATATATATATATGAATAGGGCTTCAATGCAGTCTATTCATCTTTTCGATTCTAGTGTCGATATCACTAACGAAAAAAATTAAGTTGATTGGATAATATTAACTATATAATTTCATCACTTAAAAAAATTGATTGTATATTTTTAAAGATCTTACTATTGAACCTGTGTGTGTCAATTTCCGACCACACTGCCAACTTAGTACTCAGCTGGAGAACACCGGCAGAATAGGTTAAGCCCGAACAACCTGCAACAGAAAGAAGAGATTCCGGCGGTGGCTCGTCCACCCGGGAGTACTCCGACGATCAAGTCAGTAAAATATCTCTAAAAGATAACCAATAGTGCTTAACTCACTAGACAGAGCATAAAAAACATACCTTAGACCCATGGGGGTGCCTCTCTTTTATAGCCAATACAATCCTAGTCCCAATAGAACCCTAGCTCTAATGGACTTAGGATTACTGCTAATCTTGGACTCGCAGTAGGATTAGGATAAACTCTCTAAGAGTTTCATCTTTACCCAAACTGAAGTCTTATCTCATTTCAGGACTCTTGTCCCTTATTCGCTTATCTCGGATTCCGACATCTTCGGAGATAATCTCGGCTTTGCCAAGATCACCTCGGCGTCATGACCAAGACATGTGGCACCTCGGCTGACACTTCGGTGTCACCTCGGCCACGTGTTGTCATTCAAAAATTATGTCCCCACAACTGCCCCCTAGGTTCTATTACCTCGGCATCCTGAGGTGATGGAACCTATATCATTTCTTCCATTTAGCACGTCGGCTAAGCTTGCTTCATCATCTATTGCCGAAGTCAGAACTTGTCGGCTTAATATGACTAAGACCTATAGTCTGCTTTCATCAATGCTTTAGAACTGACGACCAAGTTTGTTCAAGTTTCTCAGTCGAAACAGTCCTCCTAGCCGAGGTATTTGCTTCATTGAATCAAGAACTCCAAGAGTTCTAGCATGCGTACGAGCTGGCACGCACAATATTTCAACAATTTTTACCGCGTGTCTTTTCCTTACTAGATCGTACCTGATACGCGCCATCAAGTCGTATCGCTTTTGCGTGCGCTGTCTGACAAGCACGTCGTCCAAGGCACCATAATTGCCATTTTGCTGCTATTTCATGCTTTTGATCATAATTAACTCTCTTTCTGTCTTTCATTGTTGCTTTTGCGAAGCTTTCTGCAACCAATTTCACTCTCTCCCTCCAGTGAGGCTTTTGTTGCACTTCTTTGCTTACTACCACCATCTGACATCGGTGTACTTCACACCGGCCTTTTTGTAATCTAAACAATCACTCTTCAATGTTAGGCCGAAGTGTTTTCTTTCTTTTTCTGAATGCATTCTTTAATTTCTTCTTTCAAAGTGGTTTGCATGATTCTATACTTAGAATAATTTGCATGTTTTCAAGGTACACCTTCACTGTGTAATCTCTTCAGGGTAAAACACCTTGGACACAACTTCTAGTCTTGTTTATCTCGGTCTTGGCTTAACACTTGAAAATATTGTAACAAATGTTTTCACAAGTATTGCTCAAAACTCGCCACTTTTCTTTTACTTCTTAAGACTTCTGTCTTCCATTATCTTCCAAGTCTTGGCAACATGGTAATCTCGGCAAATGCATAGATACTTCTTTCACTCGTAACCTTGGCTTAACCTCAACTTGTAAATTTTTTCAAAATTTCAAAAAATGTTAAACTAGTCTTCTTATAACATGACCTCGGCTTTAAGTTCAACTTGTAAACTTTTCTCAAGTTTCAACAAGTGTTAAATATTATCTCGGTTTAACTTTAACTTGTAAACTTTTCACAAGTTTCAACAAGTGTTAAACTTAATCTCAGTTTAACTTCAACTTGTAAACTTTTCTCAAGTTTCAACAAGTGTTAAACATAATCTCGGTTTAACTTCAACTTGTAAACTTTTCTCAATTTTCAACAAGTGTTAAACATCATCTCGGTTTAACTTCAACTTGTAAACTTTTCTCAAGTTTCAACAAGCGTTAAACATCATCTCGATTTAATTTCAATTTGTAAACTTTTCACAAGTTTCAACAAGCGTTAAACATCATCTCGGTTTAACTTCAACTTGTAAACTTTTCACAAGTTTCAACAAGCGTTAAACATCATCTCGGTTTGTGAAATTCCAACTCACTAGTATCATTCTCCAACCCTTTGCCTCCTAATGTAAACTTAAGTTCCATTTGGGCTCTCATTAGGTACGTGGCTTTGACCTTGATATTGCTCTATGGGCAAGGGATCTGCCCCCTGCATGGTTTCCACATACTCCTTTGTGGAAAAAATTCTTTAACTTAGGCCAAGTTGTTCTCTTCTCGGACTTAATCATCTAAGCCGAGATCTTGTCTTCTGGGATCTGGGATTCCAGATCTGGAATCTGGGATCTGCTCACTTGGGCTAAGCTCTTGTCTTCTCGTGTCCAGTATTATCTCGGCTTTTCTTCGGCGAACCATTTCTCATCTCTTGTTTGGACGCCTTTGTCCCCGGCGTGTCTTCCTCGACTCTGGTATACTTTTCTATCCTGGACCTCAGCTCCTCTATGCTTTTTGGCAATGTCTTTGTCAGTGATTTTCGAAATAGGTAGTCATCCTTCAAGCTGTTTTTAAACGATATGACAGCCACTTCTTGGTTGCATCCTGGTATTCGGTTGAATACCTCATAATATCTTTTGGCATAGGCCCTAAAGCTTTCATCCTTGCTGATCTTCAGGGCCATTAGGGCGTCCACCCTCAATGGTTGTAGCTTGTTTGTCACGAACCTGGCCACAAACATCTCGGCCAAGCCTTCCCAGGTTTTCACAGTTCCTTTCGGCAACTTGTGAAACCAATCCGATGCAATTTCTCCGAAGAATGAGGGAAACACCTTGCAAAGCAACGGCTCATTCCTGGTGTACAACGCCATCGAGTTCAGGTAAAAGCCGACGTGAAAGTTCGGGTCCGACTTCCTGTCGTATATCTGGAACCTTGACATACTGAACCTTTTCGGGGCCTCAAATTTGTCCAATTCTATCGAGAACGGTGTCCTCGGCTTGACATGTGAAGTCACCTCGACATATTGTCGCTTTCTCTAGAGGTAATCCCTCAGATCCTCCTTGGTTTGTCCAGGAGCTCGGCTATCTCCGGATTTCAGCCTCTTTGGTGCACTACTTCCTGTGTCATTGCGAGTCCTTTTGGACCTCCCTCCATTGGTCGCGTTGAAACAGAGGTCCTTCCCCTAAACATGCCGATGTTCTTTGGAGTCAGCTTCTTTTGTTCAACGTGCTTTCTGTGATTCTCCATGCCCGACCTCCTGTGAAGGTCGGTGAGAATGTCCCTTGGTCCCGCCATGCTGAGGGACTGCAGGAACTGTTTTCTGCCCTCCTTTCTGGGCACCTTCCTTGGCCGCTGGAATTGGCGTATCTCGTAGCCGGAACGATGGTTGCATGATGTTGTTCTGCATCATGAAATTAACGACCGTTTGCAAGTCCGCCAATTTGTCCGACATTCCCTTTATCTCGTCGTCCCTTCGCAGGCATGTATCTTTCCATACCTTGAGGTCATCCTCGTTATATTACCCGCTCTGGTCCGATTTATTCGGTACGCCGCCCTCCTGGCCGATGTCCTTTCCTCCGTGATTCTTATCACGAGTCTCTTTGTTATAGTTGTCTTCTTTGACACCAAGGTCAATATGTTTTCCACTCTCAGTAGCGATGTCATCCCCAACCTTCTCTTTCGGTTTGTCATTGGCCATTTATTCTCCTTTCGTTTCCACAGACGGCGTCAAATTGTGTGTGTCAATTTTCGACCACACTGTCAACTTAGTACTCAGCTGGAGAACACCGGCAGAATAGGTTAAGCCCGAACAATCTACAACAGAAAGAAGAGATTCTGGCGGTGGCTCGTCCACCCGGGGGTACTCCGACAATCTAGTTAGTAAAATATCTCTAAAAGACAACCAATAATGCTTAACTCACTAGACAGAGCATAAAAAACATACCTTAGATCCATGGGGGTGCCTCCCTTTTATAGCCAACACAATCCTAATCCCAATAGAAGCCTAGCTCTAATGGACTTAGAATTACTGCTAATCTTGGACTCCTAGTAGGATAAGGATAAACTCTCTAAGAGTTTCATCTTTACCCAAACTGAAGTCTTATCTCATTTCAGGACTTTTGTTCCTTATCTGCTTATCTCGGATTCCGACATCTTCGGAGATAACCTCGGCCTTGCCAAGATCACCTCGGCGTTATGACCAGGACACATGGCACCTCGGCTGACACTTCGGTGTCACCTCGACCACGTGTTGTCATTCAAAAATTATATCCCCACAGAACCTTTGTGGATTATCAATAAAAAACACATAATATTAAAATAATTATAATTGCAATGCACATTTCACATATAATTTTTGAAGATCAAATATCTTAGAGCATCTCCAACCCCATCCTTTCATCAGGAGGAAGAAAATAAATTTTTTTATTCAAAAAGTAGAAAAAGTAAATAATTTTTGTTCATTAACAAATATTTAATTTTGAAATTTTTGTAAAATATATTTAATATTATATTCATTTTAAAGGTATAATTTCACCCTTTCTAATGATGCCAATTTTATAAAAATTAAATTTACATATTAAAAGTTATTTGTAATATAATAAAAAATATAGAATGAATAATATTTTAGAGGGAATCCTCTATTTTTTATCATCTCTCCAAATATAGAGGATCAATCTGTTAGGAAAAATCTATAATTCCCCACAAGTAAATCAATCAATGGAAATAAAAACTAATGCGGAAAAATTAAATCAAAAGCAACACAAGAATTTTTACGTGGTTCCCTCAATGTGAGGTACGTCCACGGGATCGAAATCCGATTCCACTATCAACCAAATAATTTTTCAAATGATTACAAACGAGACACGAATGGTCTCACAAACCACCCTTGGGTGAATTCCAAATAATCACAAATAAACAAAAGGAAATATCTCACCAAATAGATGAACCAAAATCTTCAGAAACAAATTTGTAGAAGACCCAAAATAACGAACCAAATCAACTTCAAAACAGAGACAACATAAGCATGAACAAATCAAGCACCTTGACAAATCTTCACTAATTGTAAATCTTTGGCACTGTTACCGAACCAAGGCACTATTACCGAAGCAATGTACTAGTATGGCAGACGCACACTTTTTTCTTAGGAAAAACCAATACCAAAAAATAATGTATTGTGAATCTAGGATTTTTTTTATCAAAACCTTAGTTGTTTCCAAATTAAATTGGGTCTCCACAAATATAATATATAAAAATATATTATACCTAAACCAAGCCAAATTAAAATTCTTTAACAAACTAATTAGATCCCACACTCCAATAAGGAGGTATACGCAATAATTCTCCCCCTACCGACTTAGGTGGATAGAGCAACCATACCCGCCAAAGTTCGACACTTTAAATGTTTGTCCCTCGACAAAGACTTTGTCAACATAACCGAAATATTATCATCCGTGTGAACCTTTTTGAGTTGTAACAATTTCAAATCTAACACATCACGAATCCAATGGTATCTCACATCAATGTGTTTCGATCTCGAATGAAAAGTAGAATTTTTACTCAAGTGAATAGCACTTTGACTATCACAATAATGCACATACTTTTCTTGCTTCAAACCCAACTCATGCAAGAATTTCTTCAACCATAACTCTTCTTTACAAGCTTCCGTAATGGCAATAAATTCAGCTTCGGTAGTTGAGAGAGTAACATTTTTTTTATTTAGACTGCCATGCCAACGCTCCCCTTGCAAAAGTTATCAAATACCCCGAAGTAGATTTCCTAGAATCAACACCATCAGCCATGTCAGAATCTGTGAACCCATCAAGCATCAGCTTACCATCCCCAAAACACAAACATATCTTCGAAGTCCCTCGAGGATACCTCAGAATCCATTTTACCGCTGCCCAATGTTCTTTACCCGGATTAGAGAGAAAACGACTCACCACACCAACGGCGTGAGCAATATCCGGCCTTGTACAAACCATGGCGTACATTAAAGAACCAACTGCTGAAGCATAAGGAACTTTTAACATCTCTTCTTTGTCTTTTTCACTTGTATGACATTGATTCGAACTAAGTTTGAAGTGACCTGCAAGTGGACAACCAACCGGCTTTGCTTTATTCATGTTGAACCTCTCAAGAACTTTCTCAATGTAGCTTTCTTGAGACAACCAAATTAGTCCCTCTTTGCGATCACGAACAATTTTCATACCAAGAATTTGCTTTGTCGGTCCCAAATCTTTCATAGCAAAAGACTTGCTCAACTCCAATTTCAACCTGTTAATCATGGTAGAATCTTGACCCACAATTAACATGTCATCAACATAAAGCAAAAGAATAATAGATTTACCATCCGGAAAATTTTTCACAAGCACACAATAGTTCGACGTGGTTTTAGAAAAACCATTATTCATCATGAAAGAGTTAAATTTTTTGTACCATTGCCGCAGGGCTTGCTTGAGACCATACAAACTTTTCTTCAATTTGTAAACAAATTTCTTTTTCCCCTTTTTTCACAAAACCTTCCGGTTGCTCCATGTAAATTTCTTCTTCAAGATCACCATGAAGAAATGTGGTCTTCACATCAAGTTGCTCAACTTCAAGGTTCATACTTACAGCCATGCCAAGTACAACCCAAATAGAAGACATCTTTACAACCGGTGAGAAAATCTCATCAAAGTCAATACCTTTCTTTTGCCCAAAGCCTTTCACAACAAGACATGCCTTGTACTTCAGATTCTTGCCATCATTCTTTAATTTGAAAACCTACTTATTTTTCAGAATTTTCCTCCCTTTAGGCAACTTCACTAAATCATAAGTCTGGTTTTCAAGCAAGGAATTCATCTCCTCGTCCATGGCATTTTTCCAATCACTTTTCTTTGCATGCTCAATTGCTTCTTGGTAGCTCTCAAGCTCTCCTTGATCGGAAATCAACACAAATTCATTGAGAGGATACTTTCTTGAAGGTTGTTTGTCCCTTATAGATTTCCTCAACTCAAGTTGTGGTGGCGGTTCTTGAGTTGGATGCTCTTCCTCAATTTCTGGCTCAATTTCATTAGGATTAGCATCATCCTCTACATCTTCAATGGGTGGCTGCACATCTCCCCCATTTTCATCATCCACCGAAGATGAAGGAGATGGATCCATGTCAATGAGATCACTAGTTTTTGGATCCGGTTGATCACCTCTGCCAAAGTCTTCAATTGTTTGGTCTTCAAGAAATACAACATCACGGCTTCGAATGATTTTCTTGTCGACCGGATCCCACAATCTATACCCGAATTCATCACGCCCATAGCCAAGAAAAATACATTGTCTTGACTTGCTATCAAACTTGGACCTCTCATCTTTTGGAATGTGAACAAAAGCTCGGCAACCAAACATTCTCAAGTGCTCATAAGACACATCTTTTGCAGGGTCCAAATTCTTTCTGGAACATCACCATTCAAAGGATAGCAAGGAGACAAATTGATCACGTCAACCGCTGTACTCATTGCCACATCCCAAAAGGATCTTGGCAATTTAGCTTGTGAGAGCAAACACCTTATTCTTTTCACAATGGTGCGGTTCATCCTCTCGGTAATGCCATTTTGTTGAGGAGTCTTCTTAACTATCTTTTGGTGTCAAATACCTTGGCTACGACAATACTCATCAAATGGCCCAATGTATTTACCACTATTGTCTGATCGGATGCACTTTAATTTCTATCATATTTTTCTTTCAACCATGGCCTGAAAATGCTTAAATACTTCTAGAACTTGATCTTTAGTTTTTAGTAGAAAAACCCAAACTTTCCTTGAATAATCATCCATGAAAGTAACAAAATAAAGTGCACCACTATGTGTTCTAACTTTTAAAGGACTACAAACATCCGAATGAATCAACTCGAAAACATTTTCTTTTCTAGAAGCAACATTTTTATGAAAAGAGATTCTATGTTGTTTACCCGCCAAACAATGAATATAAGTTTTAATATGTGTACCTTTCAAATCGGGTAGAAGCTCTTTGTTGAACAAAACTTGTAGCCCCTTTTCACTCATATGGCCAACTCGCTTGTGCTACAATTCGGTAGAAGTATCATCTTCAAGTGCATTGACAACACCTTTATAAATTTTTTCTTGCATCGAATAAAGTGTATGAGTCTTCTTGCACTTAACCACCACTACAGAACCCTTTGTGAGCTTCCATATTCCATCATCAAATTTGTTGTTGTAGCCTTCACCATCTAGCTTCCTAATAGAGATCAAATTGAGGCGAATGTCAGGAACATGCCTCACGTCTTTAAGCAACAACTTGCAGCCCAAATTTGTTTCCAAGCAAACATCACCCATGCCAATAATCTTGGACAAACCTTCATTACCCATTCGAACAGAACCATAATCTCCTTCGATACAGGTAGTGAAGAAATCAACTCGAGAAGTCACATGAAAAGAAGCACCGGAATCAATCACCCAATTGCTCTCTTGGCCCACAAAATTGATACCATCATCTTCACAAACGACCATGAGATCATCGGTAGTAACTGCTATTGTGTCTTCTGGCTTCTTATCCACACTTTTGTCACACATTTTCTCCTTGTTCTTGAGCTTTCGGCATTCCCACTTCATGTGCCATTTCTCATGGCAATAATAGCACTCAATGTCTTTCTTTGAAAAAGAACCATCTTTTCATTTGTCACGGCTTTGATCATGACCATGAGGAGTCTTACTCCCCCCCTTGTTTTACTTCGGCCTCTCACAACAAATGTTTCCGAATGAGAGGAACTCGCTGATTTTCTTCTAGTTTCTTCATTCAATAGGTTACTAGTGACTTGGCCCATTGTGATAACTCCATCGAGCGCTGAATTACTAATGGTCACAACCAAAGTCTCCCAACTTTCGGGTAAAGAACTAAGTAGCATCAAAGCCTGCAACTCATCATCAAAAATAATTTTCATAGAGGCAAGTTGGTTAACAATACTCTTTATTTCATTCAGATGTTCCGGAATAGAGCTGCCTCTTTATATTTTAAATTAACCAACTTACGAAACAGAAAGGCTTTATTTGTGGCTGATTTTTTATCATAAAGACTTTCTAATTTTTTTCATAAATCATGTGCTGAAGTTTCAGTAGCAACATGATGAAACACACTGTCATCAATCCATTGATGGATAACACCACCGGCTTTTCAATTAAGCCTATTCCATTCATCATCTTTCATACCCTCAAGTTTGCCACTATCACTTTCAATGGGTCCATACCAATCTTTACAAAATAATAGGTCCTCCATTTTAGTTTTCTAAATTACCCAATTGCTTCCATTGAAGTTAGAAATATGACCCATATTCCCCTCCATTGATTTACACAAATAAATAAACCCAAATAAACCGTAAGCTCTGTTACCAGTTGTTAGGGAAAAATCTATAATTCCCCACAGGTAAATCAATCAATGAAAATAAAAATTAATGCGGAAAAATTAAATCAAAAGTAACACAAGAATTTTTACGTGGTTCCCTCAATGTGAGGTACGTCCATGAGATCGAAATCCGATTTCACTATCAACCAAATAATTTTTCAAATGATTACAAACGAGACACGAATGGTCTCACAAATCACCCTTGGGTGAATTCCAAATAATCACAAATAAATAAGAGAAAAGACTTCACCAAATAGATGAACCAAAATCTTCAGAAACAAATTTGTAGAAGACCCAAAATAACGAACCAAATCAACTTCAAAACAGAGGCAACATAAGTATGAACAAATCAAGCACCTTGACAAATCTTCACCAATTGTAAATCTTTGGCACTGTTACTGAACCAAGGCACTATTACTGAAGCAATGTGCTAGTATGGCAGCCGCACACTTTTTTCTTAAGAAAAACCAATACCAAAAAATAATGTATTGTGAATCTAAAGTTTTTTATCAAAACCTTAGTTATTTCCAAATTAAATTGGGACTCTATAAATATAATATATAGAAATATATTATACCTAAATGAAGTCAAATTAAAATTCTTTAACAATCTAATTGGATCCCACACTCCAATAAAGAAATATACCCAATACAATCCATCCTCTTTTTAAATAGAGATAAATTTAGAAAATGAGTTGGAAAAGCAAATCTTTCAAATATAAATTATAGAGGATTGATCAGAGATGCTCTTATGTATAAGCAAAATTAGAACATTCAGATACTCCATCAGTCCACACCACAACGCTCTAATCTGCCATTCAATTCACTTGGGTGTGTTTGTTTGGACGGACTGGATAAGAGGGGATTGTAATCCATCGGACTGTTAGTCCTGGGATACAGTATCCCGGGACTATTTGGTTGGATTAGATTTGTATCCTATGTTTGTTTAGTCATGGGATTAGATGTCTGGATTGGACTATTTTTAGTGAATCCAATGTTTGGTTAGACGGACTGGATAAGGATAAATGTTCAAAAGACTATTTTACCCTTATAATCTATAATTTATAATTTAACAACACTAAAAAAATTTAATTTATAAGGCCACAAATTTTAATTTATTATTTTCAATTAAATTAAATTTATAATTTATATTTTATATTTTATTTAATATATAATTTTAAATAACGACAATAAAAAAATAATTTTATTTAATATATAAATTAAATTTTCAACAACACTAAAAAAATTTAATTTATAAGGCCATAATTTATAATTTATTATTTTTAAATAAATTTAATTTATAATTTATATTTTTTATTTAATATATAATTTTAAATTAACAATACTAAAAAAAAATTTATTTAATATGTAAATTTAATTTTTTAACAACACTAAAAAAATTTAATTTATAAGGCCATAATTTATAATTTATTATTTTTAATTAAATTTAATGTATAATTTATAATTTATAATTTAAAATTTTTATTTAATATATAGTTTTAAATTAACAACACTAAAAAAATAATTTATAAATGTTCAAAAGACTATTTTACCCTTTTCTAATTGTTTACTAAGTAATAGCATGGAGGGTAAAATGGACATTTCACAAAATAATCCCATGGGATACCAATCCCATGTTTCTATCCCACACTCCTCCATGGGATAGGATCGTCCCATGTTTGTGGGACTAATAGTCCCGGGGGACTAGTAGTTCGGAGCAAAATTTTTCAAACAAACAATGGACTATTAGTCCGATGAGACTAATAGTCCAATCCCACCCTCTTATCCCTCAAAACAAACATGGTCTTTATTCTCTTTCAAGTCACCACAGCACTGAAAGTCACGATGCTTTTCATTCTTTGGAGCATTGTTTGGTTACTTTTAATATTTTTTAATTTCCCAACTAGGAAAGAGAATTGTTTGCTGGCAAAAGGGCGTCACCCCCATAATACACATGTTTTGCTACTATGACCAAAATTAAATATAGAATTGAATATCAAATATATATGAACGGATAAGATTTTATAATATTTATCAATAAAATTTATTTTAAAAAAATTCTAACTATTCATATATATTCTTTATTTAATTCTGTGATGAATTTTTATATTACTTGATTTATTAAAAACATATTTTAGCAACGACAATGCTACGTACCTCAAATTTAGTGGCTCAAATAGTCAAAACGACATCGTTTTAAGTATAGAATAACATAAAAATGACCAAAACGACGTTGTTTTGACCATTTAAATCATTTTTAAACTATAAAATTTGAATTACGAGACATTTTCTTTTTAGCAATCACATTCATCACACTTCATGGCATTTGGTTTTTATGCGACTTGTAGCAACTTCTTTGCACATTTCTTTTGACCATTGACTTGGAACTTTCTATCAGCCAAAAAAATATGAAAAAAAGAAAATGTTAGTAAATTCAAAAAAAAAAAAAAAAAAAAAAAAAAGTTGAAAAGTAGATGAAAAATAAATTATAGGTTGCATACAGTCCAAGACGGTATTTGATAAAACTTAAAATTAAAAACTAAAGATTGCGAATTAAATATTAAAAACTGAATGTTGAATTTTTTAAGTTCAAAAATTATTTGATAAAAATTTAAATACTAAATTAAAAATAATTTATTTGATACGTATAAGATCAAATTTAAATTTTGAAATTATATATTTTAATTTTTATATTATGATGGTAGTGATAGTGGTGATGGTGATGTTATGATGGTGGTGGTAGAATAGTGGTGGCGGTGGCATGGCAATAGCGTTGGTAGTGATGGTGGTGGCGGTAGCGGTAATGTTAGTGGAAGCGATGGTAGTAGTAATAAAATGATAGCAGTACTTATAGCAATAGTGATGAAGGTGGTGGTGCCTGTGGTGATGGTGGCGGTAGCGGTGGCGTGATGGTAGTGGTATGATGGCAGTGACATGGTGGTAGCGATGGTAGTAGTAGTAAAATGATGATAATAGTGTTTATGGCAACAATAATAATGGTGATAAAGGTGGTGGCGGCGGTGACAGTGGTAACGGTAGTAGTAGCGATAGTGGTGGCCGTGGCGGTGACAGTGGCGATGGTGATGGTTGTGATAGTGGTGGTAATGGTGGTTGTGGTGAGCTTGTAATAGTGCATATCAATGTCTATATTTAATATTAATAAATTTAGTTAGAATTAAGTAAATTTCATATGATTTAAAAGTTTATTAAATTTTAGTTTATATTTTAAGATGTACTTAAATTTTGAAGTGATATTATTATTAGTTGTGGTTATCAAACGGGTTTAATTGATTGGCACTTAATAGTTAATACATTTAATTTTAAGTATAGAATATGATTATCAAATACCCTTAAGATAATATTTTATTTTCTAACTACTTTTCAGATAATTTTTTGAGTCTTCTAGCATTGTTGAAATTACAAAAGTTCCATGACACAAATTTATAAATTTCTAAGTCGCACAAAAGTTTCATTAATCCTACAAGTTTTGTGTGCCAACCAATGACCACAATAGCGTTGTTGTGTTAAAACATTAGTTGGACATATGACGTCACTGAATGACGTTTCAGAGGCTATTTTATTTATTTAATTTTTTTTTTTTTTGGGTCTCCAAACTCTACATCCATTTTCATAATTAAAAAAAATATATATTGAAGCCAATTTGCAGAGATGTCTAACCAAATTACTTGTAGGAAATAAAATTTTTGTAAAAGAAGAGTTTCTTAGTTTTTGAAACTGCAAAAGTTTTGAGTTTTAAAAACTGAGAAGTTAATTTTTTTTTTTTTTTTACAGAGATTAAGAAATTTCATGAAATTTTTTAAAATTTGAAACCAAAAAATTTCTCAAGCTAAGAAAATGTTGTTGGAACTCAATTCTAAAAGTTCAAAATTGAGAAAATTGCATTTTTGTTTGTAAAATTTTTCAGAGTTATTTTTATATTTTTCAAAATTGTTTAATGAACTTATTTAATAAGGATCTAGCTTGACAATCTCGATAAGTATTTACATTTTTTTTTTTTCCATTTTTGACAACTAGAAAATTGCGAAACTTTTCTCAATTATAGGTTTTGAAAAATAATTGGCACACTTAATTTATCACCTCTAAAAATCACTCTTAGTGATGTTGTCTGATAAGTGTCAAATTTTAATATGTCAAACATTCTATCGTAAAGGGTCTAACATCAATGCCACATCATTAGGGTCATTTAAGGGGTGATAAATCAGAAGGATGTAGCATTGTTGATAAGTTTTTTAACAATACATATAGCAAACTTTTGAGAGTTAAATTTTCTTTGTGAAATACTAAAACTAAACTGAAAACAGAGAAGAAATAAATGAGAGAATAAAGGTGAAAAAAATTGCATAAATATATATATGTGCAAGTGAGAACCACTCTAAAGTATGTATTTAGATCTTGAATTTGAGTAAGAATTTGTGAAGAAAAAAGGAAAAATAAAATAATCGTGAAAGAAAAAGTGAATGACATAAAAATTAAAATTGTTTCCCTTCCCCCCCCCCCCAAAAAAAAAAAAAAAATCATACATCCTTACATAAATTTAAGAATTAAACACATGTTAAGTAGGCATTTTAATTACAAAAAAAATTCACAAATTGAATTTTTATATAAAAAATTCCAATGATATTATGCATTAATAATATTTTTAAATTTATGAATAATAATGAATGTTTTGATATGAAATGAAAACGTCACCAAAAAAAAAAAAAAAAAAACCCCCTCTTAGGTGAGTACTGGAGAATGGTTCACAAATTAAATTTTTATACAAAAATATATTAATAATTTTTTTAAAATTATGAGTGAAATATTTTAATTTTAAATTAAATATTAACAAAAGACATAATTTTGTATGGGAGTCAGTTGTACAAAATCTATAGGGTGCCCCACGGTGCAATTGTTAGATAATTTCACTGTAATGTTAAGCGTCGTGGATTAAAATTATGGAAACAATATAAGATGACATATATTTGACATTTTTCAAACCTCATGCAAAATTGTAGGTTCAAATTCTATGTAGTTTGATACTTTTTGATTAATTCTTTCGCATTATGAAAGTTGTTTTGAGTGATTGTTGGTTTCGGTAGTTTCTTTTTTTTTTTTTTTTTTTTTTTTTTTTATCAGCAAAAGAAAGATCTTTATTGATGAAAGAAACACATACAGAGTATGGAACACTACATCAATAAAGAGGAGCTCGGAGGTTTCTTTGATGATAATTGAGTTGGGCCAGGTCATTTTTGTGTGGTGATAGTTGGGTTTATAGATATACATTATTAAATTATAATTGTTTAATTTTATGTGATTATTTTATATTTATAATTAATTTTTTATCGATTATAGAAAAAAGCCCACATTTGGGGATTTCTGCATTCAATATTAAGTAATTGAAGTCACAGAGCTGATGCTCAAAATTATTTTGGTAGCTATGATGGTGTCATTGTCCTGGTGACTGGAGGGAGCTCAATCCAAAAGTCATGTTTGGTTGGTTGGATAGATTGGATAAGTAGAGATTAGTGGCCTATTTTGGGAAGTATATTAAAAAATAATTTTTTGATTTTTTTAGACTTTTTTTAAAAGAACGTGCAAAAAAAACAAAAAAGAAAAGTAATGTAATAAAAAAAAATCAAAAAGCTAATAAGTTTGCTTTTAACTTAGTTGCCAAAAGAGGCTAAAAAATGTGTATTTTATAATGAAACACTATTTGGTATCCCTTACAAAAGTGCACTTTTTTTAAAAAAAAATTTAATTTTTTTAAGTCACATCAATTATTTACTTTTTGTACAACTTTTAGTAAAATCAAAAAGTATACTTATTTAAATCATCACAAACGCCCTCTAGATGTCAAGAAATGACTAATTTATTGAATCTTATGCTTGTTGGGTATATTATGAAGAATGATAACTATTAAAAGACTGTTTTGCCTTTTTGTATTACTAAATAATAGGGGTATTTTTTTTAAGGTCCCTGATACTATGATTTTATAGTATAAAGGATATCAAATATTTTCATAATGTCTAAGGTCCATCAACAACAATCCAGAGAAAATTGGTCTAGAAAAAATTCAAGTCAGAGAAAATTGGTCCAAAGAAATTTTCTCTGGTCTCCTTAGTTTTTCATGGACACTGCCAGAGAAATTTCTTTAGCCTTTCATGGACTCTAGAGAAAATTCAAATTTCTCTGCCGTGGGTTTGATCCTCCACCATTGTTGCTACTGTTGTCACTTATATACCCTATTACCTCCAGCTGCTGATCCAACTGAACAACATTCTAGGTGATGAAGCCTCAAGTAACCATCTGCATCGGCTTGAGCAAGCAACAGACCAACAATGGCTCCAACCGGGCTTCATTTTATATCAAAAATTCCTGCTGGACAGTGAGCATACTCAGCTCTCATCACAAAAGGCTTAGAAGAAACTGCAGCTTTCCAATTTTCATTATACCTCTTCTACCTGTGATGCTATCTTATTACAGCAGTTTCACTCGAATGCCTGATACGGAGACTGAGACCAATCCCATAGACCGAATTGTGGCTCATCTGCGCTTTCACAGACCTGCAGAATTGTCAAGAAAACATCCCGA
Source organism: Camellia oleifera (assembly GCA_022316695.1). NCBI lineage: Eukaryota > Viridiplantae > Streptophyta > Magnoliopsida > Ericales > Theaceae > Camellia > Camellia oleifera. The sequence goes on from CM039309.1 coordinate 92,577,286, forward strand.
GACAACAGAATTACCAGTAGTATCTACTAAGCTCCGCAGTGAAAGAAATACTAGTGGTTTATTGAGCTCGCCAAGAGAATTCTTTCCTGATAATTACAAAAGTAAACATAACCTGTCATATACTGCTAGATCAAAAAATCCTCACTTATTTGCTGAAGGGGACTATTCTAAAAACAGTTCCTACATCGGCACTTCTGAGAATTCTGAATTTATCTCCAGAAGAATTTCTCTGGACCTGATATTTATGTTTGCAGATTCGTCCACCAAATTTCTCTGAAATTCAAAATTTCTCTCCAGAGAAATTCGGAATTTCTCTGGATAATCTAAGCACAATAGGATGAAGATGATGAAATTTATCGATGCAGCTCAAGTGCAACCTCGAGTTTTCCAACCTTGCAAAAGCCATCAATCAGAATTCTGTAAAATCGAGATCATTTGCTGTAAACAGATAGACCGAAAACGAAATATCGCCGTCGCATCACCTACATCAGAACTGGCCTATGCAGATTCGGTGCGGCATGCTGATTTAACCATCCTCCTAATAGGAAACTGGTAAAAGCTATTGATAGATCGGAAAACTTTAGAATTTAGAATTTGTTAATGCATAGTTAAAATAGTTTTTGTAAATTGTTGACTAGGTTTTTATATATATATATATATATTTTGAGATCTTTGTTTTATCGTTGTACAATCTCACAACTTTGAGTTGAATCCATCAGGCTCGCTTAGGTCATGGTTTCGCACATCTGCCACGGAAGTAATAGGGCATGAGATCGACGAGAGAGAGAAAGAAAGATAGAAGAGCAATCCTCATCTGTAGACCTCCATGATCGATCTGTATTTCAAAAATAGAGTGATGATGATTGTGTTTCCGATCACGAACAGTGAACTCTGTGTGTGTGCGTGTTTGATCGTGGTGATGAGTGAGAGTAGAGAAAAGGAAGGGAGCTGAATTTCTCTGTAATAGATGGGAGGGACCTTAGAGATCAAAAAATAATAACGTGGATCTTTTCCATTACGAAAAGTGGGAGAGGGACCTGTAGACGTCCCCGAACGCCCCGGGAGGGTTAAGTCCCGTTCCGTTCGTATTGGGGTCACTACAGTTCAAGGACTCAAATGTCACGGTTCTTAATCTTGAACCAAAGAGTCCAAATCTGGCAAATCGTTTTGAGAAAACTGATTTTTGAAAGAAGTGCCAAACATGGACTGCTTTTCCAGATACAGAGTCGCCACCTAAATGTTTTTTAATGGGAAATTTAGGAAACCCTAACTCAGTGCCAAAGGCCACGTGTCCGTCATCACCAAAGTTGCCTCGGCTCGGGAACTTGGGTACGATTGGGGAAGGTCACTTCGTGAGCACCCCCACTCGCCCGGTCAAAGACCGGCCTCTACTAACCATGATATCTATTTTTGAAAACATTGTATATTCTTATTCCGGTTATTAGCCTAGGTTACTATGTGATGCGCACAGCATACAAGTATAGACCGGGTCATCTGAATTGGGACAAAACATTTCATGTTTATTTTTGAAAGATGGTTTGCAACCCGCAGGTAGGCTTAAAATGCAGATTTTGCCACCCTCGGGTGGGCTTAAAACACTTGATGAATTGTTCCAATCCAAATAACCCAACCTCCACCCACAAGCATTCAAGGCAGTTATATCACATAAGCAGTTAGTCTCATGGTAAGCATGCTATTCATGGCAGTCACTCACATGTATGCAAGGATGCTAAAGCATAAAAACTCACCGAGTACTCCAAGCCAAAACAGAAGCTCATTAGAAATCATACATGATCCTAAATATACAGAAATGCCTAATGCAACACATGCAAAGATGCAACTATAGTAGGCTCGGCTATTCTAAACATGGCATATGGAATGCTACAACTAACACGTATTCACTTTGGAATTGAAATACAAATGCAGTTTGTATGATGCGCCGAGCCCGGTGCGTGCAAAACAGATGAATGATGCAAACATGCTGTCATACTGTATGCTAATTGAAATATGCCCTAATCTAACCATCATAAGTAGGTAAATAAAAGGGAAGAAAGACGTGGGATTGGAAGACATACATCACACTCACCCACACTTATTACAATTTTGCCTTCGCACAGAGGGTCCGAATAAATATACAGTCCCGAATAAAAGAATAGTACAGTCCAAATAATGTACAAATTCCTAATTAATTTACAAATTAACTAAGAAAATAATAAAATTGGCATGCAAGCCAGGGACTGCCTTGATTCTGCTCCGGATGATGGAATGATGCATGTTTAGGCTGCTTTGCGCGGAAATCCACTGGAATGTCCCAATTAGCCTCTGTTTTGCAATGATTCTTGAAAAGCGCGCCAAGCCTCGGAAGACCGCTGATTTTTGATATGCTGCAACAGAGAGCAAGAAAGGGGCATAGCAATGTATTTTCACAAATGTATGCATGTCTCGATCCTCGTACCACCAATCACGCATCTCGATGCATGATGGCCGAGGAGCCGAATTGCACAACTCAATATAGAATGAATGCATATGAACATTACAACAAAACCTAATTCCATCATGGATAATCCGGAGTGTCGGTGACTTGGGAATTGAGACACGTTCCGTCACTCGGAGTAGGAACGTACCTCGTTTCCCGTGCCCGGGCTAACTCCTATCCCGAACGCGATGCAATATGCATGATATGCGTGAAATGCAACTAAGATACAATCCTAACATACACAATGTTATGGAATAGCATACACACTACACGAGGTGATACACAACCGAGCATACACAATGCTATGGATGAAATGGCATACGCAATGCAATATGGGCTTACACCAACATGAGAGAGCCTCAGCCACACTCACATAAGAGGCCATTAGATGAAAATGAGACAACTCGAAATACATGCACGCGTACACGCAAACCGAGGACCGAACCTACGGTACGGAATGCCACTCTAATGAGACATGGCAAGACATGGAATATGATATGCAAACATGCAAATTTCATAGGCAAAATGACATGCAAAACAGCCCCGAAACATGGCGAAATGAAACCCGATGCAAGGAACGAGTCCCGAAACATGGAATTAAGCACATGAAATGGCCTATAGCTATGCAATGCATGCATGATTCGTACATGAAGTGTGAAGACAGAAGCTAGGCAGCCCAAAAAAAAAGCATTTTTACAGTTCGAAGCATGGCCAAACAGTGGGTACAAATAGGGCAAAATTAGCATGCAAAAATGGGGGGGGGGGGCGAGGCGCCAAGAGAAGTAATGAAGAAAGTCATAGCTTCTGATCTCAAACACAGAAGGCCCCTTCTACAATGTTGAAGAGGGGCCAAAAATATGATGTTTTACAGTTTATGACAACCCCCAAAAACAGATACAAGTATGGCCAAATTAACATGCAAGAAATGGGTCAACAAGGGGGCAAAGAAGCAAGTGGTGCACGCTGGCCCCAAACAGGTTAGGGCCCTTCAACAATGTTGAATAGGGGCCCAAAATATGGCTGTTTACAGCTTATGATCAGACCCAAAACAGAACACAAGCATGCTCAAAGTATGATGCAAGATGAGGCCACCAAGAGGGCTATAACATGAAGTATACCAAGGATGCTTCAAACAGCCCTAGACCCTTAATGAAACATGAAGAGAGGGTCATTTTAGGGCAATTTTCAGTTTGGACCAAGGTCCAAAAACAGAACTTCAATAAGCTAATAAATCATGCAAAAATGGGGACCAAAGAGGGGTACAATGGCAAGTGATACATGGAGGTCCCAAACAGTATTGAGCCCTTCTTCAATGTTGAAGAGGGGCTCAAAATAGGCCTATCTACAGTTTATGACATGCTCCAAAACAGATCACACATAGGCTAAAAATATCATGCAAAATAATGGCACTCAAGAGGATAATGAGGCAAGTGCCAAAAAGAAGCTTCAAACTGCAATGAGCCCTTAATGAAACATGGAATATAGCTCAAAAAAAATGACATTTTTAGTTTTGGTCGGAGCTCAAAACAGCAAGAAAATAGGGCTAAGAAATGGTACAAAATAAGGCCCAAAAAGAAGGGAAATGAACTTATCCTTGAAGACTACTCCTTGGTTGCCTTTTGAACTGAGAAATGGTGCCTTCAAGCCTCTGAGAAGAGCTCCAAGCTGCTGGAAATGGAGTGGTGGTGGTGGTGCTAGGTGGTGATGAAGAAAGAGTGTAGAGCTTGGAAGATGTTTGAGGATTTTGGGAGAGGTGAAGAGGGGGGTGTGTATGCAAGCTCTTAGGGATTTTTTGTAACCCTCAAACCAGGTTTTTGTAGCTGGTTATCTAGCCAAATGAGAGGGAGAAAAGGAGGGAAAAAAGGGGAGGGAAATTGCATCAAGTTTCCCTCCAAAAAAAGTTCCCTCCGGATACAGGTTTTGGAGGGAAAAACAATGCACAGCTGTAATGTACTCACCCTGAGGAAGCTGGCCAGCCAACTATTGGAGCTGCAGGTGGCCGGCCGGCCACCCCCCATGGCCTGTCGGCCAAGGGCCAAAAAAGGCAAGTTGATTTTCTGGCCGGCCACCACAAATTGGTGTCCTCCCAGGTCCCCTCAAACACAACCCTGTGGTTCAAAATTGGCATCTGTAAAACAAGAGAGAGAACAAGCCATTTTTCAAAAGGGTTCAAAAGGTTCAAGTGGAATTAATGGCCGGCCATATAATATTTGTGTCCTCTCAGGTGTCTACAACACAAATATGGGGGTTAGGATTGAAGAAAGTGACCCTAGGGTGGTCAACATTGGCTTGGAAGTGAGAAAAACGGGCGTCGGAGAGCGACAGAGGAATATAACTGGTTGCTAAAACAATTGCTGGCCTCCCACCCTTCTGTGACCTTCCCGGTGATGAAATAGAGGTACCTGCAAAAAATGAACGAAAACCGATGCAAAATAAATGTTCTGGGGGCTGAAACGCGCAGTCCAAGGCCCCGAAAACTGACTGTTAAGCACCGAAAGTGGCGTTCAACCACGAAGTGGGTCTCTCAAACCTCAGTGTCCCTCAAAAGGGAGTAAACAAGATGCATGCCAAAAACCGGGGCAATCGGAGATGGTTAGGTGGTCCCGAACTGAGGCACATGGCCTGACGGCTCCGAAAATCGGGAATTGGGCTCCGAAATGGACAAAATGGCCTACGACCACGAAATGTAGCCCACGGCCACTGAGAGATGATCTACCAGACCTCTCCCTCTCCTCAGGGAAAAGAAACAGAGAAAACCGAGTCTGGTTCGCAAACCGAGGCAAGGCACAGAAAAGCCCGGAAGTTCGGAGGCAGGGCTCACAGCCGAGACTCTAAGACTTCTGAATGAGCACAATATCCAATATCACCGAGCGCTCAATCGGTGACGTTTGAGTCTTAAGGTTGGTCAAAAATGGGGTGTCTACAGTTGCCCCTCTTTGACAGAACTCGGAAGTCAAGAAGTGACGGGAGTGAATGTCAAAACCCAGAGACGACCCATTTTTGACAAGGCCGAAGACTTAGACAATCATACAAGATATAGCTGTAGTTGGTTGAACCTGAAGGATGCTTACGTATCCCTTTGCAAGGAATCAAACCAGCGTAGTTCAGGGGCAGGATGTAAAATGATATGCAGGAAGATTTTGATGATTGGACTTATACGCTACGCGAAGCCGATTTGAAAAGTGGACTTACACGCTACGCGAAGCCGGTTTGAAAATTGGACTTTATATGCTACGCGAAGCCGGTTTGAAAATTGAACTTATACGCTACGCGAAGCCGGTTTGAAAATTGAGGATTCATGCAATGCACTGTAATGTAGTGGCTAAGATGCAATGTAATAGCTAAGGGGTAAAGGTACCTTACAGGGGTAATTGGCAATGACTTACCTCGACAATGTCCTACCTCATACTGATGTGGGGAATCTTCCTCTTCTTCTTGATTGAACCACAGGTACTACTTTTTTTTTTCTGACTATGGTCGCAGCTTTTTCTATTCTCCAACAGGGTGACAGACTAGGTTGGATCAGTATCCAGAATTGAGGCGCATACATATGCTATCTCAATCTATGGGGCTGCCATACAGATTTCAAGTCGAGGATATACCCCTGGGTATTTAAACCAGACTTTAGTCTCGGAAATCCTGAACCTTTGCGTTCTAGGCATGAGCCATTCGAACTCTAGTTTCCACCGTCTCAGTTGGTCTCCTAGGAACTCACCGCAAACACAGGCAGGTGACTATACCAGACCACCGGAAGTCGTTTGGGCACGACAAACACCAAAGGAATTGCACCTTTAGAGGATTTAAGGTCTCCTAGACCGGAAAGTGCACAAGACGATGCGATGAAATGCAAGTAAAATGCAAGTACGATGCGTAAAACAGCGCGAATGATGACGCAGGATTTAAGGTCTCCTTAGACTAGAGGATTTAAGGTGTCCTAGACCAGGTGAGTGCACAAGACAGTGCGAACTAAAAGTGAGGTGCACAAGATAGCGCGATAAAATGCATGCACAATGCAAGTAATGGCCACGGCGCAAGATAACGCGATGCAATGCACTAACAAGTACATGTGAGATGCGCAAGATAGTGCGATAAAATGCATGCACAATGCAAGTAATGTGCACAAAATAGTGCGATGCGCAAAATAGCGCGAGTGAAATAGAATGCACTAACAAGTGCAGGTGGGACATGCAAGATAGTGCGAATGATTCAATGCACAAAATAGTGCGATACGCTAAACAGCGCGATTGATTTGAAATGCACAAGATAGTGCGATGTGATATGCAAAGCACAAGACAGTGCGATTAAGGTACGCAAAATAGCGCGAATGTAAACTGCACAAAACAGTGCGACTGAGGTGCGCAAAATAGCGCGAATGATAAACTGCACAGAACAGTGCGATGCGTAAAATAGCGCGAATGTAAACTGCGCAAGATAGCGCGAATGAGTTGCGCAAAATAGCGCGAATGTAAACTGCACAGAACAGTGGGATGCGCAAAATAGCGCGAATGTAAACTGCACAAAACAGTGCGAATGAGGTGCGCAAAATAGCGTGAATGTAAACTGCACAGAACAGTGCAATGCGCAAAATAGCGCGAATGTAAACTGCACAAAACAGTGCGAATGAGGTGCGCAAAATAGCGCGAATGATAAACTGCACAGAACAGTGCGATGCGCAAAATAACGCTAATGTAAACTGCACAAAACAGTGTGATGGAGGTGCGCAAAATAGCGCGATTGATTTGAAATGCACAAGATAGTGCGATACGCTAAACAGCGCGATTGGTTTGAAATGCACAAGATAGTGCGAGTGAGATACAACCACAAGATGCACAAGATAGGGCTAGTGAGATACAAAGTGTAAGTGTACAAGACAGTGCAAACGAGATAAAATGCACAAAAAAAACGCGATAAAATGCATCTTCTATGCAAGTATGGGGGCATTTTCTATGCAATAGATACAAGCATTTTCTATGCAAGAATCATAACGATACACGGCATGCATGCAACAACAGTGTATATGAAAGTTCACATTCTATGTAATAGAGGAGCATCAAATATGTACTCTGGTGCCTCTTATTTGCTTCTTAGAGGACTTCACAACATACACAGCTCAAAAGGGCACACCCTATTCAAATTGGTGAGAGATAACATCTGCATGTGAAACCCTCTGATGCTGCTTGGACTGCCATTCTAACTTGAAGCAGGCTTACACTTGGGGTCGAGACACACTCATACTCCAGAGAAATGGCGAGGCCTGAGAAGGTGCACCTGGAATGCAGTCTCGGATTTTGCTAAAGTTGAAACATGCTAAGATGCTCCAAATTTTCCCTATTTTCTTTTGCTTTGCAGTCCGGAGCCTAAATAGCTTCAGATAGGTTCTTGCTTTACTATTCTGACATGACCTGGGTTGAACCCTGCGGCTTTATGAAAGAACCAATTCTGTTTTGCACAAATGTGGAGAATGGCATAGCACTCTGAGCACAGGATGATTTTTCTTTTGAAAATGAGAAAAGGATTCTCAACCGGGTATTGAGCCTACAACTGACCACAGCCAAAACGTTTCAACACAAAAAAAAAAACAAAAGGTAAACGACCTAAACACAATGAGACACACTTGGGACGACTCAAAGCAGGAATCGAGACAAACAAAACAAAAGACACGACACACAGATGTATACAGGGAGCTTGTTTCACCGGGTATTGTTTCCCACCCTTTCTTATTTGTGTTTCTTACATCGCTCGGCACTTAATCTCTTGTTTTCTGAAAAAGCACTTTTCTTACTTTTTCTCTCATCGCACATCTCTTTATTCTTCAATCTCTTATTTTTCAATCCCTCCCCTGGGTGGTTGATGGATAAATAGGAAGTTGCGGGCTCTTGCCCTTAGCATGCTGCTAGATTCTCTTTCTTCCGCTTACAGCTAGTAAATTCCTTCCATAGAAGGGTTGCGCTACAACTGGGTGTGTAGCAAATCTGCAGCTAGCATCGGTTTTGCTGGGGAGTTTGGACGTGATAAGATCTGTCCAAATGATGGAGTGGAATATCTTGCCCCATTCCAGTTCGCGCTTCGCACTTGGCTTGATACCTCGCTGCTTGGAGGGTGAGAAAGCCTTCAGCACTTCGTTGTTAGCTTCAGTTGTGCCCTTTTTTGGCAAGTAGAGTGCCCTTTCCGGCAAGTATTTTGTCAAAGGGTAAAAGACAGAACACCTGACTCAACTGTGCCCTTAGTTCATCATTTTGACCATTTTTGTCTTTGCTTTCTACTAAAACAATTTTGACCAAAATGAGAGTTAGATTAACATGCTTGTTCGATTTTTGATTTAAAATCATGCAAGTTAGGCTATGAGCACTGAAAATTTTCCTTTTTTTTTTTTGGGTCCATGAAAAGGGTCCAGTTTTGGAAAAGATAGAATGATTTTCGAGAAAATAGTCAACTTCAGTAAAAATTCTCAAAAACTATTTTGCAAACGGCCATTGCTCAACGAGTATGAAACCTACTCCTGAGATGCGCAACCTCGGATCTAAAGGAAAACTGCCCCGTGCTTGAAGAGAGCTGCATGGCAACGGAAAGTTGCCCCTTGTTTGAACGACACTGCGGCGCGTTGAATGGCAACGGAAAGCTACCCCTTGTTTGAATGGCACCGCGGTGCATTAAATGGCAACGAAAAGTTGCCCCTTGTTTGAATGGCACCGCAGCACACTGAATGGCAACGAAAAGTTGCCCCTTGTTTGGATAGCACCGCGGCGCATTGTAGTCAGTCCTCAGAGTGACGAACACAACCAAATCCTCAGATACAGAGAAGACAAAGATGACCAGAACCATCGCATGGACACAATCAAATTGAAGTGTTTTACGATTGGACTTCAGAATGAAGTTGCCTACGTATCCCAAACATAGGAATCAAGCCTTACGTAGTTCGGGGTTAAGGTACACTCGGGTATTTAACCTCTCCTTTTATGCTCTAACTTTTGCCAAGGCGCTCGTTGCAGGTTTTCAACCTTGCGAGCTTTGTTCTTCTTTCTTTTTCATTTTTTTTTTTTTCTCTTTTCTTCTTTTTTTCTTTTTTCTCTTTTCTTATTTTTTTCTTTTTGCTTTTTGTATATATCTTTTCTTGCTCTAACTTTTGCCTGGATCGCCCTTTCCGACTTTTCGGCCCGGCGAGCCTCTCAAAGGGTAAAAGTGTAACAAGTCCATGCCAAATGGTTTTAGGATCTCGAAGCCATCCGTATCCAAGAGAGTGGCTATTGTTTTGTAAGAGGATTCATCTTCGGTTCTTCGAGCACATCTGACATCTTTGCTCCTAGTTCAAAGGGTACTTCTGTTCTAGCTTTGCAAGCTTTTTCTGATCTTCTGATCTTCTTGATCCGACTTTCTTGGCCTCTTGTTCGAGGGCTGCTTCAAATCTGGCCACACAGGCCTCACGTCGTAGTTGACCGTTGAACCTTCTGAATTCAAGTTCAAGGTTTGGAAGCGAAGGGGTTGAGTCTCAAGGCTGAGAGCAATCCTAGGCTGCACAATCTCAAGAGCGATTCCACACAAGTCTTCGCAGGATCGCGCAAATCATTTTGTTTTTGAAAATTTTTAAGAAAGCGACAAATCGCTCGCGCTGAAGATAGTGTGAAACCAGTCTGGATCAAGCCAGGGTCCTTCTCAATACTCACGTTAACAAGCATGATTTCATTTATTAATTGCTTAGCACGCCTCTCTTTCTCTCAATTGATCAAAGTTTTGCAAATCCCGAGGAATTCCTTCCTCTTCATTTTCACCGCAGTGTTCAAAAGGTTTTGAAAAACTTAGGTCAATGCAATGAGTTCGAGGCACAGAAAAGTAGGCAAAAAGTATTGTCGTTTTGTTCAAACTCTCTGGCACAACTGGCACAAGGCAGAAGCAAGCACAAAAGCGTGAAAAACCACTGCTGTTTCATTCAGAATCTGCTGGCACAACTGGCTCCCTGGCAGAAATAGACTCAAAACAAAACAAAAAGACAAACGCAAAACAAAATGGTAACGCCCGAGGTAACACCCCCGGAATCACCCAACTCCTATACAACAGGACTGACTCAATACAACAAGACAGACCCAAAACAAAAGAGACAAAACTGACCCAACACCCAAGTCAGAAAGCACAAAAACTGGTATTTGTGCATTGCTCAGAACAGTGCGTGCCATTCCCACGTCTGGAGTTAATCGAGCGCCGCCCGCAGGTGGTTCATCCCCCGTTCACATAACATTATCCCCCAAGTTCACTAACCCAGTGCCGATAGACTTTGCTGAGCTCGGCGGGAGGATGACCCCGTTGTCAAATAAATCCTGTACTTCATGGCGAAGACGGAAGCGGTCGTCGGTAGTATGGCCAGTTTGTTGATGGTATGCGCAGTACTGGGTAGCATCAGGCATAGCCGGAAGAGGGTTCGGGAGAGGCCGAGGCTCAAGGGGTTTGAGATGGCCTTGTCCAACAAGGATTTGGAGAGCTTTGGACAAAGGCATATAGAGGGCATGGAAGACCCTCCGACCTCGGGGTTGGTACTTCTGGGTTTGTGGATTTTTGCTGGACGTACCAGGAAAGGGATTGGCAGGTGCTGGCCTGGCTTGCTGATCTCTTCCAAGTGGAGGGTTAGAGCTAACAGGATTGCCTCTGGTATAACGGCCCTTCTCCCGGTTTTCACTTTGATTTAGACTGCCCCCAACTTGAGTAGCGAAAGTGTCATCCACAGCTTTTGCAACAACTGTGAGGACTTGCTCTTTGTCCAGTCCCTTGGCTTTCAAAGCCTCAACAGCAAACATAAGATGTTCATGGGGATCCATGCCCGCCCCTGCCTTGTTCTTTCCACTCGCCTCCACTTTGCCAAGGGATTGACCTTCCTTAAATGCAGCCCGTCCCAAGACTGGGGAGCCTTTTGACATGAAATTCCCAATATGTGGTGTGGTCGATGATGGAGCTAATGTCCCGAAGGCCATATCTGTCATAGTTCTTTGAAGATCTTTTATCATTCCCATCAACTCAGAAGTAGTGGGTTCTCAGGTTTGAGATGATTGGGGTTCAGGTGCACCCATCATGCATAAGTCCATGCTTTCTGGGATAAACACCTCAGGTTTAGGTAGATGGGCCGGGGTGATGTATATGCTGGGGTCATAGGTAGATGGCAATATATGGATGAGATTGAGGAAGGTAGGAGATGTTTGGTCATTGGGGTCTGAAGGTGGAGCTATCGTCTGGTTGTCGATGAGATTTTGGACCTCATGACGAAAGCAGTAGCAACAATCGGTGCCATTACCGCGCTATTGATGGTACATACAGTACTTGGCGGGGTTATGCCTGGCTGGGAGTGGGTCAGGAAGAGGTTGAGGATCGAGGGGTTTGAGATGCCCTTTTTCCATCAGGAGTTTTAGTGCGCTAGTCAGGCTCATATAGAGGGGGGTGAAAGTTCTGCCCTGAGCTTGGGCTGGGCTGGCTGGTCGTAGGCTTGGTTTGGCAAAAGGGTTGGCTATGACGACTGTATTGATTTCAGTGGGTTTGGGAATAGTGCTACTTCCGGCATTGGTACTCCCTACAATCGCCCTCCTTGTCGATTCACTTGTTTTGGGAATGATCTCGCTGTTGAACGCATTCTCGACCTGAACCCCCAATTCATGCAAACTTTTGAAAGTGAATAGCGGAGCCACTATCAACTTTTGCAACATATCATGTTCGAGGTTTCGCACCATCATCTGCACTTGATCCCTCTCAGAAGGGCGGCGATCTGTCATCTGTGCTGCCTTTGCTCTCCACCTTGTAACAAATTCCACAAAAGGCTCTTTTGGGTTTTGGTGGGTTGCTTCAAGCTCTTGGATGGTCATTTCAACTTGGGTATTGTAGGAATACTGATCGACAAAGGCTTCAGCCAATTCTTCCCAGTTTTGCTTCACTTTGTCCTCCAACTTAGCGTACCTAGTGGCTGCTACACCGGACAGAGTTCTTCCATACAAAGAGAATTTCTGTGGCTTAGTCAGACCCATCGGCTTTAGGACATCTAAGAAAAGTCGGATATGTACCATTGGATCCCCAGACCCTTCGAAACGGTCAATATGTGGCATTTTGAATATGTCTGGGAGCCGGACGGCAGACTCAGTGTGCCCATCCTCAATGTCGGGAATGGACTTAAGGCCCTGTGCTTTTTTGAATTGCTTCTCAAGGTTCGCAATTTTCACTGCGGTCAGATCGAGGTTATTAGCATCAAGGGGATAATGCCTCTCATTAGGCTGCACCAGGGGTCTGAAAACTTGGGCTCGAGCTAACCCTCCTCGAGGATCTAGACCCTGCAAATCTTCAACTGGCAGAAGTGGGTCAAAGTTCGGCTAGGGTCCCAAAGCTGGATATGAGGCAGATGCCCCAAATGGGCGCTGCGTTTCAATACTGGTCTCAGCCTGCATGGCAGTTCCCTGATTTAACGCTGCTACCACGGCCACAAATTCTTCCGAACCCTGTGCCATCACTGTCTGCTGATGATGTGACTGGTGACTATCGGATCAAATGAACCAATGAGCCTTGTCCGGCCCTTCTTTGCCTTGCCTCAGCGAAAGAACACTGGTTGCCCTTGAATTGAATCTCTGACCCAACAAAGTCTATCAGCACTAGTCCAATGTACTCGGGAGATATCGGAGCCTTCTGAAGCTATGGTTCCAGGACTACCCTAGCAAAAGAGAAAATAGAGAGCATCTCAGCCTAATTTCACCAAAACAGATACGAGCATAACAGGATGACTGTGCCCTCTACTGAATTCTGCCCCCCAAAATTCTGCCTCAAATTTGATACCCTCGGGTAAAACTGATTCCCAAAACACTGAACTGGTGCCCGCAGGCCTGATGCCCAAACTTGAAAACTGATACATGCATTCGTGTAGAGACGCACTCTAAAGCACATAACAAGCAAGTGAGAGCCAAAACACCCCTATGTTGAGGTAGGGTTTCCCTGTACTATTTTCTCAGGAGCTAGGGTTTTACTACGCACACAGCGGCTTCAAACAACCTATAAACGGGTAAGCAACCTGTCCTAGTTTGGAATGGCCACTATGGATCCGAATATGCACTAGGTCGAGTGGTCAAGAAGGGTGCCCCGGTAAAACCGGGATTTGTGTTCCCATACTGGCAGAGCCCGTAACCGGTCAGCCTTATGGTCATGCCTTGACAAGACAAGCCTCCGGAAAATCGTTCAGGAATAGCAGATGGCAAACATGGTGCCCTAGGCGCACCAATGCAAATGCAATGCAAAGAAACACACAAGTGCAGTCAAACCCAGATATCATGAGTTCGAGTCAAGTTCTCTAAATCCCCAACAGAGTCGCCAGAAACTGTAGACGTCCCCGAACGCCCCGGGAGGGTTAAGTCCCGTTCCGTTCATATTGGGGTCACTACAGTTCAAGGACTCAAATGTCACGGTTCTTAATCTTGAACCAAAGAGTCCAAATCCGACAAATCGTTTTGAGAAAACTGATTTTTGAAAGAAGTGCCAAACATTGACTCCTTTGCCAGATACAGAGTCGCCACCTAAATGTTTTTTAATGGGAAATTTAGGAAACCCTGACTCGGTGCCAAAGGCCACGTGTCCGTCATCACCAAAGTTGCCTCGGCTCGGGAACTTGGGTACGATTGGGGAAGGTCACTTTGTGAGCACCCCCGCTCGCCCGGTCAAAGACCGGCCTTTACTAACCATGATATCTATTTTTGAAAACATTGTATGTTCTTATTCCGGTTATTAGCCTAGGTTACTATGTGATGTGCACAGCATACAAGTATAGACCGGGTCATCTGAATTGGGACAAAACATTTCATGTTTATTTTTGAAAGATGGTTTGCTACCCGCAGGTAGGCTTAAAATGCAGATTTAAACACTTGATGAATCGTTCCAATCCAAATAACCCAACCTCCACCCACAGGCATTCAAGGCAGTTATATCACATAAGCAGTTAGCCTCATGGTAAGCATGCTATTCATGGCAGTCACTTACACGCATGCAAGGATGCTAAAGCATAAAAACTCACCGAGTACTCCAAGCCAAAACAGAAGCTCATTAGAAATCATGTATGATCCTAAATATACAGAAATGCCTAATGCAACACATGCAAAGATGCAACTATAGCAGGCTCGGCTATTCTAAACATGGCATATGGAATGCTACAACTAACACGTATTCACTTTGGAATTGAAATACAAATGCAGTTTGTATGATGCGCCGAGCCCGGTGCATGCAAAACAGATGAATGATGCAAACATGTTGTCATACTGTATGCTAATTGAAATATGTCCTAATCTAACCATCATAAGCAGGTAAATAAAAGGGAAGAAAGACGTTGGATTGGAAGACATACATCACACTCACCCACACTTAATACAATTTTGCCCTCGCACAGAGGGTCCAAATAAATATACAGCCCCGAATAAAAGAATAGTACAGTCCAAATAATACAGTCCAAATAATGTACAAATTCCTAATTAATTTACAAATTAACTAAGAAAATAATAAAATTGGCATGCAAGCTAGGGACTGCCTTGATTCTGCTCTGGATGATGGAATGATGCATGTTTGGGCTGCTTTGCGCGGAAATCCACTAGAATGCCCCAATTAGCCTATGTTTTGCAATGATTCTTGAAAAGCGCGCCAAGCCTCAGAAGACCGCTGATTCTTGATATGCTGCAACAGAGAGCAAGAAAGGGGCATAGCAATGTATTTTCACAAATGTATGCATGTCTCGATCCTCGTACCACCAATCACGCATCTCGATGCATGATGGCCGAGGAGCCGAATTGCACAACTCAATATAGAATGAATGCATATGAACAATACAACAAAACCTAACTCCATCATGGATAATCCGGAGTGTCGGTGACTTGGGAATTGAGACACGTTCCGTCACTCGGAGTACGGAACGTACCTCATTTCCCATGCCCGGGCTAACTCCTATCCCGAACACGATGCAATATGCATTATATGCGTGAAATGCAACTAAGATACAATCCTAACATACACAATGTTATGGAATGGCATACACGCTACACGATGTGATACACAACCGAGCATACACAATGCTATGGATGAAATGGCATACGCAATGCAATATGGGCTTACACCAACATGAGAGAGCCTCAGCCACACTCACATAAGAGGCCATTAGATGAAAATGAGACAACTCGAAATACATGCACGCGTGCACGCAAACCGAGGACCGAACCTACGGCACGGAATGCCACTCTAATGAGGCATGGCAAGACATGGAATATGATATGCAAACATGCAAATTTCAGAGGCAAGATGACATGCAAAACAGCCCCGAAACATGGCGAAATGAAACCTGATGCAAAGAACGAGTCCCGAAACATGGAATTAAGCACATGAAATGGCCTATAGCTATGCAATGCATGCATGATTCGTACATAAAGTGTGAAGACAGAAGCTAGGAAGCCCCAAAACAATAATTTTTACAGTTCGAAGCATGGCCAAACAGTGGGTACAAATAGGGCAAAATTAGCATGCAAAAATGGGGCGGGCCAAGAGAGGTAATGAAGCAAGTCATAGCTTCTGATCTCAAACACAGAAGGCCCCTTCTAAAATGTTGAAGAGGGGCCAAAAATATGATGTTTTACAGTTTATGACAATCCCCAAAAACAGATACAAGTATGGCCAAATTAACATGCAAGAAATGGGCCAACAAAGGGGCAAAGAAGCAAGTGGTTCACGCTGGCCCCAAACAGCTTAGAGCCCTTCAACAGTGTTGAAGAGGGGCCCAAAATATGGCTTTTTACAGCTTATGATCAGACCCAAAACAGAACACAAGCATGCTCAAAGTATGATGCAAGATGAGGCCACCAAGAGGGCTATAACATGAAGTATACCAAGGATGCTTCAAACAGCCCTAGACCCTTAATGAAACATGAAGAGGGGGTCATTTTAGGGCCATTTTAAGTTCGGACCAAGGTCCAAAAACAGAACTTCAATAAGCTAATAAATCATGCAAAAATGGGGACCAAAGAGGGGTACAATGGCAAGTGATACATGGAGGTCCCAAACAGTGTTGAGCCCTTCTTCAATGTTGAAGAGGGGCTCAAAATATGCCTGTCTACAGTTTATGACATGCTCCAAGACAGATCACACATAGGCTAAAAATATCATGCAAAATAATGGCACTCAAGAGGATAATGAGACAAGTGCCAAAAAGAAGCTTCAAACTGCAATGAGCCCTTAATGAAACATGGAATATAGCTCAAAAAAATGGCATTTTCAGTTTTGGTCGGAGCTCAAAACGGCAAGAAAATAGGGCTAAGAAATGGTACAAAATAAGGCCCGAAAAGAGGGGAAATGAACTTACCCTTGAAGACTACTCCTTGGTTGCCTTTTGAACTGAGAAATGGTGCCTCCAAGCCTCTGAGAAGAGCTCCAAGCTGCTGGAAATGGAGTGGTGGTGGTGGTGCTAGGTGGTGATGAAGAAAGGGTGTAGAGCTTGGAAGATTTTTGAGGATTTTGGGAGAGGGGAAGAGGGAGGTGTGTATGCAAGCTCTTAGGGATTTTTTGTAACCCTCAAACCAGGTTTTCGCAGTTGGTTATCTAGCCAAATGAGAGGGAGAAAATGAGGGAAAAAGGAGAGGGAAATTGCATCAAGTTTCCCTCCAAACAAAGTTCCCTCCGGATATAGGTTTTGGAGGGAAAAACAATGCACAGCTGTAATGTACTCACCCTGAGGAAGCTGGCCGGCCGGCTACCCCCCATGGCCGGCCGGCCAAGGGCCAAAAAAGGCAAGTTGATTTTCTGGCCGGCCACCACAAATTGGTGTCCTCCCAAGTCCCCTCAACACAACCCTGTGGTTCAAAATTGGCAACTGTAAAACAAGAGAGAGAACAAGCCATTTTTCAAAGGGGTTCAAAAGGTTCAAGTGGAATTAATGACCGGCTATATAATATTTGTGTCCTCCCAGGTGTCTACAACACAAATATGGGGGTTAGGATTGAAGAAAATGACCCTAGGGTGGTCAACATTGGCTTGGAAGTGAGAAAAACGGGCGTCGGAGGGCGACGGAGGAATATAACTGGTTGCTGAAACAATTGCTGGCCTCCCACCCTTCTGTGACCTTCCCTGTGATGAAACAGAGGTACCTGTCAAAAATGAACGAAAACCGATGCAAAATAAAGGTTCCGGGGGCCGAAACGCGCAGTCCGAGGTCCCGAAAACTGACTGTTAAGCACTGAAAGTGGCGTTCGACCACGAAGTGGGTCTCTCAAACCTCAGTGTCCCTCAAAAGGGAGTAAACAAGATGCATGCCAAAAATCGGAGCAATTGGAGATGGTTAGGTGGTCCCGAACTGAGGCACATAGCTTGACGGCTCCGAAAACCGAGAATTGGGCTCCGAAATGGGAAAAATGGCCTACGACCACGAAATGTAGCCCATGGCCACTGAGAGATGATCTATTAGACCTCTTCCTCCCCTCAGGGAAAAGAAACAGAGAAAATCGAGTCTGGTTCGCAAACCGAGGCAAGGCACAGAAAAGCCCGGAAGTTCGGAGGCAGGGCTCACAGCCGAGACTCTGAGACTTCTGAATGAGCACAATATCCAATATCACCGAGCGCTCAATCGGTGACGTCTGAGTCTTAAGGTCGGTCAAAAATAGGGTGTCTACAGGACCCTAAACCAATTTTTCCTAAATAATAACAATACTTAATCTAACTTATAAATTTTATTTTATTTATTAGCTAGAACTTTAAAAAAATTAAATAAATAGAACATCAATAAAAATTAAATAAATTTATTTTATTTTTTAGTTGAGACTTTGAAATTTTATTTTAGTATGTATAATACATAATAAAGCTAAATAATTTGTCTATGTAATAGTGGAAAAAGAAATTCTTTATCCCACAATTTGAAAAAAAATTGAATTTTTATCTCATCATTTGAAAAAAAAAAAAAAAAAAAAAAATTAAGATATATGTACTTGGAAGTAAAAGTGATTTTTTTACAACTCATAAGATTGTTATCCCACTGTTTATATCCCACCTCCCCATCCCCTATAAGAAAGATATGAAATCTGATTAAACTCTTCATCAGACTTATAAACTTTTGCCAAACAATAAACTCTCCATAGAACGGACATAGAGTCTAATCCCCCCTCAAGGGATAGAATCCTGTAGATTTATTTCACACTCAGCCACCTAAGATACCCACACCCACTGCATTACGCAACACCTTCACACACCTGAATTATACACTTAAAGTGGGATGTGACTGTTAATTTGACTAGAATTTACACGCGCACACACACACCCACAGCCACAGGGGTGGGTCTTCAAATTTGGGTTCACACACTGGCACTGCATATATACCTTCAAAGAGACCACAACATTCTGTATAAATATATCCTCATCTTTTCCTCTCCAACTCAAGAAAACTCAACACAGCACAACAAAACTCTCACTTCAGAGAGAGAGAGAGAGAGAGAGAGAGAGATGGCAGATAAGAGAGATAAAATCAAGTGCAAGCTAGAAGAGGAGAATTGTAGTGGAGGAGAGGATCGAGAACAGACCGATTCCAAACGGAGTTTCAAACCGAAGAATGGAAGCGTGATTCCAGTACCCAGGAAGTTGGTGAAGGAGATGATGGCTCAACGTGTTATCGATTCTCTTACTTCCAAAAACAACCACCACAACTCAAATTGATTTCCATTCCAATCCAATACACCCCATGATATCCATATATCACTGTAATATTTCACTAACATCAACTATACCCATAGATATGTACTCAACCTCTTATTTACTGATGCAACTGTACTTTTCATTTCTCTATATATATCTTCTATATTATATGTATATGAACCCTTTTGGTTGATTTGATGAATGGATAGTGTCTTTTGCTTTGATCTATGTTTTATCAGTTTCTATTTAAATGTATCACTTAATTAACATTCATGCTACAATATCCATCTCATATATATTCCGTAATACATGGTTTTCCTAGGTAGCACTCCTAAAATTATTGAAATATTCGATTACTGAAATCGACCCCCTCATGATTTTTTTATATTTTCTATTTTTATTATTTGTAAAAAATACCAATAGTTATAAAGAGTTGGTTATTTCGGAGTACTTTTTCCTTTCCTTTTCTTGGGCCTTCATATTTATGAATATGACCCAAAACCATTTTCAGGCTCATTTATATATAATATAATATATAGGATAAATTACAATTTGTTTTGATTATGTTTGGTCACTTTTTTACTTTGATCTTTAAAATTTATTTTTTTTCATTTTAGCTCCTTTCTGTTTGAAGTTTTTCTTAGTTTACTTTTAAATCTAACTTCTGTTAAAATTTGACAGAAAATGACACATTGATAATCGCATGATATAAAAATATTTTATATATAATTCACACCTCTAATACAAACTCAAAATTCAATATAATAATATTTTTTTTTTAAGTTATGTGATAGTTATCAAGTCATTTTTTGTTTAATTTTGAACAGAATTAATTTTAAGAATAAACTAAAAAAAAAATTGAAATATAAAAGGTTAAAATGAGAAAAATCAAACTTTAAGGGATAATTTGGAAACTTGGTTAAAAAGTCAACGTTTTGGCTTTTTAACTTTTTTACAAAAAAAAAAAGTCGCAAAAAGAAAGCTTTTTTAGTCAAAAAAACCACCAAAAAGCTAAAAAAGTCAAAAAAAAGAAAAAAAAAAACTTTTTACTAACTTTTCAAAACACCACTAAGCATCAAATTAAGAAAGTAACCAGACATAAAGAGAGAAAAATATATATGTGAAAAATTTCAACAAACCACCACTATCGACACTTCTCTTTCTATATCTTCACCGGATATTGCTGAATCAATTCTTTTGAAATGTTCAAAATTTGTCGAAAAAGTTATTGGTCAGTAGTAATAATACATTCCTTTTTATTTTTAAGGATAGAATGGAAGAGATTGATAGTAAATAGATTAATAAAATTGTATCTGTTTTGATGATAGTTATTGGTATGGAGATTGTTAAATTATTTTTATATAAAATAATAAAACAAATAAAATTATGATTTTTACTTACAAAAAATACAAAAACATTAAACATTATTGTTTAAAAAAAATGCCAAAAAAAATTTTTTACAGTTGACCGGCTGGACGACCGGGCAAATGTCCGGTAACACCTTAAGCCAAACAGACTAACTTTTAATGCCCTTTCCTCACCCAAATTGTTAATCCGCTCGCCAAGACCTTTCACAATCCAAATGGACTACCAATCTGGAGCACCATAAACAAAACAAACATAATATATGATTACTGTTCATCATTATTTGTTCGCTTCGGAGTGCTATAGCGGCAAACAAACAGATCCCTAATGGTATGATATGACAAACAATTATGGAATAGTGTTTATATTTTAATAAATTTTTTAATTGATATGACCTATGGTTGAGAGTCGAAAATTAAAATTACGTGTTGGTTTGGAAAGTGAGTTGACTTTTTAACTTTTTAATTTTTTAATTATTTTAATTTAGGGATAAAAAATCTTGTTGAAGGGATTTTTTGATTTTTTGTGAGAGAAAGAATGTAATGATTATGGATTGGATGTGATATTTTGTCTTATTGAACTAAAAAGTCGCGTTTGGAAATAGGTTTTTTTAGTAACTTTTTGATTTTTTTGGCTAAATATGATGTAAAAAAATTAGTATGTTTGTGATGACTTTTAATTTTTTACGAAAAGATATGCAAAAAATAGAAAGAAAAGAAAAATTTTTGACTTTTTAATATAGGTATAGTCTTAGGCCTCGTTTGGCAAGTGACTTTTTTAGTTAAAAAGTCAATAAAAAAATTAAAAAGCCAACAACTCATATCCAAAAATCAAAGATTCTTTTTTCTCTCTATTTTCTGTATATTTTTTTTGTAAAAAATTAAAAAGTTATCTTAAATATACTAATTTTTTTATATTATATTTTAAATAAAAAATCAAAAAATTATTAAAAACACCTGTCCTAGACGAGACCTTAGACATTTTGCGCGGGTGAAAACCTGAGCTCAGGGTCAGTCTTCCTTCTTACAAGGAATGTCTAGTGACTGACCACGTGCATAAACAACGCACAAATTATGGTCGGGCTGTAACTGACGTCATTTATCATTTGATTTATGACGCAATAAATCTTCTTCTTAATACATTTAAAAAAATATTTTTAATATATATTCTTGATAAATAAATTCTTATGGGTAAGTAGAGCCTCAACAAAAGAATCAGGGTACTGTTATGGTGTGCAACTTACGCCTTACACTTACGCCTTTTCTGTTTGCAGTCCTGCTTTGTTTTCACCTTCTACTTACACTTTTTGTGTAAGTGGCACATGAGGGTTGCACACTTAAGAAAAGTCCAAGAATCAGTTGCCAGTCTAAAAAAAAAAAAAAGAATCAGTTGAATTATATTTTGCGACTATCTTTTTAAAAAATCATATATAATATAATATTTATAAATATTTTGAGACAAATTATTAAAATTTAGTGATAGAGGATCAATGACAATAAACAAAAATAATTACTCGAAAGAGAGACATCATTAACTGTTTCAATTTCAAGTTAATTAGTTAAAGATGTATATCACAAACATTTAAAAATGATACTTTCTCCGTCTTAAAATAATAGTCTCTTTCAAATAATCTAATTTTTTTAATAATATAATTATTACACTTTAAAAATATTTAATTTTTTAAAATTATCCTTTGATAGTATTTTTTTTGAGAATATTATTTGTTATAATTGTATTTTTTATGTTGTTAATGAATTTAAAAGAATGACAAAATAAGAAATTTATATTATTTTAATTCTTGATTTTTGAAAAGAGACTAATATTTTGAGATAATGAAAAATAAAATAAGGAACTAATATTTTGAGACAGAGGAAGTATAAAATTAAAAATTAAAAGTTAAAAGTTAAAAGGAAAATGTTTTGTGACTCGAAATCCTGAGGCACGAAAGCCCCGAATATATGAAACGACGTCGTTTCATATATGAATTTTTTTTTTTTTCTTTTTCTTTCCCTTCGATTTGGACTTTGCTTCTATTGTTCGAGCCCTTCACTCACTCTCTCCCTCTTCCAGTTCCTCTCATCTCTCTCTACTCACTCACTCTCTCCCTCTTCCAGATCCTCTCTTCCAAATCTTCTCTTCGAGATCTTTAGCAACGGGTGTTGAGTCGCATACGGCAGTGTCGACTAGCAGGAAAAAAGGTACCACAACCAAAAACTAGGGTTTGTGTTTCTGTTTGATTGCTAAGAAAAAGAAATTTGAAATTTGTGTTAGAGTTTTGGTTTTTGCTTGAATTTGTAGAACATGCTTTTCAGAATCCTCAATTATTGATTATTAGGGTTATGATTGTTTGTTAGGGTTTGGGCATTGTGGGTTTTGCCTTGAATTTCTATAATGGCCTTGATTATAGACTTCATTATACTTGATTTTGAATTTGTTGAATGGTCTTCTCTGTTATAAATAAAGTTGTGATCTGCATTTTTTATTTCAATTTCAGTTTCAATTTGTTCTTCACACATCCTCCAGTGAAAGGGGGTCAAATTTATTTTTATTTTTGTCGACTACTTTCATTTTTTTTTTGGATTTTTTTCAAATTTAATTTTTTATTTTTACTATTAGGGATTTCTAGTGTAGTAAATTTTTTTGAAGTATTAGTCTTAATAACATAGATAATTTTAGTAATAGCGGAAGAAAGTTTGGTAAAGGCTCAGTTCTGCCCACGTAATTTGATAGATTTCTAGCACTATCTACGTGCCCTTGGAATAAATCTAAAATCTGAAAAAGATGAATGCAATATAGGTTATTGAATATATTATTATTCTTAATGTATTACAACAAATCAAAAGTTAATCAAAGATAATTAAGGGTCAAATGATTTGCTGAACTTGATATAAAATCATTTTGATTCTAATAAACTTATTATTGTAATACCAACATGTTTAGTAAAACCAATTTAGAAAACCTTCAACTTATTTTAGTCTTATTTTGTGTACTTGACCCATCAAATTGAAAGTTTGACTTAACCCAAGTTAAGACATTTATCTCTGTTCTTGGTGTGACAATTTGTCAAGCTCAGTTGATTATGAGAAGTTATGAATTCCACCTTTTTGGCTTGAGCTACCTGGACAATTTTTGTTTTTTTTTTTTTTTTTTGGGATGGAAAAAGAGTAGAAGGGAGCAATCAATTATAAGGAATTTTACTTACTAGGGAGCTCGAGAGGAACGACTTTGATGGGTCCAAGCAAATTGAGGCTATTATCCAACTGAACTCACACATGAACTTGTGCAAGCCTATACACAACAAAGACTAGCACACCAACTTGTAACAACTTCCATCACATAAATACAATCAATAATTGTTTAAATTACATGACTTGTTGGGTTGACTTCAGCAGAATTTCTAGTATTTGATCAAACTCCATGGAGCTGGATAACAATCTGAGTTATGACTACCTAGCTCAATGTTGACATGGGAAATCAACTCTAATTATGCAAACTACTTAATGTGCCTCAACTTGGAACTAATTTTGTTAATTATTTTTGCATAATCAACTCTAATTATGCAAAGACTAGTGTATATACTCTAAGGAAAATCATAGTACCTATGTTTACTAATGTATGTATATATATATATATATATTTATCTTCTATTTTGTATGCAGATTACAAAATGGCTTCTTCCTCTAGTAACAATAGCTACTTAAGATTGATACCAAGACTTTGTGATTATGGGAGAACAGCTGCCATACACATTGTGCGAACCAATCAGAATGGAAATAAAGGGCGTGTGTACTTTGTGTGTCCATCAAAATATGTAAGTACTATGGAAATTTGTTTGGAAATTTTTTTGCAAATTTGTTAGCCTGATTTGATTAACTGATTGTCATGCATTGTAGATTAGTGAGGAACACTGCAATTACTTCAAATTCGTAGATGATGATGACTATGACGTGATCTCCAATGCTGCACATCGTACATTCATAAGAAGCGAAGAATTTAACGATCCAAGCACAAGGGTTTATGAGATGGATCATGAATTTCAGGAGCATGGTAAAAGGCTTCGAAGAATGGAGAAGAAATTGAATGTCGTGCTTTATGTCATTGTATTTTGTATTGTTTTATATTTTATAATGTAAACTACTGAGTTCATAGCTTTTGGGGAATTTGATCGATGTACTTATGGATTGAATGGACTTGATGTATGTACTTATGGATTGAATGAACTTTATAACTTCAATGGACTTCTATTTTCAATTTATACCAGACATGTTGATTGAATGGACTTGAATGGACTTGTTGGATTATGGATTATGGATTGAATGGACATGTTGAATTTATGGATAACGATGGACATGATGATTATGAATGGACATGTTGAATTGAATGGATTATGGATTATTATGAATTGAATGGATTATGGATTATGGATTATTATGAATTGAATGGATTATGGATTATGGATTATGGATAAATGTTTTGCCTCATGATGAACAGGATGATGTTACTGCTACATTTAATTTTTGTTGGGATTCTGAAGTTGCTGTGTCTGGTAATGAGAGTAACAGTAATAGTTATTAGAGTTGCTGTGTCTGTGTCTGCTACATTTAGTTGCTGTGTCTGTGTCTGCTACATTTAGTCATGCTTGATTCGCATGGATTAACCATTGGAGCAAACATGGCTGCACCTGCAAAACAGCCATGGATACAGCACAAACAAAATCATACAAGATTATAGGTTATTAGAGTTGTTAAGGATCTTCATAGATATTGATACAGAATTTTTCAGGAGAACAAGAACATAAATCAACAGTCGAAGTTAGGGAATGATGACCAAATGTCAGAGTATTACTTCTTTATTTTCTTTTTTTTTTCTTTTTTTTGGCTGTAACTGTAACAATAATTACTTTATCATCAAAAACCAGATTATACACATTCTTAAACAAGATTAGCCATAAAAGAAGACTATATTCCCTGTAGCCTATTGAAGATATGAACCACTGGGAACTAACCAAACTGACAATAAGCAATATGGTTAAAAACCTGAAAATCTGTTCAGATTTTCTGTTCAAAATCTGAATCTGAAAATAAGCAATGATCAGATTAATCTGTTCAAAATCTGTTCAGATTATCTATTCAAAATTTGAATCTAAAAAAAACATTTGAAAATCTGAAAATTTGAAATTCTGAATCTGGAAATCACAAAACCTATTCAAAACCAGATTAATCTGTCCAAAACCAGATTAATCTGTCCAAATCTGAAAATCTGAAAAACATTTACAAATCTGAACTTCCGAATCTGAAAATCTAAAAACCAGATTAATCTGTCCAAATCTGAAAATCTGAAAATCTGAAAACCTCTTTAGAACCTGTTCAAAACCAAATATAATCTGTCCCGAATCTGTTCAAAACCAATTCAGAATCAAAATATCATTAATCAGAATCTATTCAAAACCTGTTCAGAATAAAAAATACCATAGCTTTACAAACATTTGTTCACAAATTGGGGCTACATTGAAGTCCACAAAAGTAACAATCCCCAGCTTACAAACTAAAAAAAAAATGGAACGTTTGGGTCCACATCTATATTCAAGTCCACAAAAGTTGAACCATCTATATTCGCCATTCCTGATTCAGTGAAAGATGAGCTTCCAATTTTGTCCACCGTTTGCAATGCACTCTCTTGTGTCCCATCCATACACGGAAAATAATAGGATTGACCTTGCGGTACCTAAAAATACCATAATCACAAAATATCATTAATAAGTTCAAACATAATGTAATGAATACCATACACAAAATTGTATTGGAATACCATAATGTAATGAAACACATACCAACTCGTACGTATTGTCTTCCATCCTATCCGTACAACCGAAATTCAACTTACGAGGTTCACATTGACCCATCTTACGACCCTATAGTAACACACATTGGTGAAAAAGTTTGACAAAAATAAATTCAAGTCTTTTACATACAAGCAGAAAATTAAATTTATACCTGAACTTTTGGTGCCTTTTTATTCTTTCTTTTCAACCGACTCACTATTTCGTCCACCTTGCTCACCTTCCGTTTCGTACATGGACGGCCTCTTCGGCGAGCAATCAAAGGACTAAGAACCTTTCGAGTAGTACTAGAAGGTGGCACATTACTACTACAAGGTGGGACAGTACTACTATCAGGTGGCATATTACTCGCACAACCAGATTCATCTTTTCTTACTCTTTCCTTGATTTCTCTCAACCCAAGTTGAATGGCTTTGTGTTTACTATCATCGTTGGAAGCAATTTCTATAATTTCATCCAATGTCTTGTGGTAGTTATCATGTACCTTTGCATTGAGGGCAACCCTGGATTTCGTGTATGTCGTTGGAATGCATGTGTACCCTCTTTCCAAATCTTTTCTCCATCTTGGCCTAATGTACGTATTTGGAACCTGATATATGCACCTCTCAATGAGCACGCTAAGGGAATGGGCACACATGATCCCCCTAAACTCAAACCACCGACATACACATTGCATTTCAAATTCAATTGAATTAAAGTATACAACAAATTCAACTTTCTTCATTTTGTCACCCACAAGCACAACTTCCTTCACATGATAAGTACAAATGGATCCTTCCTCCTTCACAAGAGTTGCATAACAATACAGTAGTCGCTTCAATTGCACTTGAACTTCTTTAAATTTCGCATTTGTGTAGGCTGCACAAAATTGCTTCTCAAACTCATACACCGTTAAGCAATCATACAATTTGTTTCGAGATTTGAAGTCTGCGTTGGTCTCCTTCTCCACCTTACTTCTCAATGCATTGTCGTATTGTTCAACAAATTGCTTTAAAGTCGTCTTCGAGTTTACATAGCCATCAAAAAACGCATTCATGCTCTCACTTCGCTGTGTAGTTGACATGCCAGCCCAAAATACATCTTTCACATAGGCAGGAATCCACCTATGTCGCTCACCATATAATACCCCCAACCACTCGTTGTCATGAAGGCTAAACTTTTCAATCATCATTTGCCATTCCTTATCAAATTCATCTTTTCTAAAACAATCATAGACTGCATTTTGTAAAGCGACTTTGATGGCTTCATATTGGGAATATCCTCTCAATTTCTCAGGTATTTTCTTCATTACATGCCATAAACACCAACGATGTTGAGCCTGTGGGAACACAATTTGTATGGCATTTTGCATGGCTCTGCACTGGTCAGTTATAATAGCTTTTGGAGGAGTGGCTGACATGCAATTTAACCATTCTTTGAATAGCCAAACAAATGTGTCGGTGTTCTCATTAGATAATAGCCCACAACCAAACAAGATTGACTGTCTATGGTGATTAACTCCTACAAACGGAGCAAACGGCATATCATACTTATTTGTGAGATAGGTGGTATCAAATGAGACAACATCCCCAAATGCTTTATAAGCCGCCCTACTCCTTGCGTCCGCCCAAAATAAGTTTCGTATGCGACCATCTACATCAAAGTCAATTGCAGAATAGAAGTTTGAATTTTCTTGTTGCATCCTATGAAAATAAAATGCAACTGATTCGGCGTCTCCTACCCCAAGCCTCAATCTTCTAGCATTTTGAATGTGGTTCCTTGCATCTCGTTCATCAAATGTTAATGCCTCATATCCCCCCGCTTCAACAACTATAGACTGAAAATTCCAAGACACCCCAATTCCGGCTTCGTCGTTTATTTCTAATCTTCTCTTCACAGGAGTACAAATCCTCTTATTCATTGGAAAATGGCGTGAGTCGGTAGGAATTAAATCATGCGCATGCTCAAGCACAACTGTAGTTAACTTATATCTTCCATCCGGTTTTAAAGTCGCTCTAACCCTAGCTTTACAATCAATTCTTGATGACAAAGATGCTTTCAGGGGGTTTTCTTCTGAATTCTGTCTCCTCTTCTGTGCCCGAGTACATGAAATTCCAAAGTATTTCACCTTTCCATCCGCTCCAACATTCTGTGTTCTGTACGCTACTGCAAATCCAAGATTTTTGGCATATTTCGCATAAAACTCGTGCACTTCTTCCTTTGATGTAAAACACATCCCCTTCTTAGGTTCTTCAATTTCAGCACTCTCATTTGATGAAGGATTGTTCTCTGCTTCCTCAACTTCCTCGCCCCCAATCAATGTAGGATTGTTTGAATCAATGTCCATTGTGTGAAACAATCTACTGTAATTTGTATAAAATCAACAGAATGAAATACACAACAAATCATAAATAAGGTTAGAGAAATCACAGATTCACAAATTCAGATTTAGTGATGTTAAACACCACTTACATTTACATTCAGACATCACAGATTCAGAGATTCACATGTTCACAATAGATTCACTTATAATAGATTCACATTAAACACCACTTATAATAGATTCACATTTAGATTCACATCACAGATTCAGATTAAACACCACTTATAAAAAAGCCATATTAAATAGAAGAATATGGGAAATGATCAATAATAACAAAAAATGTGGCAGTGCTCTAACAACAGTATGACTGGCCCAGGATTTGTTGCCCACTTGCCAGCAATTTGTGCCTTGCAGATTTTTCCCTTACAATCTGGTCTTATAATTGTTTTGTGGTTTGAAATTTAACCACAAGTCACACACAATGTCTCTTTTTCTTCTTTTTTTTAAAGATTTTTTAGTTTTAGGAACAACAAACTAAATCACATGAGATTATAAGACATCAAATGCCTGGGTACAGAATTATAAAACATAAACACTAGCATCAATAACAAACAATCTATCTAAAAAAACACATTATTCTTTGTCCAACTCCTTAAGAGATTACCCAACCACAGTTTCTCACATAACTAAGGTTCAAGTGGATTTAAACAAGACTCATAGATTCAGACAGATTCAGCAAATTTATTTTTCACTTCAACAAGAGCAAACATAGACCCCCAAACATATTTTTAAATTGCAATCATCTACCCACATAGACCCAAACATGGATAACCATTCTTCCAATCCCCCACATTCAGATTCAGGTGAGTAAAATCAAAAAAATTTATAACTTGACAGACCAGATTCAGATTCAGGTGAGCTCAATATTGACGGAGTGAGTAACTTGACAGACCAGATTCACATTCAGGTGAGTAACCATTCTTCCAACAACAAAATATAAATTTATAAGAAGAAAAAAAACAAAAAAACGCACCAGGTGGGCAGAGTTGATGGTGACCCAGGTCGGTAGTGTCAACACCGGTTGCCCTCGGCGGTGGTCGCTCTTGCCTATTCGTCTTCGACTGGTTCCTCTCCTCCCTTCTTCTCTCTTTTCTTCTTCTATTTCTCGCACGTGTGTTGTTGCAACTGAGCTGAGGCAAACATTCTCATCTTTTTCATTTTCGGGGCTTTCGAGCTGCCTATTTTCGAGCTCTATATCGGAACTGAAGTTAAAATTGAAATAATTAAAATTATTCGAATTAAAATGACATAAGGAATAAAATATTAATATAATTTATTTTAAGATTTATTAGTGAGATTGATTTTTTTATTTTTTTTAAATTCATTTATATATACTTTTATGTATAATCGTTTGCTGTTTCTAGAAGTATTTTGTGTATGATATGGCTGAGGGAGGATCACTTTTTAAGGGTTATTTGGGTGTTGTAAATAAGGCCTCGTTTGGCAACCGAATTTTTTAGTCAAAAAGTCAAAAAGTTACTAAATTAGCTAAAAAGTCAACAACCCATACCAAAAAGTCAAAGATTCTCTTTTCTCTCTACTTTTTGCACATCTTTTCGTAAAAAGCCAAAAAGTCATCCCAAACATACTAGTTTTTTTTAGCTCATATTTTAGCCAAATAGCCAAAAAGTTACCAAATTAGCATGTTCCCAAACGAGGCCTAAGTGTATTTTTTAATTTTTTAGATTAAGTTGAGAAAAAAATATGGTTATTAGGGATAATTTTTTAACTTTTTATGAAAAAATGTGCATTAAAAAATTATATAAATTAATGTATAGGAGAAGCTTGGGTAGAGTAGGTAGTACGGTGGGCAGAGTAGTGTATAGGAGAAGCTTGCCTCATTTTCGGACATTGAATTAGACAGTGTTGTTCGGCCCGTGGGGGCTCACCACGGGTTCCCGTTTTGCTAATCAAAACCGTTTAATGTGTAAAACTTGTTGAGTACTATATGCTTATAAAAAATCACGTTAATTGAATATTAATAGTTATCTGATCGGATTAGTTTTTTTATTAACTGTTAACTATAACACCAATCTTTTTTTTTATATATACAAAACTAATTTGATCATATAGTTAGCGATATCCAATCAACGTGATTTTTTTATAAGAATATATTACTCGACGAATTCTACATATTAACGGTTCAGATTATCAAAACGGGACTCGTGATGGGCCCCACAGGCTAAACAACACTGTCTTATTTGCTTTTTTGCCTGTTTCTTTTGTACAAACTGTGAGCAGCTAAAGTACAACTCACGTGACATGTGATTTGTACCTTTTTTTTATAAAATTATTTTTTTAAATATTTTTTTTTGATGAATAATGATAATTTTTTAATATTTTTTAAAAGATATGCCAAATTAACCCTCAATCTAATTGTATTAAATTTCAAGCCTAATGATGACTGTAACTACTTTATGACCAAATCATTTCATCTAGAACAAAGGGCGCCTCAGGACTCTTCAAAATACTAGTTGAATTTAACCTCTGTTTGGGAAGTTGAGTTGGGTTGTATTTTGAATTATTTTAATTATAAAAAGATAAAATATATTTTTAATTTAATAA
Organism: Camellia oleifera; assembly: GCA_022316695.1. Taxonomy (NCBI): domain Eukaryota; kingdom Viridiplantae; phylum Streptophyta; class Magnoliopsida; order Ericales; family Theaceae; genus Camellia; species Camellia oleifera. Next base: position 92,608,546 of record CM039309.1, read on the forward strand.
AATAAAATATTATATTTAATTCATAATTATTATTATTATTTTTCTTATAAAAAGTTTAAAAAGTTACAAAAATCTTTTCAAAACGAGATTTTTTAATGCCAAATTAAAATAATCAAAAAACTAACTCATTTTTTAAACGATCCCTTATAGATTTGGATAGATATTTAAAAAAATAAAATAAAAAGTAAGTTAAATATAAATAAAATAGTGGTAGAGACAGAAATTCAAGATAGACATGTACATATTCCTCACATCATTAAAATAAAAAAAAATTCACAACAAATAATAACGAGATATTATTAAATTTATATAAATTTTTTTTTTTTTTTTGGCCTATGATATATTGAGATTCAATATTACAATTACTATGAGAATGACATCAATATAGCTTAGAAATCCGCCATCAACAACAACACAATTGAATTTATGATTAACAAATTCAACATTATCAACTCAATAAAAAAACCCTATGTTAGAGAAGAAGAAGAAGATGATGATGAAGAAGAAGAAAAAGAAGGAGGAAAAAAAAAAAAAAAAAAATCAACTAAATAAATTCTATAATAAAAAAGAAATGTTCAATGAATTCAAATCTTACCATTAACTTTCCAATTTAAATTATAAAAAAAAAATATTTTTTAATAAGAATTTATATTTGTTTTAGATTTTTTTTAATATATAAATTATTTTTTTCAGATTTTTTTTAAAAATAATTTAATAATTCCATCACTAATCATAATGTATGGGAGAAGTTAAAAAGTGCACCAGTAGGTATGGGAGAAATTAAAAAGACTTGTGGGTTAGGAGAAGTTAATAAATGCCGAGTTTTTTTTTTATTTTTTATAAATCAAAATATTAGAAAATTAAGATTGAGATATTAGAGCTCCCACAAGTCTTGTGAGTTAGAAACCTCCTTTTCCTTATATAATATATAGATAGATAGATGACAATATATATATAATAGAGTACTTTTAAAATATAAATTTTTTTTACATAATTTAAGAAGGGATAATATTATAATTTTATAAATGACAAATAAAAACAAAACTTCACATATAAAGGAAATAGTATGAATGTGAAAAATTCAGGGGGCACATGACCCTTCTGGTCTCAATGTGGCTTCACTTCTGATTACATTTTGTTTACATTGCACACACTTTTTATTTTTATTTTTTGTTTTCTTTCCAAATTTTATCAAAACCGATGAACCAAATGAATTTGATAATTTTTTAAATTTGACAAGCCTATAGTGTGCAGCCTCTTTAGAGAGGCATATAATATGCATTTTATTAGAAATTGACATAATTTTATCACAAAATTTCATAATATCAATCATAAAATGTGTAATATCGTCACAAATTAATATAACAAAATATTCAAAATTTTGTAATTAATGTTATAAAAGTATGTGATTTGGTTATGATATTTTTTCTTATATCAATTTGTAACCAAGTTACACATTTTGTTATTAATATTATAAAATTTTATAATGAAATTATGCTAATTTATAATATAGTGCGCATAGTATGCACCCCTCAAGGGTGCATCATAGAGTTTTCTGTAAGTTAAATGTGGGTAATATAATAGCCTTTCGTTTTAATATTTTTACTTTTAATATTATGACCAAGAACTCTAAACTAACATATTCAAGAAGTTATTTCCTGGTCCTCGGATTGTTGGGTATACCTCTTTATTGGAGTGTGGGACTTAATTGGTTTTGGAAAAAAAGTTTTAATATGACTTGGTTTAGATATAATATATTTTTATATATTATATTTGTGGAAGTTCAATCCAAGTTGAAAACAATTAGGGTTTGATTACAAAACCCTAGATTCACAATACATAATGATTGATGTTATTTTTCCCAAGACAAAAAAGTGGCGGCTGTTATAGGACTTTGGTGACAGTGCCGAAGATTAAGAGATTCATTCAATTTCGGTTTTTATTGAAGCTTGGTTTTGGGGCATCTTCGGTTGGTGTTTGGTTCGTTATTTTGGGTTTTCTACAACTCTGATTCAGAAGATTTTGGTTCATCTATTTGGTGAGGTCTTTCCTCTTGTTTATTTGTGATTATTTGGAATTCACCTAAGGGTGGTTTGTGAGACCATTAGTGTCTCGTTTGTAATCGTTTAGAAACTTATTTGGTTGATAGTGGAATCGGATTTCGATCCCGTGGACGTACCTCATATTGAGGGAACCACGTAAAAATTCTTGTGTTGCCTTTGATTTAATTTTTCCGCATTAGTTTTTATTCCCATTGATTGATTTACTTGTGGGGAATCATTGATTTTCCCTAACAACTGGTATCAGAACTTACAGTTTATTTGGATTTATTTATTTGTGTAAATCAATGGAGGGGAATGTGGGTTGTATGTCTAGCTTCAATGGAAGCAATTGGGTAACTTGGAAAACTAAAATAGAGGACCTATTATTTTGTAAAGACTTGTATGGACCCATTGAGGGTGATAGTAACAAATCAAAAGATGGTTTTTTTTTCAAAGAAAGACATTGAGTGTTATTATTGCCATGAGAAAGGGCACATGAAGCGAGAATGCCGAAAGCTCAAGAATAAGGAGAAAAGGCGTGACAAAAGTGTGGATAAGAAGCAAGAAGACACAACGGCAGTTACTACCGATGATCTCATGGTCGTTTGTGAAGATAATTGTATCAATTTTGTAGGCCAAGAGAGCAGTTGGGTAATTGATTCTGGTGCTTCTTTTCATGTGACTTCTTGAGTTGATTTCTTCACTACCTACACTGCAGGAGATTATGGTTCTGTTCGAATGGGTAATGAAGGTTTGTCCAAGATTATTGGTATGGGTGATGTTTGCTTGGAAACAAATTTGGGCTGCAAATTGTTGCTTAAAGATGTGAGGCATGTTCCCGACATTCGCCTCAATTTGATCTCTACTGGGAAGCTAGATGATGAAGGCTTCAACAACAAATTTGGTGATGGAATATGGAAGCTCACAAAGGGTTCTTTGGTGGTGGCTAAGTGCAAGAAGACTCATACACTTTATTCGATGCAAGGAAAAATTTGTAAAGGTGTTGTCAATGCACTTGAAGATGATACTTCTACCGAATTGTGGCACAAGCGGCTTGGCCATATGAGTGAAAAGGGGCTACAAGTATTGTTCAAGAAAGAGCTTCTACCCGGTTTGAAAGGTACACATCTTAAAACTTGTGTTCATTATTTGGCGGGTAAACAACATAGAGTTTCTTTTCATAAAAATGTTGCTTCTAGAAAAGAAAATGTGTTGGAGTTAATTCATTCGGATGTTTGTGGTTCTTTAAAAGTTAGAACACATGGTGGTGCACTTTATTTTGTTACTTTCATTGATGATTATTCAAGGAAAGTCTGGATTTATCTATTAAAAACTATAGATCAAGTTTTAGAAGTATTTAAGCATTTTCAGGCCATGGTTGAAAGAGAAACAGGACAGAAATTGAAGTGCATCCGAACAGACAATGGTGGTGAATACATTGGGCCATTTGATGAGTATTATCGCAGCCAAGCTATTCGGTATGAAAAGACAGTTAAGAAGATTCCTCAACAAAATGACGTTGCCGAGAGGATGAACCGCACCATTGTGGAAAGAACAAGATGTTTGCTTTCACAAGCTAAATTGCCAAGATCCTTTTGGGGTAAGGCAATGAGTACAGCGGTTGACCTGATCAATTTGTCTCCTTGCTATCCTTTGAATGGTGATGTTCTTGAAAAAGTTTGGACTGGCAAAGATGTGTCTTATGAGCACTTGAGAGTGTTTGGTTGCCGAGCTTTTGTTCACATTTCAAAGGATGAGAGGTCCAAGCTTGATAGTAAGTCAAGACAATGTATTTTCTTGGCTATGGGCGTAATGAATTTGGGTATAGATTGTGGGATCCGGTCGATAAGAAAGTCATTCGAAGTCGTGATGTTGTGTTTCTTGAAGACCAAACAATTGAAGACTTTGGCAAAGGTGATCAACCGGAGCCAAAAACTAGTGATCTCATTGACATGGATCCATCTCCTTCATCTTCAGTTGATGATGAAAATGGGGGAGATGTGCAGCCACATATTGAAGATGTGGAAGATGATGCAAATCCTAATGAAGTTGAGCCAGAAATTGAGGAAGAGCATCCAACTTAAGAACCGCCACCACAACTTGAGTTGAGGAAATCTACAAGGGACCGACAACCTTCAAGAAAGTATCCTCCCAATGAATTTGTGTTGATTTCTGATCAAGAGGAGCCGGAGAGCTACCAAGAAGCAATTGAGCATGCAAAGAAAGATGATTGGAAAAAGGCCATGGAAGAGGAGATGAATTCCTTACTTGAAAATCACGCTTATGATTTAGTGAAGTTGCCTAAAGGGAGGAAAATTTTGAAAAATAAGTGGGTTTTCAAATTGAAGAATGATAGAAAGAATTTGAGGTACAAAGCGCGTTTTGTTGTGAAAGGCTTTGGGCAAAAGAAATGTATTGACTTTGATGAGATTTTCTCACCGGTTGTGAAGATGTCTTCTATTCGGGTTGTACTTGGCATGGCTGCAAGTATGAACCTTGAAGTTGAGCAACTTGATGTAAAGACCGCATTTCTTCACGGTGATCTTGAAGAAGAAATTTACATGGAACAACCGGAAGGTTTTGTGGAGAAAGGGAAAGAGAAATTTGTTTGCAAATTGAAGAAAAGTTTGTATGGCCTCAAGCAAGCCCCGCGACAATGGTACAAAAAATTTGACTCTTTCATGATGAATAATGGTTTTTCTAAAATCACTTCGGACCATTGTGTGTTTGTGAAAAATTTTCCAAATAGTAAATTTATTATTCTTTTGCTTTATGTTGATGACATGTTAATTGTGAGTCAAGATTCTACCATGATTAACAAGTTGAAGTTGGAGTTGAGCAAGTCCTTTGCTATGAAAGATTTAGGGCCGGCAAAGCAAATACTTGGTATGAAAATTGTTCGTGATCGCAAAGAGGGACTGATTTGGTTGTCTCAAGAAAACTACATTGAGAAAGTTCTTGAGAGGTTCAACATGAATAAAGCAAAGCCGGTTGGTTGTCCACTTACGGGTCACTTCAAACTTAGTTCGAATCAATGTCCTACAAGTGAGAAAGACAAAGAAGAGATGTTGAAAGTTCCTTATGCTTCAGCAATTGGTTCTTTGATGTACGCCATGGTTTGTACAAGGCCGGATATTGCTCACGCCATTGGCGTGGTGAGTCGGTTTCTCTCTAATCCGGGTAAAGAACATTAGGCAGCGGTAAAATGGATTCTAAGATATTTTCGAGGGATTTCGAAGGTGTGTTTGTGTTTTGGGGATGGTAAGCCGATGCTTGGTGGGTTCACAGATTCTGACATGGCTGGTGATGTTGATTCTAGGAAATCTACTTCGGAGTATTTGATAACTTTTGCAGGGGGAGCTGTGGCATGGCAATCTAAATTACAAAAATGTGTTGCTCTCTCAACTACCGAAGCTGAATTTATTGCCATTACAGAAGCTTGCAAAGAAGAGTTATGGTTGAAGAAATTTTTGCAAGAGTTGGGTTTGAAGCAAGAAAGGTATGTGCTTTATTGTGATAGTCAAAGTGCTATTCACTTGAGTAAAAATTCTACATTTCATTCGAGATCGAAACATATTGATGTGAGATACCATTGGATTCGTGATGTGTTAGATTCGAAATTGTTGCAACTCGAAAAGGTTCACACAGATGATAATATTTCAGATATGCTGACTAAGACTTTGTCGAGGGACAAACATTTAAAGTGTCGAACTTTGGCGGGTATGGTTAATGTCTCCACTTAAGTCGGTAGGGGGAGAATTGTTAGGTATACCTCCTTATTGGAGTGTGGGACCCAATTGGTTTTGGAAAAAGAGTTTTAATTTGGCTTGGTTTAGATATAATATATTTTTATATATTATATTTGTCGAGGCCCAATCCAAGTTGGAAACAATTAGGATTTGATTACAAAACCCTAAATTCACAATACATAATGATTGATGTTATTTTTCCTAAGACAAAAAAGTGGCGGCTGCTATAGGACTTTGGTGACAGTGCTGAAGATTAAGAGATTCATTCAATTTTGGTTTTTTTTGAAGCTTGGTTTTGGGGCATCTTCGGTTGGTGTTTGGTTCGTTATTTTGGGTCTTCTACAACTCTGATTCAGAAGATTTTGGTTCATCTATTTGGTGAGGTCTTTCCTCTTATTTATTTGTGATTATTTGGAATTCACCTAAGGGTGGTTTGTGAGACCATTAGTATCTCGTTTGTAATCGTTTAGAAACTTATTTGGTTGATAGTGGAATCGGATTTCGATCCCGTGGACGTACCTCACATTGAGGGAACCATGTAAAAATTCTTGTGTTGTCTTTGATTTAATTTTTTCGCATTAGTTTTTATTCCCATTGATTGATTTACTTGTGGAGAATCATTGATTTTCTCTAACAGGGATATGATTACATGGTACTCAAGACTATTATATGATACATGGAGGAATGGGGTTCATAATTTTATGTTAGATTACAAAGAAATAATAAGAGTATTTTATTTGGTGATTAGGGAGGGGACATTACCAGATGGCATCCCTCGACCATCAATTTTTTTTTTTCTGTCATTCGATGTCTATTTGACTATTTTTTAAATAAAAGTTACTTTTAATTAAACAAGTCAAAAAATAAAAGGGAAATTTCAAATTAATGTATAAGTTAAAAAATAATGAGTCAAAAAAGAAAAAGGGAATTTCAAATCAGTATATTAAAAAAATAATTACAAATTAGTAGTAAACTTTATCAATATTAATAATTAAAATTATAAATTTTTTCATATATATAAATAATAATTTTTTGCAATTACCACTGGCATGTAATTTTTTCAAAAATAAATAAGTTATTTTATTTGACTAAATAAATAAGTTTTTCATAAAAAAATTATTATTTTGAGAATCTAAAATAATTATGCAAACATGATTTTACTCCCTGGATAATTAGTTATATTTACCAAGACTCTACAACAACGTTAGTGGTAATACGAAAATTTTACACAAAAATCAAATTTTGAAAAGGATCACATTTTTTTTTTTTTGGGGTCCAAAACAACATATTATTTTTTTGACAATTATCATCAGTGATGGAGCCACATGTGTTCACGTGCCCCCTGGAATATATATATATATATATATATTACATATGTATATAAAGAAAATTTTAAACAAAAATAATATTTAGAATAAAATGTCAAATGGTATTTTTAAATTTATGAAAACAATAGTGATTGTTTTATTGAAAATGAAGTGACTATAATAAATTATATTTTTATGTATAAAATTTTTTGAAAAAATCTTAATATAAAGGTAATAGCCATCATTATTGATAGGCAAATATAATTAATTTCACTACATATATGTAAAAATTATAGAGTGTTAGTTATATTTGTATATCAAGTTCATTCTTCATATGCTGTTTTACTATTGATTGGTGATATTATATGTTAATAATGACGTGATATCACGATTATATGAAATTTTTACTCAAATTTTGTAAAAATTTAATTTATCTTACTATTATATAATTTATTTTACGACTTAAGTATATGACTTTTTTACATTGTCCATGATACATTAGTTACATGCAATACTTTTTTTATTCGAAATTAATTGAAAATTTTTATGTGTAATACTTTTGTAATAATTTATTTAAGTTTTTGTATTTAATATTAATTCAAAAATTATTATTATCTTCTTATTGTTAGTTATGGAAAAAAAAAAAAAAGTTGTAATTAATAAATATCCTTTTTGATTTAATTTTATGGCTCCACTACTAATTATCAAATATGTAAACTTTTTTAATATTACAAACAAAAAAAGTAAACTTTTATATTAAAAAATAAAATAAAAAAGTAATTATCAAACCCCAACTTATAAAAACGCGCAATTACTTGCAAAGCAGGTGTATTGTTTAGAGGAAATTGGTGAAAATCCAATTAGTAATAATAAAGAGCGGCCCAACACGTCTCTGGTTCATTCCAACTAGTAATAATTAAATACATTGAAAAGGAAAATCCAGTTAGCTTATTAAATATTATTTTATATTAAATATATAAGACATTTTATATTATTTAATAATCTAAATAAAAAATTTATCCTATTACTTAAATAAATAATAAACGAGTTGAGTTTTACAAATTGAGTTTATCTTAGCTTGAACTCGATTCATTTATTGAATGAGCTTAAAAGTCTAGTCCAGGTTTGATTATATATGTAATGAATGAACTGAGCCGTCTCAAACTCGCAAAGAATTCAATTCATTTGCAACTCTATCAATGACAATTGTATCTTCTAGTGTCCCAAGAATATGCTTCTTAAGGAAATAAAAAAAAGTTCTTGTTTTCTTTGAAATTTCTGAACAATTCATTAAGGTCCATTGAGTGGATAATCCATGAAAAAAAAAAAATTAAGTTGATCAAACATTGTTAGCCACATGATTGGATTATATTTTTCTTTAAAAAAATTGACAGCAAGTTTGATTTATGGAACAAATTGTCCATTATTTTTTAGACAAAATTGATTCGATTATATTATTACCAATATCCGATTAATTTGATTTTTCAAACTGTTTAAATGGAAGGGTTCAAATCATCATAATGAGACGAAGGTGGATCCCACTAATAAGGACAATAATTTGTGTTGTTTCATCTGACACAACAGACAATTTGTACTAATTATATTGTATTCTAATATAATAATACGGTAAAAAAATATTGCAATTCAAAATTATCATTTTACCACACAAATGATACAGATTTTGATACAAATGGCCATTTGAGGAAGTCCAGGGGCAAAGGATGTGAATATGATTCTTCTTTTCTCTTGCTAGGCTTATGTTTTTCCTTTCAATTGTCATTTGATTCCATCGTGACCATTGAGCATGACTATCATATATAACCTTTTGATGTCAGATATCCTATGATTATTATTAATTATGGTCTGTCAAAATAATTTGGATATAATTTTCATGAGGTTGTAAACAGAATCAGTCCATACCACACCACAACTAATCTGCAATTTCACTTTATTCTTTTCCCTTGCTAGGCTTATGCAGTTTCACTTTATTCTTTTCAGTCCATGCAAATGACCATTTGAGGAAGTCCATACCACACTCACCCCATAATTGAACGCCAATAGTTCTTCTAGAACATGTATATATTTTTGTTACGAAAACATGAGTTATGAAACATAAAATATAAATGAATGCATTAGATCTTACGAAATTTATTAATGGGACCAATTTTTGTAAATTTATGTATATTTTATGTTTAATTTTGTAATTAATTTTGTGTTCTTAAACTTGGAAAATTTTATAAAGGATTGGATTCTCTCAAGTATGGACTTGTTCTTAAACTATGGACTTGTTTGGTTTGTCTCTTGAGAGACAATTTTTGAGAAAAAATTTCAAAAATTTGTTTGGTTGAAATTTACAAAAAAAAAAAAAAAAAAAAAAAAAAAAAAAAAAAAAAAAAAAAAAAAAAGATCTAAAATCACTTTTGTCTCTACTACACATCAATCAATTATTTTTTTTCTCTCTCATATCTTCTTTTCTCACATTCTATATATCAATTAATTACTATTTCCCTCACACCCCACTCCAAGAAATTAAGGTTTTAGAAATAAAAATTTGAAGACAAAATCATTTTTAGGGACAAAATATTTTTGTTGCCAAAACTGTTATTTTATTTTTCGTAACAAAATTGAACATTTAGTGATGAATTACTAACCTTTTGGGATTAAACATTTTGTCTACAAAAATAAGGGTAAATTACAAACACACCCCTTGAAATTTACTTAAATTACAAATTACCCTCTGTGTTTCTAGAAATTATATTATGCCCTCTAAGGTTTCTAATTTCATAACAAATAGGTCTTTTTATTAATAAATCATCAAGTTAATTAACAGATTCTAATAATGTTAAAATTTTATTTCAGTTAATAATTCAGATAATTTTATTATTGTATAAGTAAACAGTTAGAAATTTTACTTTTTTAATTAATTCTGTTAAATAAAAAATTTTGATAGGGAAGTACTTGTAATTTTTCAAACCACAGGGGACAATTCGTATTTTAAGCAAATCTCAGGTGGTGTATTTATAATTTATCCAAAAAATAAATCTTTTCGGGACCAAGTTATTTTGTCTCTAATGGTTCATTTATTAGCGACATTTTAAAATTTGTCTCTAAAAGCTCATTTTTTTATTTTTGGGGATGATCTTTTAGCCATTGTCTTTGTTACAATTGAAATTAGTTCCTAATTTTTTTGTGAAACAAAATTTATACTTTTAGAGAAGAAAAAAAAACTTGGCCTTTATTCAACTATAAAAATAAAAATAAATAAATAAAAAATAAATAAATAATTATTTTTATTTTTCAACTATAAAGTTGAAAAAAAAAATAAAAAAAAAATCCCAAACTTCAAAATTATTTTTAAAACATACAACCAAACAACATTTTAAATTTTATAAACTCTTTACAAAAATTATTTTTCAAAATTATTTCACAAATACAAACCAAACATGTCTATATTTTTCTTTTTTCTTTTTTTTTTTTTGGTTAATTATTGCATTACACAGTAGTGAAACACTAGTTGACTTCGTCAACAATACTATTTTATAAAATGCCAATTTTACCAGTATTAGATTGTTTATTTTTGGGAAAATTTTAATGTATTGTATGCTTTAAAAAAAATAGAGAAATGATAAATTTCATGCACATTAATAATTAAAATTATAAGTTTTTTCACGAATTTGTAATATTTTTTTGATAATATGACTGACTGATAATTTTCCCCTTATTTTTTCTTCTCGTCAAATGAAAATTCATCAGCTAGGAAAGAACTAACAAGCATTGAAAATATTTGAGTTACATTTGTTTTAAAAAAATGAACAACAATTATAATTTCAAAAATAGCTATCTATTTTTTATAATACAAATGTGATTCAAATATATAACTTTCGATATTCGATCATCTTAATTTCTTTCTTGAAAATAGATGTAAAAAAAAAAAAGAGAGAATGAAAGATGAAAAAAATCTGCATAAATATATGTGCTAGTGAGACCAAAAATATACTCTTATGTATTTAGATTTTAAATTTGAGAAGGCATTTGTAGGGAAAAAAAGAAAAAAAAAGAAAAAGAAAAAGAAAAGAATAGTTAAAGAAAAAGTGAATGAAATAAAAATAAATTTTTTCTTTTTTCTTTTTCTTTTCTTTTGTAAATCCTTACATAAATTTAGGAATTAAAAACAGAAGTAGGTATTTTAATAATAAAAAATTATTCACAAATTGAATTTGTATATAAAAAAATTCATATGATATTATGTATTTATAATATTTTTAAAGTTATGAATGATAATGGGTTGTTTTGGGAAGTTGGTAAAAAGTTAATTTTTGGCTTTTTACTAAGTTTTTTGGCTTTTTTGGAAGTGATTTAAAAAGTTGGTAAAAAGCTAGCTTTTTACTTTTTAATTTAATATTTATTTATGGTGTCAAATCAAATTAAATGACCAAAATACCCTTACCCAACATAAGAGATTTATTTTTTTAATTTTTTTTCCTAGGTTCTAATTTGTAATTTTAGGACTGCGTTTTTGGCACTTCCCAAAGGGATTTTGTTGCGTAACGTGACTTTTTACCATGTTCCCAAAATGGCACAATAATGAATGTTTTGATATGAAATGAAAACATTACAAAAGATATAAAAAAAAAAAAAAAAAAAAAAAAAAGGTATTCACATTAGGAAAAAGTGGTTACAAGTTAAATTTTTATACAAAAATGTGTCAGTGGTATTTTTAAAATTATGAGTGAAATATTTTAATTTAAAATTAAATCACATAAGGCATAATTTTGTATTGGAAGATGGCATATATTTGATACTTTTTCATTTTTATTTTTTTTTTTTGCATTATGAGAGTGGTGTTGAGTAATTATGGAACTTAGTAGTTTTTTTTTTTGTGATGATTGTTGGGTTGGGCCGGGTAATTTTTTTGTGGTAATAGTAGGGATTATAAATATGTATTGTTGTATTGTTGAACTATAAGTATCAAGTTTCATGTAATTATTTCTATATTTATAATTAATTTTGAGTAAATTACAAATATACCTTTTGAGATTTGTTTAAAATATAATTTGCCTCATGTAGTTTGAAAAATTACATCATGCCTCTTGAGATTTCTAATTTCATAACAAATGGCTAAATTTTATTAATAAATTATCAAGTCTATTAACAATTTTTGATGATGTTAGAAATTTATTTAAATTAATAATTCAAGTAAATTTATCATTGTATAGGAAAATAGTTAGAAATTTCATATGGATTGGAAATTTTTGGATTGGGCTGCCTTTTAGGTACTCATATGGATTGAAAGGTATTGTTCGGACATATGAGGTTTTGATCATTCAAATTGTTAATTTTGTAAAATTGTTTGTGTATATCATTTATTAAAAAAAATTAGATCGATTTGATAATGGTAACTTATTCAATTCATTGCGTTTTATCACAAAAAAATAGATAATGTATTTGTTATCTATTCCTATGATACTTAAGATTTTTGTATTCTTGTACACCTACATTTTTTGGCCTGTATATATAGGCTTCTTCTATCGTATTGATTGATTGATTGATTATATATAATACATATTATTTTCTTTCTCTCTACTATTCTAACAACACTTGTCATTCATTTTTTGGGAGGCAAATATTATAAATTGAATATGTCACTATTATCAGATCTATTTAATTTTTCTTTTTGTAAATGATATAATTTATAAAATAAACCGTTTGGATCATCAAAATTGAATCCATAGTAAACCTTATGGACCTAGACACCACCCTTCGGTCTGGGGGTGTAAAAATAGCCCATGGCCCGCTAGAAGCCCGTGGCTTGGGACCCTAGGCCTGGGCTCTCTGTTTGGAAGCCCAGACCAAAAATTTTTGTGCCCTGCGGCAGCCTGACCCAACCTGACCCATGGCCCACCCCTTCAAACGACTCTCTACCTCCCAATGGTTAGAAAATTTTTATAAAAAAAAAATGGAAATTTCAAATGGTCATTTGATCGTTTCACGCATCCAACGGTCAAATTTTTTTTTTTTTTTTTTTATTATATAAATTGACATCCTCATCCCAAACTCCTATAAATACCACCATTCTCCCATTTTATTTTTTACAAACAATTCTCTCTCTCAACACTCAACTTTCTTAATTAATTTTGAAGTCTCATGCCTAAGTGGCAATTGCACTTGTGCAAGAAGAAATTTTTATCAAAAGAAACTAATTTTTGTATCGCATTCGCCAGTCAGTAACATTAATTATTTGAATTAAATTTATTATTTACTTATTTTGTTACGTTAATTATTTCTTAACATATATTAGTTGTTATTGTTTACTCATTATTTAAATTAATTGTTAGTTTTTATATATTATTTTACTTACATTACTATGAATTCTAATATTCTTAATATTTATATCACTATTGATGCATATACTGCACAATATGAATCTGTTAATTCTTCTTCTAATGTACCTAATATCCTTCTTTTAACAACTAGATCATTATCTAGGGGCATGACTAGTAGTGTTTGGGATTATTTTGAAAAAATATATGTAAATAATTATGATAGTAAAATTATATTTAAAGCAAAATACAAATATTGTGCACATTTACTTAGCGCTGCATCTGCAGGGGGTACTAGTCATCTAAAAATGTATGTTAGCAAACATTTACAAAGTCAATAACTTGATATTAGAAGTCAAATGCAATTAGAGGTTTCATCAACTGATCATTTGCAAACATTTTCATATAATCCTATACGTACACAAAATTCTGTAATTGATTATATTATTAAAAAAAGAACAACTTTTTACTACAAGTGAATTTCCCAATTTTTTACAAATGATTCACGAAAGTTTTGCACCACAATATCAAAGTTTTTGAAGAAATACTACCAGAAACAGAGTTTTAAAGAAATTTGAGAATATTAAAAGTAAATTATTTGACATATTAAAAAATTTGAATGGAAGAGTTTGTTTAACATCTGATCTGTAGTCAAATAATGGTTTAGAATATTAATGTATCACTTCACATTTTATTGATAATGATTGAAAATTAAATAAAAGAATTATTTCATTTAGATTAGTTGACCTTCCATACATTGGTCATTAGCTTAGTGTATAAATATGAAATGTATTATATGAGTGGGGTTTGCAAAATAAAATATTTACTATTAGTTTAGATAATGCAACTATTACAATCAAACTGTAATCCATTTGAAATCAACTTTATAATTATTTATTGCTGGTGATTTATTTTATGTTCATTATTGTGTTTATATTTTAAATTTGATTGTTAAAGAAATTATGCATGTATATGAGACTTCTGTACTGGTAATAAAAAATGCAATTGTTGCTATTATGTCTTCTACTAATTGAATTTTGGAATATAGAAAAATTTATTAACGAGAATGTATGCCATTTAAAATATTAATTTTAGATATAGACAATAAGTGGAATTCAACCTATAATATGTTAAAGAGAGTTTGTAAATGAAGAGTACTAACTCCTCTAGAACTGAATTGGCGCCAAATAGCCTTATATAAAGATTTTCTAAATTTTTTTAATATTGCAACAAAATTATTTTCTTAGAGAGACAGAGAGAGACAGAGACAGAGAGAGACAGAGAGAGAGCTGTGCAAAATATCGCACAATCCATTAAAACTACACCGATCTACATCAATCCGTACCGCTCTAACTACTAATCACGGTTTAAACTTTAAAATGTATAATCTGCCAACCAAACCGCTCTGCTCTGCTCCGCTATAGTTAATAAATATATGTTTTTTAACTTCTAATGAAATATTAATGTAAAAATAAGTGAGAGAAAGATTTAAGATATGAAATTTATTACAAATTAGTTGTTATATATATGAAATATATTATGTAAAATTACTTTGTGTTATATATCTAAAAAATATTATACAAATCAGTATTATATATTATACAAATCTATGATAATTAGTTAGAATATTCTTCAACCCGCCAAAAATCGCCCAAACCGCAATTTGTGAATCTGTTAATCCACTAACCCGCCATTTGATTTGTAATTTTACTATCAAACCACCTGAACTACACTGTGCACACACACCCCTATATATATATATATATATATTCCTATTTCACAATTTGTTTTACATATGTTAGCAGAAATAATGAAATTTTTTATAAAATAATAGGTAATGAATATTATGTAACTATTATTACTGCAATGAAAAAAAAAATTTAAATATTTTGATCTATTACCTCATCTTTTAGGTTTAACCATAATAATTGATCGTAGGATGTAAAGAAATTGATTTATAAGAATTTTTAGAACATATTTTCGATGAATCAAGAACAATTTGCCCTTATTATGAAAATATGCAAAAAATTATTTGAGAATATAAGGCAACTGCAGCTGCAAATACACTTACACACACTACACCGCCCTCATCTCGAGGCAGAAGATTAAGTGTTTTTTCAGCAATAAAAACTAAAAGAATATCTCAACATATAAGTGTAAGTATTTCTGAGTTTTAACATTATTTGGATAGCCCACCAGTGGATGATACTGAAAATTTTGATATTTTAGATTGGTAGAAACAAAATAAACCTATGTGGCCTGTCCTTTCATAGATGGCCCGTGATATACTAACCGTTCATATTTCTACAGTTATTTTTTAAACAGCTCTTAGTGCAGTTGGATAGGTGCTGAGTTATTACCGTAGCAGCTTTCACTCCAAATGGTTGAGGTACTGATTATATCTAGAGATCGTAAACATGCGTGTACGTGAAGATAAAATTATAGTGAAAACAGAAGAATTCAAACCGATTTGATTAACATATTCTCAGGCAACGGAAGTAAATTGTCTATATCCTCCGATGATTGATCAACAATTTATTTTTTACTATTTCATTTCGTTATTTGTAACGAGTTGAATCAAATTGAATTTATTTATTTATTATTCTTTTCAATATCTGTGTAGTAAATTTTTTTTTTTTAAATATGTTTGTGGGTTCGAGTATTGACTGGAGTTGGATTGATATGAATTTTCAAATCGTTTGATTGTTTAGTTGTTATTATTATAGTTGTGGTGTCGTGGACTATTCTATATAAATTGGTGAAAATAAATTATATTACTTATTGATTTCGACTTCGTAAGACCCGCTTGGCAAAATTATTTTTTTTAGTTTTAGTTATAGTGATTCTTGGGTCTTGAGTAATAAATGAGATATAAATTCAATTTTTGGGTTTTATTTGATTAGCCCATACTTAATCATTTTGGTTCATATTTAATTATGTGAATATTGGGGACCACCTTAAGTCTTTTAAAGTTAATTTAAACTTTAATCTCAATTGGGGATTTATTTTAAATTATTAAACTCTATTCATTTTGGACCCAATTGATTAAGTAGAAATAAAACCTGAGTCTAAGTTTCTGGTCACTTCTAGCTGTTCTGATCTCCTATAAGTGAGCATATAGTCCTTTGTTCCCTAAAGATATCTCATAACCTTCTTCAGTGCTTTCCAATGTTCCATTCCAGGATTACTTTGGAATATTCCCAACATTCCAACTGCAAAACTAATATATGGCCTAGTACATGTATGGGCATACATCAAGCTCCCTACAGCTAATGCATATAGAATGTCTTTCATTTGTTTTCTTTCCAAGTCATTACTTGGACACTGTTTTTCATTTAATTTATCACCCTTCATGATAAGTGCATCACCGACTGAACAAAACTGCATATTGAATCTCTCTAAAATACGATCAATATATCCTTTTTGAGATAGTCCTAGCAATCCTCGAGATCGATCCCTAAAGATTTCTATACCAATAACATAGCTTGCCTCAGCCATATCAACCATTTGAGAGATATTCCTTGGTTTCATGCAACAAGCCAAGATCATTACTAGCTAACAAAATGTCATCCACATATAATACCAAAATAATAAACTTACTCCCACTAACCTTCAGATATATGCACTGATCAACTGCAATTTCCTTAAATCCGAAGGAGGTAATGGTGTCATTAAATCTTAAATACCATTGCTTGGAAGCTTGTTTAAGGCCATATTTGGATTTCTTTAATTTGGAAGCTAAATGTTCTTTACCTTTTTGTGCAAATCGTTCTGGCTGCTCTACATAAATTTCTTCATCCAAATTCTCATTTAGAAAACAGTTTTCACATCCATTTGATGCAACTCCAAGTCATAATGAGCTACAAATGCTAGGATGCTTCTAAGTGAGTCCTTCTTAGATATTGGAGAGAAGGTCTCTTTATATTCCATGCCTTCGTTTTGAGTAAACCATTGGCAACAAGTCTAGCTTTAAATTGATCGATATTGTCTTTTGCGTCGTGCTTGGTCTTGAAGACCCATTTACACCCACCTTTTTTACAATTATTAGGCAATTCAATGAGATCCCAAACACCATTCCGTTCCATTGATTTTAACTCTTCATTTATAGCATTAACCCATTTAGTAGAATCATCACCATTCATGGCTTGTGAAAATGAGACTGGATCTTTGTTAATCCCAATATCAAAATTGGATTCCTGTAGATACACCATATAATCATTTGGAATGACAGGCTTTCTTTCCCTCTAAGATCTTCTCAGAACTACCGTTGTGGTGGTTCGACAATATTTTCAATGGTGGTATCTTCATGAAGTGGTGAAACATGAGGTGGTGAAGGATTTTTATTATGTTGTTCGTTTCCTTCAGCTAGTGGAATAGTCTGAGGAACAATAATTTTTTGATAAGGGTCAAATGTTGGCACATCCACCCCAATTTCCTCAAAATTCACCACTCTTGTTTTCTTACTCCCACTACTTTCACCATTCTCTAGGAATCTAGCATTACTAGTCCCCACTGTCCTTATACTGTGATTAAAACAATAAAATTTATACCCTTTAGACTTGTCTGGATAACAAATGAAATATCCAGATATTGTTCTCGAGTCTAACTTTTTCTCTTGTGAGTTGAAGATTCTTGTCTCTGCTGGACAACTCCAAATATGTAAGTGTCTCAAACTAGGTTTCTTACAAGTCCACAACTCAAAAGAAGTTGTTGGGACTGCCTTACTAGGAACCCTATTTAAGATATACATTGTTTCACCCCACAGTGAAATGGGTACAATTGAGTAACCTAACATACTTCTAACTATATCTTTAAATATACGATTACACCTTTCAACAACTCTATTTTGTTGTGGCATACCAGGCATTGTATATTAAGCACGAATATCTTTCTTTTCTAAGAATTTGGCAAATGGGTCAGGATTTTGGCCTAACTCATCATATTTACTATAATACTCACCACGCCTTTCTGATCTCACTATTTTAACCTTTCTATCTAATTGTCTCTCGACTTCAGTTATGTACACCTCAAGGATGTCAACAGCTTAAGACTTTTCATAAATTAGATACATATATCCATAACGTGAGAAATCATTTATAAATGTGATGAAATATTTTTCACCACTAAGACATAGGATGTTGAGTGACCTGCAAATATCTGTATGAATTATCTCAAGAAGCTCATTACTTCTTGTTGCACCTTTCTTGGTGTGTTTGGTTTGCTTTCCTTTAATGCAATCCACACATATTTCAAAATCTGTGAAGTCTAGGTTTTCCAAAATCTCATTCTTTACCAATTTTTCAATTCTATTTCTAGAGATATGCCCCAACCGTCTATGCCACAAGATTAAGGATTTTTTATTAATTAGACCATGTTTTAAACCAACGTTCGAATGCAAAGTTACTAATGATTGTGCAAACTCATGATTTAAGGTAATTTTATATAAACCATCACATAAATTATCAGAACCAATCATTATTGAATTAAACATTAAATTGAGTTTTTCATAACTAAATAAAACTGAATGTCCAACATGATCTAATTTGGATAACAAAACTAAATCCCTAGAAATTAAAGTAACATAAAAAGTGTTTTCTAGATCCATCTGATGACCTGTCTCTAAGATCAGTAGATAGATTCCTACAGCTACGACTTCAGCTTTGAGATGGTTCCCCATATAGACAAATCTTTCACTTTCCTTCGGTTTTCTAGTTAAGAGGTATCCTTGCAAGGAATTTGTAATATGGGTCGTGGCCCTAGAGTCAACCCACCAAATGTTAGAAGGTACTTCAGTAAGATTTGATTCATAACAAACAAAATAAAATTTTTTACATTTCTTTTCGAACCAAGCCTTTCGCTTACTGCAGTCTTTCTTCACATATCCCTTCTTTTCACAAAAGTAGCACTTCACAGTGATACCATTCAGAGCCTGATTTTCTCCCCTAGGCCAATTTTTTTTCTTTGTAGCTCCATGAGTTACAGCCAATGCAGTTTGACGTCCTTCCTCCCTTAACCTCACTTCCTTCTGAACACATATATTAGTCAGCCCATTCAAACTCCACTTATTTTTATTGGTATTATAGTGAATTTTGATTGTGCCGAACTGTGATAGAAGTGAGGTGAGAATAAATTGCATGAGGAAAGTTTTATCAACTTGCATCCTTATAGTTTTAAGCTTTGCAGCTTTGTTAGCCATATTGAGGATGTGATCCTGAATTCCTCGGTTGCCATCATATTTCATTGTTGTCAATTCAGCCATAACAGTGCCAGTAAGTAGAAGGACGCCTGATGCAAGAGAGTGCAATGAGGTGGGAACTATCACTGAAATAAGATAGAACATGTGACGCCCTAAATTTTAGTCTAAGGGTTAGAGTAACGTCACTAAAGAGTCCTTTGGTCAATAACCAAATAAGATCCTAGGAAGGTTAGAGGAGTCAATTTAGTCTCCTTTCTAAGTCTAATCACCTTAGATAGCAAGCTATCTTTTTGACAGATCTTAAGAGGTATTAACACAAGGTCTTTTAAGTAACGCAAAGATATACATAAACAATATACATATTAAAGCTTTGAGAATTATAATGATGAACTATTGATATCACTTAAGTCTTTCCTTTAGGCAAAAATTAGGTATATCTATTGCCCACTCATCAAGAATCAATTATTTAGGTCTAAAGTAATTTATGTTAGGGGTGAGCATGATCCGGATTGGGAGAAAACCATGACCAATCCGTTATCTACGGTTCCTGAAAAATTAAAACCAATCCAATCCGTTTAAACATGAATTGGATCGGTTTAGGACCATGGATTCACATAATTAAAATAACAATATATATATATAGAGCATTTAAAGGAAACAACATCCTTTGTGTGGGTCTATTTGTGTGTTACAGTTAAGTAATAACTGAACCACCATTCTGATGCTAGGAATTGATAAGATCATGCATAATTTTTTGGTGATGTATTTGTTTTCTACCAAATTAGCTAATATTGCTGATAAATCAGTTTGCTACTGAATGAGCTAAATGGCTCATCAATGGATGGTTTTAGTGTGATGAATGCTTTTGTCAATATAAAATACATATATACATAGTATATAATTAACTTATTGCAATATATTTATATTTATTTTTCTCAGGTTACTTCAAGAATGAGCCCAGCTTTCAATCTTTGTGGATGAACCTTAATTGTTGTAATAACCCCGACCCTGATTAATGCTAATTGGAACTTAATTATGCCTAATAGTAATTAAGAGGAAATCTGGAATTAATTTGCATGTGCATTGCATGAATTATGTATTCCTATCTATTCGGTGTTGAAATATCTGTTCGTGTTGTAACTTTAATTCGCAAATTGGAAGCCTTATCGGCACCCGATTTCGAAATTGATTAGTGCTTTAGACTAGTTAAATTTTATGTGAATTTATGGTAGGTCCAATTAAAATTCGATTTGGAATGTTTAAATCTAATTAATTAACGTTTTAATAATGAATCTAGTTTAATTACCAATATGCCATTGTTAGTGGATCATGTAGGCAACTTGTATTGAGCTAATTACACTCAAACAAAACATTCCCCTCAGCCATTCCCTTGTTCCAAACCGATTGAGGAAGAGAGAGTAGGAAAAACTTGAGTTCAACAAGAATCTTGGCTAGACACTTGGAGATTTGAAGGTTTATAGCAACTTTGAATCTCTAGACTTGGAATTGGGAACCTAAGGTAGTGAATTCCTCTCCTTAGTGTTGATCTTGAGTTGTGTCTTACATAATCCATGTTAATTTTGAAGCTTTGAACCAAGTTATGGTTTAATATGTTGAATTAGAACTTAGCTCATATATGCATGCACTTGTTCTTAGATTTTGAAGTTGTTCTCCATGAAAATTTACATGCACGTTCATTTCCTAAGTATCATCCATGTATTCATCATGTTTTTCCACCAAATTGACCATTTGATCATGGTTTGGAGCTTTGAAATTCATTTGAGTTCTTGCATGTTGGTTTAAACTTTGTTCTTGAAGATTTATGGAAATGGTGCTCAAATTGACTCACTCTTGGCCCTTGAATTTACAAATTGGCTTTTAAAACTTGATATATTATGTGTTTAAAGTGTTTTTCCAGAATTTGGGCCCAAGAGGTTGAGTTTTTGGTTGGAGAATGCTTGGTTCGAACTTGGAAGACAAATCTGGAAATTCCAGAATTTGGCTTCCTCGCTCGAGCGAAGGATTTATCGCTCGAGCGACCACCCTTGTCCAGAAGCTCGCTCGAGCGAGTATCGAGCGAGCATCGAGCAGAAAAAATCAACAACCAGTACTTTTTCATCTCATCAGATTGCTCGAGCGAAGGATTCCTCGATCAAGCGAGCCCTTTGATTTTGCAATCTCGCTCGAGCGAAGGAAGTCTCGCTCGAGCGAGACCCCTGTTTTCAGTAACTTTTGAAAAATGTTTTCTAAGGCATTTTTGCATCCTCATTCCATCCTAGACATCCCTAGGCCATATTTAAGGGTCCCCAATAAGGATAAGAGGTTAGGTACACACTTAGAATCATTGGTGTGAGTTTTGTACAATTAGAAATGCGTATTTCAAATGTGTATCCGTTATGTGTTATGTAGGTTGTGTGCCGCATTATGTTTGACCATTTGGCTCCACCTATCGGTTTCAACGCCCACTGTGAGTAATAACATTGTAAAGATATGTTCAACTGTACTTATTTTCTGTGTGATGAAAATGAGATCTGTTTTCTGAAATGATATGTTATGTACAATGAATGATTGTCCGATTTTCGACATGTATTCGTGACATCCTTAGTACTAAGTGAGATTTGCAGCCGTGACCCGGTAGCGGAAGGTTCCTTTGTGGAACAAGGTTCCTTTGTGGAACAAGTTAGTTGTAAGCTACGCTTATGCGTCCAGTTTGTGCACTATAGCCCGTACCGGAGGCCCACCATGGGGGCTTAGCTGTCCAGTTACCCAGATCCGGAGGCTCCTTCACCGGAGCTAAGAAGGTTATTCATAACCTTACGCATTGCGCGTCTAGTTTTGCTAATGGATGTATCATGTAAATGTAACTATGACTCATGATTTCTAACTGTATATGATCTGATCCAGTATGGATTTGATAAAACTAAATTATGATTTCGATCTGATCAAGTATGATTTGATACAATACGAATTGATTTTTGAAATCTGTATGGACTCATTCATTGAAACCCCTTTACTCTGTTTATTATTCACTGGGCTTTCGTTCACAGTTTATTATATATATGTAGGTGAGCCGGCACATGACCAGGGCCAGAGATGAGGGCCTCATGTTCCCTTTTTGTCAGCCAACTATTGTGCCTCCCGAGGAGGTTCCGATCAAAGTCTAACGCTGAGGCTGTTTTGTTTCATGCTAGTCAATGTTTATGTTTGTGTCTTGAAATGTTGGATCTTGGGATATACTTTATGTAAATACTTTGTACATATGGGTGTACCTGACTAGCATGTTTATGTATATAAATAAGTTTTGTATTTTCTGTCCCATGTACGTCATCACAGCTCATTGGATCTTGTTTACTTTATATATTTGCTTCCGCAGCCCCTTATTATTCGTTAATGTCTTCAGAGGCCGTAGGTAATCCATGGATTACTGGCCAGTTACGGCGCTAAACCTATAGAGGCGGGTTTGGGTCGTGACAATTGGTAACATACAGACTAAGTCTTCTACCTTTTGTCTTACTTCCTTAACACAATGAATAACACTATACAAGAAATTAAAGTAAAAACATAAATTATATGTGGTATAAATATAGATTATTTCTAGACGGTCCAGATCGGTTCCAATCCGGAACTGTGGGGTTCAATCCGAAATTGATCCGTGGCCTATGGATTTTGAAATTTTCAATCTAGAACTGAACCACGGATTCAAAAAACCAATCCAAACCTATCGGATTTGACTGGATAGGATCGGATTATGGATTTTACGGATTCCTTACTTAGCCCTAATTTATGCAACTTTTCAATCAGTCATGTTACATTTGGGTGTTCAATTCTAATCTGTCAAATTATATAAGTTACATTATCCTACCCAGTTCATAATTATTTGAAAGTGACTCTCCTTTGGGCTAGTCTCAATCTCCTAATTATAACTACAATTGAGAATATTATCGACCTTAATGTTACTCTTTTAACAATTCTTTTATGTAGTTCTATATTCATAAGTTTTACAAATCTAGGTCACTTTGGCAATTACTAAATTAGTAAACCTTATAAATATGGAACTAACCAACAATATTGGTAATTGCAATCACATAAAGGAATCAAATTATGCAATATGACAATCATGAATATCTCATATAATGATTAATAAGAATTAAACCAAATATGAATTAACCACTTTAATATTTAATATTCAATGTCATAAAATTATATCATGATATCAAATTTAAATCATGAAAATATATAAATATCAACAATAATAGACAATAAGTGTACATAATTAGACAAGGTAAAAACATAATTATCTAACATAATACAGTCAAATAAATATATTTATTTAATAAACCAAACGATTCAACAAAATTCTAAAATTGCTTTTAATCTATGCACTTTGTTATAACAGTAGGCAATATAAATATAATACTCAATTTAGTGTCATATTATAATGATTATAAAAATTATTATTGCTAAAATTAATAATAAACCAAAGCATACATATTACACGTTTATCATGCAATTTCGGTCCCTCATTATTGGAGTTGATAGCCCTGCTCACTTCTTTAACCTTACTAGGTGAATTGGCTTCAGACAGTTATGCCTCAGAGGACATATCAGAAAAACGTAAGGGACCACAGTATCATGAATAATTATAATTATAATATAATAACAATATTCATAAATATATTATTATTCCAAGGGGTATTGATTCACAAAACTAAGGTTCTGATACCACATGTAAGAAATTAATCTACATGTAACCATAATAATAATGCGAAATTGAACTTTGTAGGATCTTGAATTCAATACAACTCAAAAATAAAACAAGCATACATTTGTCAGTCATTGAATTAGAGAAGTTGAGAAAATATCCCTAATAGTTGAATCTTGAATTCTTGGCTCACCTTCTTCTCTCTGTTTCTCTTAATTAGGATGGCTATATAACTTAGAGTGATGAAAAAAATACTCATATCATGTAAGGGGAGTCACCCATCCTTATATAGAGGAGAGAAAAGGGCCAGATAAACTTTATCAGAAGAATTCCTATCCATCAAGGTTTCTTCTTATCTTAGCAGAGTAATTATCCCATATTTAAAATTCTAATTATTGAACTTTATGTCAAATATTGACTTTATCTAGTTGTGGAGTCCAAATAAAATAAAACATGTAAAAGATATGTAAGCGATTGGGCCACACCAGAAAATTAATCTAACATTGGGTTCACGCACTGCATACTTTCAAAACACAACACAATACAGCACAACACTGCCCTCTATAAATAATATCCTCATTTGTTCCTCTCCATCTCAACACAACACAACACAACACTCACTTCATTTAGAGAGAGACGGCAGCTAAGGGATGGAAAAGTAAGGGCAAGATAAAATAAGAGAACTTGTCAAGTGGAGGAGAGGAATGAGGAGAACATACCGATACTGATGCCGAATGGCGGTTCAAAAGGAAGAGTGGAAGCATGATTCCATTACCCAGAAAGTCTGCCAAGAAGATGATAGCTCATCTTGTTCTCCATGCTCTTCCTTCCAAAAACAACAACCACCACAACTGAAATTTATTTCCATTCCAATATCCTCTCAATGCCCATAAATCATTGTAATATTTCACCAACATCAACTATACCCATATATATATATTTGTAGTTGAAAAATCTAGAAACCCTAGATGTTGATTTGTGATTATGTACCAATTTTAAGCAGAATATAATAATCCCAATCAAACAATCAAAGACAAATCGACACAACGATTTTACGTGGAAAAATCACAATTGGACACCTCCAACTGTGATTAAAAAACCACGGGCAATAGCCACAAAACAATCCACTAAGAAGATTTAAAAGAATTACACAGGTATACTCTCAATTACTTAGCGAATCCACGCCTAATTGAACCAACCTCTATGTGCCTCTTCCAACCCCGTCTTCACCTCGGAATTGTCTTTACGATGAGCCACTTCAGAATCCACCGAAGCTTCAGGCTCGAATTCTTTAGAATCCACCGAAGAACAACTCTCCCTCTCTCTTGTGTATAACAAACAAAACCTTTAATGTACTCTCTTTAAACCATGAGTTGATTACTCAATAAGATATCAAATAAAACTAACAAAATATCCCCAGATATAAACCTTAACATCCAACAAGAAGATCTGGAGGAATTAAATAGTTTTGGGAGAAAACCAACTATTTATAGAAAATCAAAAGTAATCCTAGTTTTGGAAGAAATCCAATTACTTATAGAAATCCAAAAGTAATCCTAGTTTTGGAAGAAAATCAATTTCTTAAAGAAATTTTTGTCGAACGGGATTGCCAATAATAAAACCTAACAATCTCCCCCTTTGGCAATGCCGTGACAAAACACACCTAACAAATAAAATCCTAATCATCCCAACCCATTACAACCAACAAACACAAACTTCTTTCTTAAGATTAAGATCTGCAAAATAGCTATTAGTGCCATAATCTCCAAAACAACTATTAGTACCACAAGAGTATATAAAAAAGTAATAGACATATGACACGATTAACTTGAAACATGAGATGGAAAACATGAATAGATGAAAAACTCATGAACAACAACTCTCAAATAACAAAGCAAGATCATAAACCACACAAACAATGATATGATGATGTAAATATCAAGAGTAGGCAAGAAGGAAATAATTTGCAAACAGTGCATAGAAACATGCAAAACAACTATCGCCAATTTCCCTTACCAAACAAATCAAAGATGAACCAAACTCCCTCTCACTAAAAGCAACCACAAACACTGAAAACAGTGAACAAGAAGAAAAAGACAAAAAAAAAAAAAAAAAATATGATAGAGCAAGCAAGAAATCTCAGATTTGTACCTTAGAACACACAAGATTATCCAAGAAGCACAATTACAAGAAAACACAATGTGCACAACCTCTAGAAGATTTCTCATAAAAGAAAGTGATGCATTAAGTGAAAAGCATAAATCCCATGATAAAAGTGTATGTGTGACTCTTGGAGTTCGACAAACATTAGATTCAAATCCTAGTAGTGATATAAAAGTTGGACCTCCAACAAGAGAATCCAAGCATAACTACGGAAAGTCAAACCACTAAGAATCAAGGGGTATTTGGTGAGTAAAAGCGGAGGCTCCCCCTCAATCAATGAATCATTTATTTTTTTTTCTTTTTTTTTCACATCTTTTTCTTTTCTTTCTTTTGCACATTTTTTTTCTTTTTCACATTTTTTTCTTTTTTTCTTTTGCACACTCATTGGCGGCTGACATGCTCAAGAGTACGGAAACCAAACCAGAGAAGCATGAATATAATAAGGATGGCCTGGTTGGTGACTCTGAGTTAGCCTTTTCCTTATGCTTAGACTACAAAGAACAGAGGGGAAAGCCATGGAGATGTAAAATGATGGAAGGTGGTTAAGAGACTCAACATCACCCATGATGTGCTAGTATAGGTCAATTCCTCTAGAAAAACAAAAGATACCATGCCAGAAGTCTATAGAAAAAAAATAATCACTAAGGCGAAAGACTCCGATATTTGCTAATCCAAGAGTGTGTACAGAATGAGACATACTAATCAAAAACACACACTCCCAAATGAGTAATGACCACAGAAAACACACACATATTAACATGTAATGAATATTCTTATCAATTCCAATATGCACCAAGGACCACTCAAAAATTTCAAGCTTGCAAAACTATACTAAGAAAATCTTTTTGGATTTTTTTTTTTTTTTTCATTTTCTAAACAAAGCAAGACAAAAAAAAAAAAAAAAAAGAACATGCTCACATTTTTAAATTTTTTTTTTAATATTAAAAAAAAACACACGGAAACCCAAAATCTAAAACAAAAAAACAAATTAACACAAGCTAAGTTTTCTCACCCAAACCGCTTTAGTATGAAAAAAATTGCGAGAATTGCGGTTCTTGGGTGTTGTTTTAACGTTGTAGTTCCCTACTCTTTCAATGAGAACCCATCTTGACTTGGTTTCCAACTTCCTATTTTTAGGTCTAGGCAAATACACTCTCCCATGCAACTTATAACAATAAGGGCGAATATGACCATGCATACCACAATGATGACAAATAAAAACAGGGTGTACTTTCTTTTCTTTTACCTTACCAACTCTAGGAAGTTTGAAAAGTCCATCCTTATGTTGAATTTTTTGTTCTCCCTTTCCTTGAGTTCTTGTATCATGATATGTAGATGCACTCTGTTTTTGCTCTTTGTTATCACCAAAACCAATGCCACTCTTGTCAGAACAAATTTGTTGAGACCCAATGATATTGTCCAAAGTCTTTGATCCTCTATTCCAAAGACCAATGGTTGCCATAGCATACTTGAGTTCTTCCTCTTTCTTGATCATTAGTTCTTCCAAAGCAACTTGAGACATCTCAAGAGATTCAATCTTTTCTTCATATGTTGCATAAATTTGTTGTAGCTCATTCCTCTCCGTCTCACAAGTCAAGAGTTTTGCACAAAGAGCTTGTCGATCATTAGCTATCTTGATGGCATCAATCCTAGCCTCAGAAATCTCTTCCTTTAGTTTGACATTCTCACTTTCACATGCTTTGAGTTTCGTTGTGAGTTTGTCATTTAATTTGAATAACTTAAGAGACTCCTTATACAACTTTTCATAAACTTGCTCAAGCTCTTCATTCTCACGAATTGAATTCATTATCACAAATCAAACAAGATCTCGTTCTAAAAGAATTTTTTTTTAAAAAAATAGAACGACCTGCTCTGATACCAATTGAAAAGTCTAAAAATCCTAGATGTTAATTTGTGATTATGTACCAATTTTAAGCAGAATATAATAATCTTAATCAAACAATCAAAGACAAATCGACACAACGATTTTACGTGGAAAAATCACAATTGGACACCTCCAACTGTGATTAAAAAACCACAGGCAACAGCCACAAAACAATCCACTAAGAAGATTTAAAGGAATTACACAGGTATACTCTCAATTACCTAGCAAATCCACGCCTAATTGAACCAACCTCTATGTGCCTTTTCCAACCACGTCTTCACCTCGGAATTGTCTTTACAATGAGCCACTCCAGAATCCACGGAAGCTTCAGGCTCAAATTCTTTAGAATCCACCGAAGAACAACTCTCTCTCTCTCTTGTGTATAACAAACAAAACCTTTAATGTACTCTCTTTAAACCATGAGTTGAATACTCAATAAAACATCAAAGAAAACTAACAAAATATCCCCAGATATAAACCTTAATATCCAACAAGAAGATCTGGAGGAATTAAATAGTTTTGGGAGAAAACCAACTATTTATAGAAAATCCAAAAGTAATCCTAGTTTTGGAAGAAATCCAATTACTTATAGAAATCTAAAAGTAATCCTAGTTTTGAAAGAAAATCAATTTCTTAAAGAAATCTTTGTCAAACGGGATTGCCAATAATAAAACCTAACAGTAGTCAATCACTTCTTTACTGATATAATTGTACTTTTCATTTCACTATATATGTATTCTTAGGTTTTTATTCTTAGCAACTCCGTTTGACAAAACTCTTTTCAGTTGTGACTTTGTCTAACTTTTATTCCAGTGAGGCTATGAGTTTTTAGATGCGAATCCAACGTGAATTGTGCCTTACAGAGATATTTCAGAAGTTAATTCTTTCATGTTTGCCATTTCACTGACTATGTCGGGAATCGAGCTGTTTGTCCGCTTGAGCGGCTATTCCTGTGCTCGAGCGGAGATCGCGACCTTTCAGAAGTTTTACTCACCTGCAAAAGTATTGGGAGTTGTTTTTTTTCCACTCAAGCGACCATTCCTGCGCTTGAGCATAGATCTGCTTGAGTGGCCATTCTTGCGCTCGAGCGGAGATCACGGATCTGTTTTCTATAAATATGTGTTTCAGTCTAATTTTAGGGTATGGCTTCTAGATCTTGTTTTTGGTATTAGGGTTTTTATCTGGCACTTCTTTGCTTATTTTCCTTTGATATTTGTGAAAGATTAATCATGAATTGAGTGGATCATATCAAAGGGTTTGTTTCTTTTAATTATTCAATACAAATTAGAGAGTTGTTCTTCGGTAGATTCCGTAGAATTTGGGCTTGAAACTTTGGTGGATTCTGGAGTGGCTTATCGTCATGGATTCGACATCGGCGTTGTGGATTCAATGTTGGGCAAGACAATTCCAAAGTGAAGACTGTGGTAGAAGAGGCATACAGGGGTCAGTTCAATTCGGGTGTGGATTCGCTAAGTAATTGAGAGTACACTTGTGTAATTCTTTTGTCTTCTTAGTGGATTGTTTTGTGGCTTTGGCCCGTGGGTTTTTTTTATCACAATTAGAGGCGTTTCAATTGTGATTTTTTTACGTTAAAATCGTTGTGTCGATTTGTCTTGATTGTTTGATTGTGATTGTTATTTATTGCTTAAAATTGGTACATAATCACAAATTAATATTTAGGAGATTTTTAGATTTTTCATGTATGAATCCTTTTGGTTGATTTGATGAATGGAAATGCCTTTTGCTTTTGATCTATGTTTTAGTTTCTATATAAATGTAAGAATAGATATATAACTCTAATTTGAGAGTTCTAAATAGAGGTCTAGTGAGGTGGAACAGAGAGAGTAGAGAGATAGAAAGAGGAGTGTGAGTCCTACCTTTACATGAGTAGTCTCCACATCATTAGAGTTGTATTAGAGCTCTCAAATATTATTGTAAATGTAATCAGTTAACTTAACATCTAATTTTTTTTTTATCGACAAAAAAATTTTATTGATGAAAATGAGGGATGAGATTACATCAAGAAACAAGAACTATAGGGGGAAAATGCATCATAACTGGACTTGATCCGTGGTACAATATCCATCTGATATTTATATATACATTTATAACACATGGTTTTCTTAGGCAGCAGTACTCACTGCTACAATTATTGAAATATTCGCTCACTAAAAATTGACCCATATCTCTTAAAATTTTCTGTATTTATAAAACAGCCAAAAAAATAAAAAAATTCAATATAGTGATTTGGAATTGGTGGTGGATGATTAGCTTTTGCAAAGTTAAAATCTGATCTCTATGTTCGCCGAATGTTGAAAAACTGAGACAGTCTTCCTTCCCATAAGGAATATTAGTGACCGGCCACGTGCATAGCTACCGTCATTTTTCATTTGATTTATTACGCAATAAATCGTTACATTCTTCTTAATACATTTAAAAAAAATTATTTTCAGTATATTCTTGATAAGTAAATTCTTATGTGTAAAAACAGATTGAACAAAACATTCGGTTGAGTTATATTTTTAGATTATTATTATAAAAAAATTCTTATATATAATAATACAATAATTATAGATATTAAACAAATTATTAGAAATTAGTGATAGAGAATCAATGACAATAAAGAAAGTCTACTTACTTAATGAAATATTAACTGTTTTAAAAATTCAAGTTAATTAGCCAAAGAATTATATATCACAGAGATTTCATACACATAGAAGCATAAATAGAAAAAAAAAATGTATACGGAAAATTCTATGGTATACACCGCCTTAAAGGGAATGTATCATATATATTTGTTATATATTTTTAGAGTGTAGATTATGTATTTTTGTGATAAATGTTATGTAATTTTTTGGTAGAGTTACGACGATTTGTAATTCAAAAATGAAGTTGCTTATTTTGTGGTAATATTACAAAAAAAAATTCCAAAAATTTTCTAACAAAAAATATGTAGTATTACCAAAAAAAACTAAATGCATAATTTCATTTCTGAACCATAAATTTTTGTAACTCTATCAGAAAAAATACATAACAGATATCACAAAAATACGTAATAAGAGTGCATATAGTATATATTTTTTGAAGAGTGTATACCTTAGTATTACCCGTTATATAATAATAATAATAATAATAATATTGAGTTAAGATTTATAAAACTTATGGGTGGAACCTTTTTTTAATTTTTTTTTTAATCCATTTGTACATATATATATATATTTATTCTATATCTAATTTTATGTATAATTAATTGATTTGTATTTATGAACTTATTCATTATATTATTCAATAGTGGTTTTAGATTTAATAATGTTTTATTTTTTTAATATGAAAAAGTTTACTCAACTACAAGATACAAAACAAATATCATAAGCCTCTTTGAGTTTTTAATTGGTATTACTAATTTCAAGGTCAATGACCACCACTTTATGACCGAATTATTTTATCTAGAACAAACCGTGCCTCAAAGTTAAATGTGGATGATATATATAAGAGTTTTTGTTTTAATTTTATTTATTTTTATTTTTTATTTTTTACTTTTAATATTATGACCAAAAACTCTAATCGCAAAATTCCTTTGCTCATCCTGAGGTAATCTAGGCTTGGCAGGGATAGGAGGAGTACTTCGTGACCATCGAGTCAAATTTTTTGGAGGTTTTGCTTGCCGCATTGGTTATACTTCTAATAATATGGCTGAATTATGAGCTCTACGCATTGGTTGGAAAAAAAAAAAAAAAAAAAAACTCTGCATGCAAACTATAAAAACTTAATTGTTGAATTTGATTGCATTCGAACTCGCATTGGTCTAAAAAAACACGCGTGTATCAAGCTCTTCTGTAGGACTGTCTACAGCTTCTGCATTGTTAATAATAATTAATGTATATGTCTAATGTATAGATTATTAGATAGTGGCTGATAATTGTGCTCTCCTTTCGGCTGAAAGCTTGCCCTCATGATGGTCTCCCTCATGATGATGTTTGTAATAGCATAGCATAGCATATTGTTCTCTCCTATATAAAGAAGCGTAGTGTGTTCTTGTAGATTCAGAAGATTGAATACAAGAGTTATTTCTTTCTCTTCTCAATTAGCTCTCTCAAATTATCATGGTATTAGAGCCTAGATTTTTATTCTAGCCTTCTCTTTTTTTTCTGTCTGTCTGGCAAATTGCTTCCTTCTCACGTTGGTCTCTGCGTATCTAGTCTTTTTCTGTTTCACAATTTGGACAACACCAGATTCTTCGTCTCTTCCAGACAAAGCCAACGCCACCAGAATCATCATCAACCGACGCTCCACGCACCTCCATGCGCCGCTAGAACATTGGCCATGCGTTGTCCCGTTATCCAACGTGCCTCCTGCACCTGTCCCGTGCTATTGTGCGCCACGACTTCATCTGCTAATGTGAGCCGCGTGTTTCTGACGTCAGCTAACGTCAGTCCTAACTGCTTCCGTGCGTTCCTCCTGCTCCCCTGCTATCATACACCTTGCGCCGTGCCTACTGACATCATCTTTTGCTACAGTGACATCAGCCCTAGCCCCAGATTGGTCAACCACTTTGACTAAACCGATTCCAAGCCTTTTTTGGTCGTATTTTTGGTCCGTTTGGTCCTATTCCCACTAATTTCGACCTTCTGAATTCACTAGTACCCTCAGTTTTTTCAGACTCTGCATCTATCGTTATTTTTCCTTCATGGATTGCCCGAACTCTTCTTATTACCCTATTTCCATTGTTCTTAACGGGACCAACTATGTCTTATGGGCACTAGCCATGTCTGGCTTTCTCAAAGGCAAGAAACTTTGGCATATTATCACTGGGGATGTGCGCAAACCTATCCAAGAGACCACTGAATTTGTTGACAAATTTGTCGACCGCTTGGAGGATTGGGATAGTAAAAACTGCCAGATCATCACTTGGCTTCAGAATACATCTACTACCTCCATCAGCCTTTAGTTTGGTCGGTTCCAACTTGACTCTATTTCCGTTCCAGCAAAAGACATCTGGGATTTTCTAAAAGACCGATATCAGACTACTGGTCTTGCTCACCAATATCATCTTCAGAGTCATCTTCACTGTATGCGCCAAGAGCCAACTCAGCCTATTAATGATTTCCTCTCCCAAATTTATTCTGTTTGGGATCAGCTCGCTCTCTCTGAACCTCTATGACCCCATACTAAAGATGCTGCCTTGTTTACTACTTATCGTGACTAATAACGATTGGTTCAGTTTCTTATGGCTCTAACTTCCCATTTTGAGCCGGCATGTGCATCTCTCCTTCATTGCACTCCTTACCCACTCTTGAGCAGGCTATTTTCGAACTCCTATAAGAGGAAACTAGACTTGGTACTCTCCATCCGCACCCTGTGGACTCTGTTCTTGCTACTCTCCAGACTCGGAGTTCTCCTTCACCACAGCAGTCTACTGTCTGTAACTACTGTCAAAATTGCGGTCTTCCGTCAACTCATCTTCTGGTTCATTGTCCAGTTCGTCTTTGTCGATTTTGCAACAAGATTGGTCTTGGTCATCTCCAGCAAGATTGCTTCCGCAATCCAGCCTGCGCCTCTCCTGGTTCCTCCTCTCTCATGGTCCTTCCACCGGGAATTTTTCACACAACAACTCTCAACGTTCTGGGACTCCGTATAAATCTCTGCCTGTTCATCGCACTACTGCTGCTGCTGCCTTAGAGGATTTACCTTCTTCTGTCCTTATAGACTCTTCAACTCCGGTCTTCTCTCAAACCAATGTCGAAGCTATGTTCCAATAATTTCTCTCCACTTCCAGTACTCCTCCCTCCACTGCTTTGTCTGTCACCTCAGGTAACACTTCTTGGTACTTTGACTTAGCTTGTTGTAATCACATGACCTTTGACTCTATTATTTTTATTTCTCTCTCTTCTCAGCCTCATGTTCCTTCGATTCATACAGCTGATGGGTCTCTTTTGTCTGTAAGTCATGTTGGTTTTGTTTCCACCTCTCACTTATCCTTATCCCATGTATATCTTATGCCTGATTTTACTTTAAATCTTATCTCCATTAGTCAATTGTGTGAGCATGGTCTAACTGTTACCTTTTTCCTTACTGATTGTTTGGTTCAGGACCCTTAGACGGGACGGACTCTTGGGATCGACTATAAGCATGGACGTCTCTATGAACTCATCCATCTTCATGTTCCGGTTTCTTCTCAGATTGCCGCTCCTACCACTACTCATATTTTCTTTCATTTTCAGCTTTGGCACTGTCGTTTAGGCCATCTTTCTATTGGTCGGTTAACGTCTTTAATTTCTAGTGGTCAATTAGGTCCTGTCAATTATGATACTTTAGATTGTTTGTCCTGTCAACTTTCCAAGCAACCTGCTTTATCATTTAATAAAAGTGACTCTGTTTCTCTTACACCTTTTGATCTCATCCATTCTGATATTTGGGGCCCCTCCCCCACTCCTACTATGGGAGGTGCAGGCTATTTTGTTGTTTTTATAGATGATTTTTCTCATTTTACGTGGTTGTTTCTTATGAAGAATCGTTCCGAACTCAAACAATTTTTTTACAATTTTGCTAAAATGGTCCAAACCCAATTTTCTAAAACTATTAAAATCTTTTGCTCCGACAATGCCATGGAATATAAAGATTTTAACTTCTTTCTTTTCTTCAGAGTCATGGTACTCAACCCTATCATTCCTGTCTTAGTACGTCTCAACAAAATGGACGTGCTGAACAGAAACATCGGCATACTCTCGACACTACTCAAGCTTTCATTCTCTCTTCCTCTTGTCCGGAAAATTTTTAGGGCGAAGCCGCTCTCACTGCTACTTACACTATAAATTGTATCCCTATACCTGTCATTCATAATCACACTCCCTATGAGTGTTTGCATGGCACTTGTCCCCCTTACCCCAATCTTCGGATATTTGGGTCTGCATGTTTTGTTCTTCTCTAACCTCATGAACACAGCAAACTTGAACCTCGTTCCTGTCTTTGTTACTTCTTGGGGTATGGTATTGAACATAAAGGGTATCGTTGTTGGGATCCTATCTCCTAGCGCCTCTGTATCTCTCATCATGTGGTTTTTTGGGAACACAAAATATTTTTATCTCTCTCCTAATTCCGCTTATCCACTCTCTCCCCCTCTCTCTTTTTTACTAACCCTTCCATCGATCTTTTTTCCGATGAAATTGATCTACAGCCCCTGCCTGCACCTTTAAGGACTCCCTTGCCTACTAGTCTCTTACATGCTCCTGCTCGCTCTGATGGTCCTGCTCTTGCTCCCTAGGGCTCCTCACCTCTTGTTGTGTCTCTCTCATGCCCTCTGGCTCCTCCACCCTCTGCTCGACCACACCAGGTAACCCAACCTTTTACTTGTCTTCGTGATTTTATTGTTGGTTTCACTGCTTTTTCTACTCATAAACCTACTTCCTATCGTGAGGCTTGCTCTAATGCTCTTTGGCAGCATGCTATGACTGATGAATTGCAGGCTTTAGACAACACCCATACTTGGGATATTGTTGATCTTTCCCCTGGCAAGACTGCCAGTGGCTGCAAATGGTGTACAAAATCAAGACTTGTTCTGATAACTCTATTGAGCGTTACAAAGCTCGCCTTGTTGCCAAAGGCTTCAACCAAGAATATGGTATTGATTATGAGGAGACCTTTGCTTTCTTACCTTTGTTCGCAGCTTGATTGCTATTGCTACCTCCCGTCATTGGGACCTTGACCAACTGGACGTGAAAAATGCTTTTCTTAATGATGTTCTTCTCGAGGAGGTCTACATGCACCCTTCTTCTGGGTCTACTTATCTACCTCATCAGGTCTGCAAACTTTGGCGTGCATTATATGGTCTTAAGCAAGCCCTGCGAGCTTGGTCTGACAAGTTTAGCACTACTATTCATGATTGTGGTTTTACCTCCAGCTCTTTTGATACTGCTCTTTTTATAAGGAAAACTGCTCAAGGGACCACCCTACTTCTACTCTATGTGGATGACATGATTATCATAGGTGATGATGTGGCTGGGATTCTTCATCTCAAACCGTTTCTTAGCCATCATTTCGAGATGAAAGACCTTGGTCCTCTTAACTATTTCTTGGGTCTTAAAATCTCACATGATTCCACGAGTTCGTTTCTTTCTCAGGCTAAGTATACCTCTGATCTTCTCGCCTGTGCTGGCCTTACCAATTGCCAGACTGCTTCCACTCCCCTGGAGACTCAAAGTCGTCTTACTCCTCATGATGACACTTTCCTCTCTGATGCTACCCTATATCGTCAGTTGGTTGGCAGCCTTGTCTATCTCACTGTTACTCGTCCTAATATTGCCTATGTCGTTCATATTGTCAGCCAGTATATGTCGGCTCCTCATACCTCTGATAATGCTGCTTTAGTTCGTATCCTTCGCTATCTCAAAGGTACCTTGTTTCATGGTCTTCATTATTCTACTCACTCTTCTCTTCAGCTTCGTGCTTTCTCTAATACTGATTGGGCTGGGGATCCTACTGACCGCTGATCTACTACCGGTTTCTGCTTTTTCTTGGGCAATTCTCTTATTTCTTGGCGCAACAAGAAACAAACTCTTACAGCTTGTTCCAGTACCGAGGCTGAATACTGTGCTTTTACTGATACTACTCAGGAGTTTCTCTGGCTTCGTTGGCTTCTTGTTGACATAGATGTTACCCCGTCTGGTGCTACTGCCCTCTTTTGTGACAATCAGGGTACTATTCAAATTGCTCACAATGATGTTTTTCATGATCGCACCAAACACATTGAGATTGACTGCCATTTTATTCGTCAACACGTCACTTGTGGTACTGTTCATCTCCATCCGATCTCTTCTACTGATCAACCTGTTGATATCTTCACCAAAGTTCATTCTCCTGGCCGCTTCGTTGACCTTGTTTCCAAACTCCAGTTGGTTGATGTTTACCGTCCTTGAGTTTGCAGGGGGCTGTTAATAATAATTAATGTATATGTTAATAATTAATGTATATGTGTAATGCATAGATTAATAGATAGTGGCTAATAATTGTGCTATCCTTTCGGCTGAAAGCTTGCCCTCATGATGGTCTCCCTCATGATGATGTTTTGTAATAGCATAGCATAGCATATTGTTCTCTCCTACATAAAGGAGCGTAGTGTGTTCCTGTAGATTCAAAAGATTGAATACAAGAGTTATTTCTTTCTCTTTTCAATTAACTCTCTCAAATTATCATGC
The DNA here is from genome assembly GCA_022316695.1 of Camellia oleifera. Classification (NCBI taxonomy): domain Eukaryota; kingdom Viridiplantae; phylum Streptophyta; class Magnoliopsida; order Ericales; family Theaceae; genus Camellia; species Camellia oleifera. Next base: position 92,646,101 of record CM039309.1, read on the forward strand.
ATAAATTGCACAATATCTGGTTTTGCTCTACTTATTGAGAGGGCAATCATGTGGCTAACGCTGTTGCAACTTTGCAACCATCCTTTTGCAAGAAGTTCTGTTTATACACCATTCTCCTTTGTTTTTGTACCCTTTTCTGAATAAGTGAGGGCTGGTATGGCCCTCCTTACTTTGTTTTTGTATCCAATGTATTGGACTTATCTTTAAATTTTAATGGATTAGTATTTTGTTGGCAAAAAATAAAAAAATGACAATTCCTTTATTTTAATATAAAAAGTTTGAGAGAACCTTGATTGAATAGAATAAAATATAGTGATAAGTAAGTCGAAACTGTTAAGTTTATAGTAAAGTATGATAAGAGAAGTCAGTGTCATGTTGGTCCTGGGCTTGCTATTAGACAGCAGCTAGGTGAGATGTTAGCAGAGCGGGTGTTGCATAAAGAAGGGCTGCAACCTGGTATTGCGCAATGGATCTCATTGTCACGCGATTGGGTTAAGTTGAATGTTGGAATTGGGTTCAGGCACAAAATCCAAAAAATCTGACTGCTGCCATCCCATATTATTCAGGGTCTATTTTTCTATTTTTAAATAAATTATTTTTTAATTAAAAAAGTCATAAAGTAAATAGGCTATTTGATTTGGGTAAATAAATAATTTTTTTTTATTAAAAATCATTTTTTTGAGTATCTCAATAGAATTGTTTAAAAATGATTTTATGCACTAGATAATCTTTGTTTGGGAACAGATTATTTTAGTATTTTTTTTTCATTTTTTATGAAAATATATACAAAAAAATATAAAAAAAATAATGTGATAACTTATAATAACTTTTTAATTTTTTTGTTGACAATTTTTTATATAAAATAATAATAATCATAAAAAGACTCAAAACTTTCTTCATAACCAAAAAAAAATATTTTTTTTTATCATATACTCGTAACCGAACCACAAATATTTATACGGTCGTGCTACGTCATCCGAAAAAATAGGGCTCGAATGGCCCGAATTTTTTTTTCACCCCCTTTTTCCTTTCTCTTCCTTGCCCTCTCTCTTAAACACACAATAGTTTCTAAAGAAGATGAAGAAAGAAGAAGAAGAGATAAGAAAGAGAGAGAATCAACACATCATCATCTTCAACCACATCAACACAGAGAGAGAGAGAATCAACAACATCTTCATCAACATCATCATCATCATCAACACATCACATCATCAACAATTTTTTTTTTTCTTTCATCTTCAAATCCAGATCTACTAGAAAAAAAAAAAAAAGAAGCAGAGAAAACAGTCTAAAGGAGGCGATCGACGATACCCACCGTTGATCTTACGCTGCCATCACCGTTGATCTTCCTTCTCTTCCTCCTCCGCCATCAACACCATCGTCTTTTCTCTCCTCTTCCTCTCTTCTCCTCTCTTTGTCTGGCCTCCCTGTTTCTCTCTCTTTCTCTCAAACCAGTTTCGAGGAAGAAGGAAAAAGATAAAAAATTAAATAAATAAATTTACCAAAACGACGTCGTTTTGGAATTCAGGGCATTCGAGCCATTGCAATTTCAAGCTCTCACGCATTTCTCATATTTATAAGGGTCGTAAGAGTTTCCCTACTCATATTCAACTTCTTCAGCACACACGTATGGGTTGTACTATAGCCGTCAACAAAGGGATGAAGTGTGGCCCTACATATTTGTGGTTCATTTCTATGTAGTAATAATTAACATGCTGAAAAAGAAATCTTAACTTGTTGGTAGGGGTGTAATTTTGGCCCGACTCGGCCCATTCGGGTTCAGACCAGGTCAGACTCATGCCGGGTCTTGTGGGTTCTCGCCAAAAAACAAGTTAGGCCAAGTCGGCCCACGAGCCAGAAAACTAGGCCCAGGGGTGTTCGGGCTTTGGGCAGATTAGTGGGTCGGGCTGCTGGGCCTGAGCCTGGGCTCGAGCTTTTGGGGGGCATAAATAATTTTTTTTTTTTCTACCAAAATTTTATTATTTTTCATTAAAAATAACACTAGGCCTCGCCACGAACTGGGAATTTGAGAGGGCCTTGAGCGAGCCGGGTTGGGCTGAACTTCAGAATGATGGCCTAGGCCCAAGGCCTCGGGCTGGGCTTGGGCCCGAGTCGCGAGCGGACTTTGGACCACCCACGGGCCACCGGTTATTTTTACACTCCTACTTGTCGGATCAATTAATATTATCTTTAGATTATACTATCTGTTACTTTTTTATATATATATATATATTTTTTTTTATAATAAACCAAGTAAAAAAAAAAAAAGTTTCTTTTTAAAATAGATCTATATGTACCTTTTTATAAATTGATGTAATTATATTATAAAGTTTTATAATATCAATAACAAAAAGTATAATTTTATTACAAATTAACGTAATAAAAAATATCGGAACAAAATCTTAAACTTTTGTAGTATTGATTACAAAATTTTGAATATTTTATTATGTTAATTTATGACGATATTACACATTTTATAATTAATATTATAAAATTTTATAATAAAATTACATAAATTTATAATAAAATAGATATAATATGCACCCCTAAAAAGGTACGCACAATAAACTTTCCCATCTTTACTTCAATCGATTCCATTTTTTTGAGACATCTAATATATTCGTAGTGGAAGATATGACTACAAGTGTGATAGTAGTAATCCCATGGGTTGTTTAGCCTTGGCGGAAGAAACCTGGGATTTGGAGGTCAGGTTCGACTTCCTCGATAGCAAAATTTTTGAGGCTGTGAGAATAAACTAATTTCAAAAGGTTTGTTTGGATGGTAGGAACTTAATTTAGTATACACAAGTTGACACAGGATACTCTATATATATATATAAAATATGATAGTAGTAAAAATCATTATGCTTACGTTTATATTATAAATTTGATTATGAATTTAAAAGTGATTTTAAACATAATTTAATTGAATATTTATCTATATCTATACTATACATTAAGCAAAAGGGGGTTTTTAACCTCAAGCCTTGTGGGAGCTCCAATCTCTCAATCTAAATTTCCTAATTTTTTTATTTAAAAAAAAAAAAAATCTTAGCATTTATTAACATCTCCCAACTCATAAGTCTTACCCTCATAATAACACTTTAATGCATTAAGAACAAGCATAAAAAAAATTCTTTGAAATCCAACACATATGAATTCCTTGAAAAGTTCCAATACATATGATTATTATCCCTCATAATAACACTTTAATGCATTAAGAACAAACATAAAAAAAATTTCTTAAAAAGTCCAACACATATAATTATTATCAAAATATTAAATTTTAATATAATATAATAAAAAAAAGACATTTAATTTCTTGAAAAGTCCAACACATATGATTATTATCAAAATATTAAACTTTAATATTATATAAAAAAGGAAAAAAAGAAGACATTTAAAAAAAAATATTTAAAAATCACAATTCACATATATAGATAATTGTAAACACAATAAAATAGGAGGGCATTCATGTTTACACTTTTTTTTATAAGATTTCCTCCATTATAATAAGATAACACTTTATTTCTCTCATCTTATAATATATATATATATATTATATTGCATATATTAAAGAAAATGGGTTTTCTAAATCCCAAGCCTTATAGGAGCTCCAATCTTCCAACCTTAATTTTTTAAATTTTTTATTTTAAAAAAAAAACTCAGCATTTATTGATTTGGTCAAAATTTCCTGATCAGCATTTATTAACTTTTTTCAATTTATATGTCTTTCCACATGTCTCCATTTATTGATTTGATAAAATCCCCTTATACAAATAATTATAGATATAACCCGTGCATAGTTACTACAGTAGCCTTTTTTTAAAAAAAAATTATTAAAAAAAAACTCAACATTTATTGATTTAGTCAAAATCCTTTGATCAACATTTATTAATTTTTTTCAATCTACATGTCTTTCTACATGTCTGCATTTATTGATTTGATCAAAATCCCTAATCAGTATTTAAAATCCCCTCATACAAATAATAATAGATACAGCTCGTGCAAAGTTATTGCAGTAACCTTTTTAATTTCTCATATACACTATGGTTAGTGATAAGATTCTTAAATTATTTTTATAAAAAATCTTTAAAAGCATGATTTATATATTAAAAAAATTAATAACAAATATAAATAATTATCTCGTGCATAGCACGGGTGATAGGCTAGTCTATACTATATATTAAGTAAAAGGGGGTTTTTAACCCCAAGCCTTGTGGGAGCTTCAATCTTCCAATCTAAATTTCTTGATTTTTTGATTTAAAAAAAAAATCTTAACATTTATTAACTTATCTCAACCCTTAAGTCTTACTTTCATAATAACACTTTAATGCATTAAGAAAAAACATAAAAAAAAAAAATTGAAATCCAATACATATGAATTCCTTGAAAAGTCTCAATACATATGATTATTATCCCTCATAATAACACTTTAATGCATTAAGAACAAGCATAAAAAAAAATTCTTGAAAAGTCCAACACATATGATTATTATCAAAATATTAAACTTTAATATAATATAATAAAAAAAAGACATTCCTTGAAAAGTCCAACACATATGATTATTATCAAAATATTAAATTTTAATATAATATAAAAAAGGAAAAAAATAAGACATTTAAAAAAAAAAACTTTTAAAAATTACAATTTACATATATAGATAATTGTAAACACAATTCGTGCATAGCACGGGCAATATGCTAGTATTATATAAGTAAAAATGGATTTTTAGTGAGAAGAGCTAAGAGAATTCTAAGTACTCAATCTAAATTTCTTGATTTTTTAAATTTTAAAAAAATAATTAATAAATCACACACTAAAACTTTTTCGAAACAAAGAGTGCATTTTTTACTCTTAAAATCATTCCTTACCATCAAACAAGGAAGGACTTTTCCAATTAAAAAAAAATAATTAATAAATCATATACTCAAAAAAAGAGTTTTCTAATTAAAAAAATTAATAAATCACTCAAAAATATTTCATCATAAAATATTTTAAATTCTTCACCATAAAAAATAAAATAATTTATATAATTAAAATTTTATAACATGCTTTTTTTTTTTTTTTTTTTTTTTCTCTCACCATGGCCATTACCACTCAACGTATATATCATCAAACCTCATTATTTTCATACACAATAAACATTAATATGGTTTCTTTAAGGTTCAAACTCTCACCTCAATTTTTTTTAATTTAAAATTTTTTTAATAATGAAAATACTAAGTGTCATTATGGGTTGCATTTTAATTAGTTCATAATTAAATTCATGAAGTTTTGTATTAAACTCTTAAATTATGCCATCATAATTACCATTTCAGATAACTTCCTTAATTTATATTCACTATACACCAAATATATTTTCAAAATTGCTTCCTTAAGATTGCATTAATGCATGATTTTGATACATTCATACATACACATACGAAAAATAATTAATTCTTTAACTGCAAATTTAAACATTATTAATTTTTTTAACATGACATGGGTTTCTCTCTAGTCCTCCATCGGATTGGAGAGATGCTGTTATTTTTGGACCCTATTTTGAGAACATCATCCTAGTAAAAAATTAAGTCGATCAGATACCGACAATAATGTATTAGTTTTGTATGGAAATGATTGGATGTGAGAAAGTAAACGGTTTATACAAAATTGATCTAAATACGTAATTTTTGTTATCTGATTGACTTGATTTTTTGCAGAGATGATGTACTCGACAAACTTTAAAATGTGAACGATTCGAATCATCAAAATGAGACCCAAAAATTGGCCCATTGGATGTTTAATCCGATATTGGAACCCCCAAACAAGCTCATACTGGTCACGAATCGATAAATTATGATATAATTTATACATAATGTTTAAATTTATTATTATCAAATATTTTTACTAATTAATTGTTAATTTTTCAGATTAAGTGTAAGAATAAAGCTAAAATATGACAAATAATTTAGGACAACTCTATTTTAGATAATTTTTTAATATATGAATATATAACACTATTGATTTAATAGCATTAACATAAATATATAATTTCTTACCTAAGTTCAAACTTTTTTAATAAATAAAATATATTCATATTTATTATTTAAAAAATAAAAAATTCTTATAGATATTTATTTACCAATTTAATAAATAAATAGATCAAATGATTCATAAGTTGGCATAGACCACGATAATTTTTAATGATTAGGTGAAGGTCACGTTAGCATAAATATACAAGTCATTTATGTGTGACATTGATAAAAATGAATAAAATTTAATTGATTATAAATTATTTTTACTACATATTTTAGATAAATTTTATGTTATTGTTCAATTTTAAAATTAATTTTTGATTATTTATTTATAGCACTATCAAGGCCACTTTATTGGCTTTTAACACAGAGTAAAAATAAAAAACAACTACGATTTTAAAAAGAAAAATATTTTTTTTTATTTAGTAGTTTTAAAATACAAAAATCGTTGAAATTTATAGGTTATTGACACAAAACAAAATTAAAATGAAGCTAACTAAGATTTAAAAAAAGAAAAAAGAAAAAGTGATGCCATATTTTTTTTTATTTAGTAGCCCCAAAATACAAAATTTGTTGAAATTTATATGGGTTACTAACGCAACAAAATTAAGAAATAAAAAGGTGATCCCTTGATTTTTTTTTTTTAATTAAGTAGCTTTAGAATACAAAAATTGTTTAAAATTATTAATAGTACACACAAAATAGAGTTAAAATTTATATAATGAGATATCATAAATGCTTATTTTTTAATAACACGAAATTTAAATTTTAAAAAATTATAGGTTCTATTTAACTCTTATCTAATTTTCAACTTACTACACATCAGTTCTTATTTATGATTTTTTTTTTTTACAAATATTAAAAATTATAGATGATATTTCACTCTTATGTAATTTTTAAATTACTACCCTAGTCTATTCTATTATTAGAGTTGCATTAGATTTTTTTTTTTCAAGTTTATCTTATTTTATTTTTGAATTTTTAAATTTCAACTTGATTTCTTTTTTTCAATCTTCATTTAATGTTTATTGAATTTATCTCTACTTCATTTTTCTAAAATTTATTTAATTTTCCCTTTCTATATTCTTATAGTTCTTCCTCAAATTTAAACTTGATTTTTTTTAATCTTATATTTACAAAATCTACTCTCGTTTTTAATTTTCAGTTGAGTTTATTCTTTTTCAAAAATTTATCTAATTTTCTCTTTCTATATTCGTCTTCAAAACTTGATTTTTTATTATTATTATTATTATTATTATTATTATTATTGTTGTTGTTGTTGTTATTATTAGTATTAGTATTAGTATTATTTATTTATTTATTTATTTATTTTTATCTTATGTTTATAGAATTTCACTCTTACTTTTCTTTTTCGATTGAGTTTATTCAATTGAATGTATTTCAAAAAAATTAATTAGTCCTATATATCAATATACATATAGTGATCACTCAAATCTATTATTTAAATACCCATTTAAATTAATGTCATAGTATTTAATTAATTTCATGGGTTTTACGCTAGTTTTTCAATATGTCAGAAAACAAGTTACTCTTACAAATTATTGATTTTTTTAAGAAAAAATTTAACCACATATTTCTACACTTAAACCATCTCCAATGGTTACTCAGACTTGTCATTTGAATTTGGTGAAAAAAAGACTCTTTTTCTGCTCCAACAGTTTCATCAAATAGGTAAATCTAGAATTTTACTTTTCTTTTATCAAACCGAGCACCGTTGTGTGTTTCATCAAATCACTGTTCATAGTCGTTGCCGGATGTCCCCCCTTATGTCCCCCCAAATATCCTCTCGGATGACCATCTCAAAGAAAGAATTTGTGAAAAAATTGTACTATCCGGTTGACCACCTAAAGGCAAAAAAAAAAAAATTATATTGGCCGATCGATCGGCCGAACATCAGTCTGGTCGTCCACACAGTCAGTCTGGTCGTCCACACAGTCTAAGGGTGTTCCAAAATTTTCTGTTAAATTAGTTGATATCAAAGGAGACTTTTCCTTAAATTTTTACTCAATTTTAATAAAAGAAAATTTAAATGCACATCATGTTAGAAAGGGTCACATCAGGTGTATATTTGAGTGTAGAAGTTAATGTGTTATGCAACAATCAAGCTTTTAATTATTATTTTATATCACGATTTAAATTTTTTTGGTTGATTTTTATTTTGAAATAATCATTTTATAAGAAAAAAAAAAGGATAAATTATGCAAATAGTCCATGTACTTTACAAAATGTGTCAATTTGGTCTTTGTAGTTTTAATTTGCTCGATTTTGTTCCTTAATTTAACGGATTGTATTATTTTAATCCAATAAATAACAGTTGTTAAATTAATTTAACGGAATATCAAATAATGTGTCAATTTGGTCGTCGTATTTTACACGATGTGTCAATTTAGTCCCTATAGTTTCAATTTTCTCGATTTTGATAGGGACTAAATTGACACATAGTGAACAATACAGGAACCAAATTGACACATTGTTTGACTTTCTATTAAACTAACTTAACAGTCGTTATTTATTGGACTAAAATGACATAATCCGTTAAATTAAGGGGCAAAATTGAGCAAATTGAAACTACAATGACCAAATTGACATTTCGTGTAAAGTACATGGACTATTTGCATAATTTTCCTTTAAAAATAAAAAGGGGTGCAAGTGGTGCCTTATGGATAGGAGGTGTAAATCTGGCCTAGCCCAGTTCGGCTCCGGCCATGTCAGGTCTCGTTAACTCCTGCTAAATTCGGACCGGGCCAGCCCACGAGCCAAAAAATTAGGCCTAGGCCCAAGCCTGGAGGTATTGGGGCCTTAGGCCTGGCCTCGAGCTTGGGCCGGCCTAACCATTTTTTTAAATTTTTTATATTAAAATTTTATTATTTTCCACTAAAAGACATTGGGCCTCGAGCGGGTCGGGCCTTAAGCGGGCAAATGGATTGACCAACGAGCCGTACTTCAAAATGATGACCTATTCCTAGGGGCTCGGGCCCAGACCTAAATGGACCGGGCCCACCTTCGGCTACGGGCCATTTTTTCACTCATACTTATGAGTGTTGTTTCCCTTTTGCTTTATCAAAAGATTTACCAACGAGTCGAGCTCATAAAATATTTGGTTCAAGAAAATTAGGTTTTTTTATATTTTTGATTTAGTATTTTTTAAAAATATTTTATGTAATTTTTTTTCAATACACTTAATCTAAATATATTTAAAATGTAAAATATTTATGAACAAAAACTTTAAAAATTTCACCAAATACAAACAAAAAAATTTTTTGAATACATTTTCGTATTTTGAAATATTCAATAATTTTTTTTTTATAGGAAAAATTGGTCTAACATCATTCTTCAACTTTTAATAATGGGAGAGGCCCACAACATTTTTTTTGTAGCCTAAGGTCCCTCCTCACCTGCACTCATATATCACACCATTTCTCTCTCTCTCTCTCTATATATATATATATATGTGTGTGTGTGTGTGTGTGTGTGTGTGTGTGTGTGTGTGTGTGTGTGTGTGTGTGTTGAGAAATTTTGGTCCACACTACAAATGTTTGATTAGGGCTCTCTCTCTCTCTCTCTCTCTCTCTCTCTTTATATATATATATATATATTTAAGAAAGAATGATGTTGGTGGCGGTGTTTCAGAAAGAATCGGCTAAAAGATTAGTCCAACAAGCGGTTTGTGCTTAGAAACATAAAAAATTAGGTGAGGCAGTGGATGATATCTCTGCTATTTGCCTCTTCTTTTACAATTCAACATCTTCAAGCTTCCATAGCTGTCGGTGTGTATATTCTTTCTTGACTCTAGTGTACTTAAAATGAATATAGAGTTGAATGACAAATATATTGGTGACCATGTCCCTATTTTTTGTACAAATAATATATATATATATATATATTTTTGTAAGACACATATTTGCATCACTAGTTGAATTACTTCCATTATAGAGGGAATAATTAAAGGATTGACAAGAAATTATTCTATTTTTCTCTCTCTTTTCTCTGTGTAATATACAGAGAAATTTTTTCAAACCAGAGAAATTTCCAAAACATAGAAAAAATCAAAGAAATTTCTCTGAGTTAAGTGAAATTTCTCTAAGTCAAAATTTCTTTGAATTTCTCTGAATTTGGGAAAAAATTTCCTGAGTCGGGGGCGAAATTTCTTTGAGCTGGGTCGAAATTTCTCTGATTTTGGGCCAAAATTTTGATATATTTTCTCTAACATCTGAATTTTTCCTAATCCATCAAATTATATTACTTGTTTGATTTTCACTGGTTAGTTATGTCCTTTTGTGTAATTTCCCAATTGAGACGAATTTTCTCTAACATCACAATTTTTTCTAAACACATTTGATTCACTTTACTCTATATGCCTTGCTTGATTTTCTATGGCTAGTTATCTCTTTAATTTTCTCTCCAATTTTCTCTGACATTTTAATTTTTCCTGACCACATTAAATTTCTATTAATTTGTGTTGTTTGTTTGATTTTCACTGGTTAGTTATTTTTTGAGCTGAATTGTCTTTGGCATTTGAATTTTCTCAGAAAATATTAGGCTGTGTTTGGAACTCTTTTCCAAAGTTAATTCTACCCCTTTATTTGAGTTTCATATTTGTTTACGGTTTTCCAAAGTTAATTCCACATTCAATTTTGAAAACTCTGTCTTAGGCGGAAAAATTTGGGCTAACCAGTCATCCGACCGGTTGACCAGAACAATAAATTTATTTATTTATTTTATTTATTTTGCAATTGACACATTAATTTTTATATATTCGAAAAATATATTTTTTGAATTTTTTATGAGCTTCAATAGAATTTTGAGTTGTGTGTTTGGTTATGAGTTGTAAGTTTTTGTATCAAACATTATATGTCACATAAAAGATTTCCTACTCAATTCAAAACTTTTTTCAAAACTCTTTTACCAAACAAATTTTCTACACTCAAATCATAATTTCAAAACTCACAAACTCAAAATACAACTTCTACTCTCAAATTATATTTAGAAAACTCTGCCAAACGCAACCTTAAACTCTTACTAATTTAGGTTACTTGTTTGATTTCACTGATTAGTTGTTTCCTTGTATGTAATTTTTCTTTTGAGATGAATTTTCTCTGGCACTAAGATATCCCTTTTAGATTAATTTTCTCTGAACATATTGGACTCTGTTTCTCTCTGTGCCTTACTTGATTTTCTCTGGCTAGTTGTCACTTTGATTTCCTCTCAAATTTGAATTTTTCCTTCCCACATTAAACTCCCACTAATTTATGTTGCTTGTTTGATTTTCACTGAATTTCTTATTTTGAATTTTATTTTTGATCTTTTAAGATGTGTAGTGTTTGTTGTTCTTTAAACTGTAATTAGATTTTGTATTTTAAATTCTTTGATGAACTTAACATGGTGTTTTCTTGTAAAAGTTATAGAAAAATTGGTTTGTGAGCAAATTAATTTTCTCTGATTTGTTCAAAGCACAGAGAAAATTGTAAACAAATTAGACAAAATTAGTCAAAACACAGAGAAAATTGTGAGCAAATAGAGAAATTTCCGACTAGAAAAATTTCCAAACCAAAGAAATTTCAAACAAATTTCTCTGTAAAAATTTGATTTACCCCAATTACTATAAAAATATTTTATTTCCTTTATGCTATAAAAACTTAATGTGAGAGATCTTAAAAAAAAATTTCCCTTTTTTTTTTAAAAAAAGATTTTCATACAATTTTTTTAAAAACTTTTTAGGTATATAAAGTGTATCTAATTTTTTTTAACAAAAATTAATTAAAATATTACAAATATAAAATTACAAATTGAAAACTCAGAAAATTATTTTTGAAAACTCAAAACCAAACATGGTGTTTATTCTTACTTAAATAAATAATAAATAAATCAAGTGTTACAAGTTGAGTTTATTCTACCTTAAACTTGGCTAAAAATATAGTCCAAGTTTGATTATACTGATAGGGACGATATCTCCAGCTGTATCGTAAGGCTATTGTGTAATAAGGCAAAATAGACAATCTTAAAGAGTTGGCTTAATGGGTACAACTTAGGGTCTGGAATTGTACTTCCTCCAAGTCTTAAGTTCAATACTCACTTACCGTAATACGCTTTTTGGGGCTAAACCATATAGAGCCCTTATATTCTAGCTTTAAAGGGAGCCCTTGCAAAGTGGGCGGTAGGATTGATCCTCTGTGATTAGTTGAGATGTACGTAAGTTGACTCAGACACCCGATTATATATATATATATAATAAAAAAAAGGAAGGCACAATAGACACATCATACTCACTGTATTATAATCTCGTGCTAAAAAAAAAAAAAAAAAACATTCATTGCCCTTTCAAAATTATCATTTTAGGATAACCAATAGGGTCAGTTCAATTGGTCTGAACTCTTGCATCTCATTAGGATGTCAGTAGTTTGAATCTCTCTACTTATGTGTAGGTCTTACTGCCTATGTATTAATTTTATAATTGTAATTTATTGAATTTTATTGTAATATTTCATATGAATCAAATCTATAAAAATATATATATATATATATATTATTATCATTTTAGGACACAAATTTGGATGTTCCTCAATTCAAAAAATGATACAATGATACAGAGATTTTGATAATGACCATTTGAGCAAGTCAAGGTTCCAATGATGTGAATATGATTCCTCTTTTCTGTGGGCTAGGCTTATTATGTTGGGAAAATTTAGGATAGTTGTCTTTATATTTTGATAATTGTATTATTTTAGTATTTGTAATTTTAATTGACTCGATTTTAATTTTTAATTTTAAATTCTGTCAATTTAGTCCAATTGATAATATAGTTAGTATTTTTTTAAAAAAATTATCACTAAATTAGTTGATATTATTTACTGAGTTGAGTAAGTTTATAAGTCTAATTGATTACCCCTCTTTGTACTTTTTTTTATTAAAAATATGACACATGACACTTATGTGTATATTTTTCATAAAAAAATGCAAAGAACGATAATCAATTGAATGAAATTAATAGAAAATCTAAAATTAAAGGTAAAAAATATGCCAATTAAAAATATATAGACTAAAATAACACAATGGGTAACATAGAGACACCATTAATGTAATTTTACCTATTATGTTTTTCTTCAATTCTCATTTGATTCTATCATGACCATGACTATAAGACGTAACCTTTTGATGTCAAATATCCTATGATATTATGGGTATGTCATAAATTTATTATTAGAAAAATGCTTGAAACATTTAATTTATCACATTTAAAAATTATTCTTATATGTTTAATAAATATCAAATTTTAATTTATTAAATATTTTATTATATGAGATTTAATTTCAATTTCATATCATAAAGTCTGATTTAGAAGAAATAAATTAAGAAATATATTATTATTATTATTATTATTATTATTATTATTGTTATTATTCATGATCTCTCAAATAATTTTGAATATAATTTTCATGAGATTGTTGATTGTAAAAAGAATCAGTCCGCACCACATCACAATTTTCGGTGTAATCTGCAATTTTACTTTATTCTTTTCAGCCCACAGCATAGAAAGTTACGATCCTTTTCATTGTTTAGGCATTTTTAGTTACTTTCAAGAATTTTTAATTTTTCAATTAGGCAAGACAATTGTTTGTTGGCAAAAGGTCACCCCATATTCCTCTAAAACTTATAGTATATTTTTGCTACTAACCTATAAATTAAGCATGATAAAATATAAAATATAAATAAATAAATTAAATTTTATAAAATTTATTAGTGGTATCAATTTTTTTAAAAATTATATATTTTTTTATGTTTAATTTTATAACTGATTTTGTGTTCTTAAATCTATTGAAAACATAAACTGCAGACCCCCAAAAAATATATATATTGAAAACATATTTATCAATCACATCCATCACACTTCACGCGGCTTGGTTTTTTTTTGCATAAGTTCTTTACACACTTTTTGGCCACTGACTAGGAAGTTTCTTTCACCCAAAACAATGGAAAAAAGTTTGAAAATTCGAAAAAATTACCTAGAAAGTAAGTTAAAGAAGAAGAAGAAGTTAATTATCTAAAAATTATATGTACAAATATTATGGTAATTCAGATTCTATTAAAAAAATTTTGAATTAATAAGTCCTATTTAGTAAAATTCAGAATATTATTAGTTTTTTTTTTCAATTTTAATAACTAAGAATATTATCAATTTTGCATAATAATGTTTCAGATAATTATTTCACTAACTGTTAAAAAAAACAGAGCATGAGATTAAACGTTTTTATCATTCTACTTATTGGTTTGATTTAACTATCTAATGAAATCGAAAATATTAACAGTTTTTTCCAGTTTTAAAACTGAGAAAATTATCAATTTTTTCATTTTTGTAGTTTGTTTTTTTTTTTTCACACCAATGTTCCATTATCAGACTCTTTTATAGACACAAATTTTTTTATTTTGCACAAAAAGTAATTCAAATTTTTCAAAAAAAAAAAAACATTCAGTGTGTTTTGTTTCAATTTTCTGGATTCAATTTTCTACAAATTAATTTTTTTGTTTTTCGTATTTTTTTTTTGTTTTTAGTGAATATTTTTAAAAGTTTAAGCAATATTTTTATTTTATTTTATTTATTTATTTATTTTTACATTTTTAAATGCACCTTACTTAGATATATCTAAAAAATAAAATATTTGTAAAAAAATATTTAAAAAAATCAATAAATACACAAGAATACGAAAAATGTATTGAATTCTAGTTTTTATTTATTTATTATATATTTTTTGGTATATAGTGAATTTTCTATAGATTTTTTTTTTTTTTTTTACAAATATTATACTTTTTAAGTATATTTATTTTAGGTGTATCTAAAAATTTTAAAAAATTATTTAAAATATTAAAAGAATTCAGTGAAAACAAAAAAATACAAAAAATGCAAAATTTTAATTTTCTGAAAAGTGAATCTTGAAAATAGGAACCAAACAACCTAATTTTTTTTTTAAATTTTATTTTTTACACACACACACACACACACACACACACATATATATATATATATTTTAGTTTTTTCAATTTAAAAATTGATTTTTAAAGTTCTGAAAATAAAATAAATGTCAAATCATCATTTTTTTTTATAGATAATCATAAATGATAAACAATCATTGTTTGAAGAGTAATTCAGACTATTAAAAATTTAATGGGATTTAAAGGTCTAAAAAATTTTAATTAAGACTTAATAGAGTATAAGTTTATAAATTAAGACTTGTGTGTAAATGCCGAAATATGGTATAAATTTAGACTTGTTTTGGATATGATTTATTTATTTATTTTTGACTATTTTGCTTATTACGAAAATATGTATATAAAAATCAAGAAGTGATGTGACCTAAATAAATTAATAA
The DNA here is from genome assembly GCA_022316695.1 of Camellia oleifera. Taxonomy (NCBI): domain Eukaryota; kingdom Viridiplantae; phylum Streptophyta; class Magnoliopsida; order Ericales; family Theaceae; genus Camellia; species Camellia oleifera. The sequence continues at coordinate 92,661,500 of CM039309.1, forward strand.
GTTAACTTTCTTGGTTCTTCCCAAATTAACCTTCAAATTCCGCATAATACAAATTTATAAACCATTAACTCTCACATGAGTTTTTCTTTCGATAACTTTGGTATCAGGTTCAATAGATCGACTAATTCAAGGACCAATCCCATTGTCTATTGGTAGAGGGTTCAATTAAAGTCAAGGCAAAATTCTGTATGGATTGTTTCCAAGAAATTATTTATGCTTAGAAATTTTGAACCTGTGACCACAAGAGAGTATACTCTTAGGCCCCGTTTGTTTTCAGAGGTAGAATGGAGGGAATTGATAGTGAGGGGATTGATAGTAACGGGATTAAGTAAAATTGTGTTTATTTTGATAATAGTTTTTAGTGTAAGAATTGTTAAATTATTTTTATATAAAATAAATATAAAATAATAAAAAATTAAAAAAATACAAAAACATTAAACATTAATGTTTAAAAAAAAATGCCCAACATGTAAAAAATTTAAAAAAAAATAAAAATAAAAAAAAAAATTTCCAGAAAAAAATAAAACAAATAAAATAATGATTTCTACTTAACAAAAAATACAAAAAATTAAACATTAATGTTCAAAAAACAAATGCTCGACATGTAAAAAATAAAATAAAAAATAAATAAAAATAAAAAATTTCTAGTCTGCCGGACTATTTTTCTAATACTAAGTCCTGGAGGCCCATCCGAATCTCCTTGGAGAAGTTTATCCTAATTCGGAGCTCACTATCAATCCCCTCCCCATCTCTTAAAACAAACACAATATTAGTGAGTCCCACCTCATTACCAATCACAATCCCTCATCTAACTCTCCAAACAAACAGGGCCTTAGGTCCTAGGTCTTGACCACCATGCCATTGCCACCCTTATTAGACCTATTTCATGAATAACCTTTTTTATTTTATTTTATTTATTTTTCTCTTTGTTTCCTTTCTACATTCCAATATACAAAATAAAATACAAAATATAAATAAATGGATAACATTTTGTAAATTTTTTAATGAGATTCACTTGTGAGAAATTGTTCATTCATCTGCATTCTATGTCTAATTTTACTTATTCAATTCGGTGTCTAATTTTATAATTGATGCTCCACTTATTCAATTTTTCTTAGTAATCAAATGAAGAAATAATCCTTTCCCATTTTCAAGACAAAAGGCATTATGTCAAGTTTCTCAAATTTTGTCTTAGTATTTTCCATGTTAGTTACCATGAAGGTGCATCAATAACAATAAACACTGATCGATAGGCTATTAACAAAAAAGAACATAGATTCTCTTCTGATCATAATTTAAAATTTCCGTACGAAACTTAAATATTACATAATTAAATTTATAACAAATTAAAAATTAATACATGGCATATTATTTCATTATGAATACATCATAAAACTTAAAGGAGAACTTATTGATAAGTCCCATGTACCAAGTTCAAGACCCAGTTAATTCTCAAACAAAACACTTACACTAATTAGTCCAATACATTTTTAATTGTTACTAAAAAATTCTTTTTCTTTTTTTTTTTTAAATTTATAGACACTGTTCACATCTTAATACCGTCGAACTTCCGTCAAACGGTCGTCGGAGACTCGTCGGAATGTTCAACATCGCCGGGAAGTCGCCGGAATATCACCGGGAAGTCGCCGGAGTTTCGGCGGAAGTTCACTGGAGTGTTAAGAACGTTAATGGAAGTTGCCGGAATGTTCAGAACGTTCACTGGACGTTAAGAATATCACTGAAAACTCACCGGAATGTCTAGAATATTGTCGGGAAAAAAAAAAGAATAAATGGATAAATTATAGCAAAAAAAAAAAAAAAGCAAAATGTACTAAATATTGATAAACTAAAAGGAAAAAAAATGAAACGACAACAAACAGCAACAATAGGAAAAACATATGTTATTTTTCAAATTTTGTAAGGTTCAAGCAAATAATCTCTAAATAGTGATCAAACTGAAAAGTAAGTTTTGAAACTGTAAAATGTTACAGTTTCAAAACAAAAATCTATTAAGCATTTATTCTTATTAATCAAACTGAAAAAGTTGTTATGAAACTGTAAAATTTTACAGTTTTATACCATGATTCATTCTAGCACCAAAAAATTTTGAAACTGCAAAATTTTACAGTTTTAAACCATGATTCATTCCAGCCCCCCAAAAAAATTTGAAACTGCAAAATTTTACAGTTTTCACCGCCTGTAACTAAAACTCGAAAACTATTTGTTCAGAATTTGAAAATTTTCTCCATTAGAACAGAAAAACAGAAGTGTATAGCAAAGAAAAAAAAAAAAAAAGAGATCGAAGGAGAAAGGCGGATGTAGAGAGAGGATTGTACTCCGGCAACTATTTTTTGTTTAGATCTAGCTAAATTTGATGTAGATCTACTCAGATCTGAAATATATCATCTTCTTCGTCGGAAATATATCATCTTCTTCGTTAGAAATATATCATTTTCGCTGTCGGTGAGAGTGAAGTCACGAGTTGATTTCGATGGTTGGTGGTTATCGGTGAACCCCGATCAATGGAGAAAGACATAATCACCGGTCGTCGTCCATGACAAAGACGATGAGAGAAAAATGCAGAAAAAAAGAGAGATAGGAAAACGTAAAGAGAGAGGCAAAAAGCAGAGAGGGAGAGAGAGAGGAAAGAAGAACTTTTGGATCCACTAAAAAAGTTATAGAATTAAATGGTGTCCACATGTCCTACATAAAACCTGTAGGTAATTTCCCCAAACTTAAATTGGGGGGCCTCAATTTTTTTTCCTTTACACAATGACGTGGATACTTCAACTTGGCTTCACAAACCCACAGACCCACACACACACATGTAAAACACACAAACACTCGGATGGTTCTTAAAAATGTGTTGGACACGCCATTAAGCCAAAGAAATGTTAAAAACATTATAAATATCCCTACGTTTCTCCGTTGAGAAGCACAAGCAAGCACCACAACACAACACACAAATTCACAATTCAGAGAGAAAGAGAGAGAGATGGCAGAGTCATCTGGATGTGGAGCAAATAAAGGACCAGCTACCGTGATTCCGGCACCGAAGAAGAAGGTGACGGAGATGATGTTTGAATCTGGAGTTGCCTTGTTTAAGAACACCAACGATAACAAGAAGGAGATAAATGAGAAGAACAACAATAACAAGAACAAGAATAAGAAGAAGAAGATAAGTCCTGTTGTTGTTGGTGATGCTCCTGCCTCCTCTGCATGATCCAATACCCTTTAATACTTACTATCATTGTGTATGTGTGTATATATGTAGCTAGTTCAAATTATGTAGCCAATCACTCTGCTCACTAGAGATATAATTATCAATAAAAAAATACTCATATATATGCTTTTGTGTATGATTCAGTTTATATCTATAGTATTACCATTTAATGAGCAATTTCAGTTTCAGCAATGCTAGGTATCATGAAAAACTTTTCATAAAAATAATTATGAAAGTTTTGTGACCCTTGGATTATACTTAGAATAAAGCACCACACACTAATCAAGGTAATCCAAGGACCATAACTATTTCATGATGATTTTCATAAATTTTTTTTCATAATACCTAACTTTTCTCTTTCGGTTTTGAGTTAGCGAGAAATAAAATTGTGCATGAAAGACAAACTCCAGCAGAACAAACGTCTTGTTTGGTGCAGTGAAAACCTCCCCATATGATAAAAAAAAATTAGTTAGGTGAGGGGATATGAAAATTCTATTTTTACTCTTCTTTATAAATTATACTCACGGTGCTTCTAATTTGTTTCTTCCATTAAATATGTCCTGAGTAAATTTAATTTAATTAAATTTATTTTCTTAATTTATCTCACTGTGTCAATTTAATGCAATTAATAACATGAGTTAAGAAATTTCACAAAAATTAAGGATGAAATGATTTTTTTAAAAGGGAACAAATGCAATTGAATGTCAATTTCTCAATCACTTTGAGAAGAATGAATAAATCATTTTGCTCCTTAATTCAGTCAATTTTTAAAAGAGCATCATCAATTAGACTAGATTGATACTATATGAAAAATTCAAAAGTAAAGTTAATGCAATTAAAACTACAATAATTAAATTGACATAAGAATAAATTACAAGAAATATGAGTGTAATTTACTCTATTCTTTAATTACTTAGAAGTCATGCAATCTAAATGCTATTAAGAATTTATGTGAATAAACTGTGTTAACTAGAGCATTTGGTTTAGTGATTATATAACACTTCGAGTTTAACTTCTATAAAAATGAGTTAATATCATTTGTGTAATATCTATTTCTTAGGCTTGGGCTTAGTGGGCATAAGTTTTGTCTAAAAACATGAATTACTCCAAACTTTTGCATTGTTATTAAGGGCTTAAAGACATAAAATTAAAATGAATCTCTAGATTGTTGACAAGAAGTTAGAAGGACATCGTCCTTGATATTGTTTCCTTTAATTTCATTCAGTTAGTACTTTGTCTTTCCTTATTAGTGAATAGTGTCAACATTAGAATTTGACAGGGCATGCTAAATTGACAAAACCAAATTATGTGCCATTAATTTATTAGGTTGTCTGTCATTGTCTTGAGAATTTTATTGTTTAGGGACACAGTCTATGATATGGGTACGCCTAAAATAAAAAGGAAAATTACATGTCAGTGGATGCGTACAAAATTATTTATGTATTAATGATAAATTCTATTAATATTAATTACTAAAATTATAAGTTTTTCAATGTGCATGTAATTATTTTTCTAAAAGTACCCTGAATGGTATTTTTCCCTAAAATAAATAATTTCAACCTCATTAGACAATCTTTTATGAGTTTGTTTCATCCAAATTTAAAGTTGAATTGATAGTCATGTTTGGGATTATGGAACTCACCATATGTTCTCGTTTCGATAATCTGAATCATTCATTTTATAAGACTCTCATCATACGTCTCGTTTTGATAATTCAAATCGTTCATTTTATAAGACACTCTATATATATCATTAATGCAAAAAAATTAAATTAATCTGATAATCTTAACATATTTTAATTTATTTTGGCTTTTTTAGAAAAAATGAATGACAAGTGTGCTTTCAAAATAATTATTAATTGCTTTAGAGACAAATACAATCTAATAAAAAGATTATGATTATCAAATCAACTTAATTTTTTAATAAATGATATAAATAAAAGGTCCTATAAAATAAAAGAACTGAATTATCAAAAAAAAAATTATTACTCCCTCCGTCCCAAAATATTAGTCCCTTATTTCATTTTTTATTGTTCCAAAATATTAGTCCATCTTAAAAAATCAAGTACAAAAATAATATAAATTTTCTATTTTGCCATTCTTTTAAATTCATAAATAATATAAAAAGTATAATTATGAATTTGTATTTGAACTTGGGAGAAATTGTACTATCAAAAAAATATATTATCAAAGAGTAATTTTAGAAAATTAACTTTTTTTAAAGTATAATAATTGTACTATCAAAAAAAGTTGAATTCTCTAAAAGGGACCATTATTTTGGAACGGATGAAATATTAATTTTATAAATTTGTATTCGAACTTGGGAGAAATTGAAGTATGATTAGTTGATGAGAGAAAATAAGACTATTTTAGGAAGATGGTTATAATTAACTTTTTAGTGAAAAATTACTTATAAGCAACTTATAAATAATTTTTTTATAAAAAAAAAAAAATTATAATATAAGAAATGAATTATAACTTACTTATCAAAATAGGCTTAACCATCGTCTATGTTGAAGCGCCCATTCAAACACCGAATATAGACAACAGAACATGTAAATGAGAGAAAGAGAGAGAGAGAGTCTTTCTAGGACAGAATCAGAACATTCAGCTAGTACTAGTCTCAGTCAACAGAAGCACATGTGAAATCTGAATTTCACATTATTCTATTCAGCCTTCAGCACAGAATGATACAATGCTTCTTATTCTTTAGCATTTAAAGCGTTGTTTGCTTAGAGTATCTCTACCAGATTATTCATATTTATCTTAAAATATTATTAAAAAAATTATTTTTTATTTTAAAAATTATTTTTTAATCTACTTTTTTCAAAAGACTCCTTTTTTTATTTATTAACAAATTCTATATATTTTTTCTATTCTATTAAAATATAATTTTTCATAATAAATTAAAAAAAAAATAAAAATCATAAATGTGTACTACAGTCCTTAAACAAAGCAAAGCAAAAATAATAATAATAAAATAAAATATAAGAGTGCTATAGTGACTCCATACAAACAGGAGGCACTGTAACAATTTCTATTTTAGAGGAGTATTTAAAGGAGCTACTGGAAGTGTATAGAGAGCATCAAATCCTTTAAGATAGGTAAGGAGGAAATATAAGTGTTCTATTAGAGATGCTCTTAGAGCATTAGTAGCAAACACCCTAAACCTCTTTCTTATCTATTTTAAAGGGTTGATCGCTTTTTATATACATCCAGCAACACTTTTAAACATTTTTTTAAAATAAAAATTGCTACAGTGCTGAGTTATTGTAGCATCCTTATATTTTTTTGGGCCTAACTTGTCTCATGTTGAGATCAAGATTGGACTGTCTAGTCTGGCTCACGGGCCCATTTTTTGACCTTATTTCAATAATCCGAACCGTTCAATGTGTAGAAATCGTTACGTACTATATTCTTGCAAAAAATCACATTGATCAGATATCGATAGCTATTTAATCGGATCAAAACTCTGTCAACCGTTTATTTTTTCACCGTTCATTTTTTTTAAGGAGTACTTTCCAATCAGTCCAATTAGCTAGACTTATTTACCTACAGGTCCTAACTGATAAATTTATCACTATAAAAATAAGAGACTGATAAATTTATCACTATAATTTATTCATAAAAACAAAAAAATTAATAAATTTAGAACAATGTTTGGTAGCTCGAGACTTTCGCCCCCCGAATCCCCCTAATGCCCAAAACGACGTCGTTTTGGACATTAGGTTTTTTTTTTTTCTTTTTTTCTTTTTTTCGCCGTCGTCGCCTCGCCGCCCGCCCTAGTCACCTCACCACCAGTTCGTCGCAGCAGCAGCAGCGGCTCCAGCTCTGACGCCGTCTCCGCCTCCGCCTCCCCCGAATATTATGCCCCCTCCAGTCCTTCCTCCTCTTCCCTCTTCCTCCTTCTTCTTCCTGGTTCTGATCTGCAAAAAAAAAAAAAAAAAAAAAAAAAAAAGGAACCAAAAACGGCGTCGTTTTTGGTTCGGGGGGAGGAGTTTCGAGCTACGTAGCATCACTGAAAAATTTATTACTATAAATTTATTCATAAAAACAAGAGACTGATAAATTTATTAAGTGATAAATTTATCAATAGGACTTAATGGGTAATAAGTCTCAAAAGTAGGACTTATTGGTAATTTTTTCTTTTTTGAAATACAAATATGATCTGAATTCTGTCAACTATTTATTTTTTCACTGTTTATTTTTTTAATATAAATCTGATTTGATCAAATAGCTATCGATATCCGATCAACGTGATTTTTCATAGGCATATAGTACTTGACAAGTTTTACATATTGATCAGTTCGGATTATCAAAATGGGGCTTAAAAATGGGCTCATGGGCTGGACTGGGCGAGTCCAATCTTAATCTCAACATGAGACAAGTTGGACCTTTTTTTTTTTTTTAGGGACTGTAGTACACATTTATGATTTTTATTTTTTTTAAATTTATAATTAAAAATTATATTTTAATAGAATAGAGAAAAAATAGAGAGTTTGTTAATAAAATAGAGAAAGAATAAGGCACCTCTTGAGAGAAGTAGATGAAAAAGTGTTTTCTAAAATAAGGAATGAATTTTTTAATAATATTTTAGGGTAAAATATAAGTAATCTGCTAAGGATGCTCTTAAAAATATAAAAAAATAAAAAAATTTCAACGAAAGGACTCTCCAACCCGTACGTGGTATCTGGTTCACAAGGCATATCAAAGATAGGACCAACTTTCCCTCACTTTCTATTATCAGTAAACAAATTATAATTAAGGGGTAGCTTCATTCATCAATAAGGCTTGTAAGGCTTCTTGTTTTTGTTCTTGGTGGGATGGGTTCAATTTCTGAAAATAATCTCTAAAAACAACATAATAAAACTATGAACATTTTGCCCTTCTCTTCCCCAACTGTGATGAAAATCTTCCGGACTAAATCGTCTTTTTAATAATAAATTGTAATTACAGTACATATTGAGAATGTAATGTAACTCATAGCAAAGGGCTTTCCTTTTTGGAGGCAGATGGCCCTCAAGTCTACAATTTGGATTGCATAGCACTATTTTGACTCGTAAGGCTTATCATAGATTCCGTCGTAATCATTCGATTCGTTCATTTTATTGGGTACTTCATCTATTTTATTTACACAAAAAATTAGGTCAATCCAATAATAATAACTTGTTCAATTTACTACATTTTCACTAAAAAAGTGGGCAACAATTGTGTTTTTAAAAATAAACTATATATTTTTTTTGATAACAAACGTAATAAATTTAATAAGTTACAATTATAATATTGATCTAATTTTTTATGTGAATGAAATATACAAAGTGTTTGACAAAATGAAGAATTCAAATCATCAAAATAGACCTGTAGTGAACCCCACGGCGCAAATAGCAATCCAGTCAACGTTTTGGAGTAGAAGGGATATTCCCCTTTTTTTTCTTTTTTCTTTTTAGGGTTACTTGACTGGAAGACTATATTTTCCTGGTCATTTGCCTAAAAGGAGAATTGAAAATAAGATAAAAGAGATTGGAAGATTTTGTACACACTACACACACCTAAAAAAAAGTATCAGATGCTTCTACCTTCCCTCCACCTAGATAGCAGTCATGTTTGTTTCCTTGAACTTATTCCAAACTAAAAATTGATAATTTATGTAAGCAAAATTTAAAAAAAAATACTATTCCCTCAATTTCAGTACAATAAGTTTTTTTTTTTAAATTTATTTATTATTTATTTTTTCAAAGTTATTTTCACCATATAAATTATAAACAGAAGCTACTGTAAATTGTTTGAAAAAGAATCCCAAAATCCCATTTAAAGCTGCAAAACTGGAATTGCCTCACTTCCCACTACATTACAAGCTGCAAAATTGATGATGGTTGCTTATAAAAATGGAGAAATTACAAATTGGAGCGCATGACTAAAAAAATTATAAACACATGAAAGGTGCAACTCTTTTTGTGTAAAAAAAGCAACTGCAAAAGTTGCACTCCAAGAAGATTATAAAAAAATTATAAATAATTATCTCGCTTCCCATTAAATAGTAATTTTCCCTATAAAAATTGGGGCTAGGCCAATGGTTGTGGCTGGTGAAAATAGTTGCGCTGTGTGTGTTTGGGATGGTTTGATCGTGGTGGAGGAAAAATAATTTCCCAACAAAAGGTAAAGTTAGCATTTAGAAGTATATATATATATTAAACTAGTAATTATTGTTAAGTCAATAAATGGTGGACACATGGAAGGACCTATATTTAATATAAGGGAGGTTTAGTGATATTTTGAAAAATAAAAGAGGTACTATAATTTGTAATATTGATTTATGGGTGGTTTGAATTCGAAAATAATACACTTAATTGGGTGGTTTAAAAGTAATTTAAGAATTGAAACAACCATTATATAATTATTATTATACCAACAATTAATTACCGAAATTCTAAGTCATTTTAAATTGGCTTCACTTTCTCGGCAACCACCCATTGATGTATGAACTGGCTTCGCAAGCCCACACACCCCTTGGAGGATATGGCTCCTTCAACCTTTTGTTCATATGAAATCAAATTAGAAATGAAAAATGATAATCTTACTTAATAATTATACAAAGTTTGTTACCTGAATAATGTGATTATAATATTTAAAAAATAAAAATAATTCACAAAAAGCCTTATGGAGAAAACACATCTAAAATAACTTGTCAATGGCTTTTTTCAAAGAGTATTTTTATTCACATCTAAAAATTAGACTTACTTTTCAAGTTTAATGATGTGACAATTAATTAGAATATCTAAGTCAACGTTTTCTTTCATATCTTTCCTAATCATCAACCAATTATATCGCTTACACATCATTAGGTTTAGAAAATGAGTTTTAAAAATAGATTTGCATATTATTTTTCTTTGTAATTATAAAGACATAATGAATATTTTGATTGAAAATGAAACGATTACAATAAGTTACATAATTTTGTATAAATTTAATATAGACTCAAAAGTATAAACCAACGTTATAGACTTTTTGTAATAAAATTTATTACATGATTCTATATTATTTTTTATATTCATATAACACTACAGATTAAAAATTCATGTTGGCGATGTGTGTAAGGTCTCATTGTCTTGCGTATTGCTATTTGTTTATAAACTAGTCATAAAATTGAGTCACCTAAGACACCCACGACCCCACACACTCCCACACCGAGGTGGGCCATTCAAACAAACTGAGGTGGGCCTTTCAACTGGCCTTCTACAAAACACACACACACACACACACACACACACACACACACACACACACACACAAGATAATCCTCTGAAGTTGTTCACACACATACACATTGATATGATGTGTGTCTTTCAAATTGGCTTAACCTTAAAAAAAAAAAAAAAAAAAAAAAAAAAAAAAAAAAAAAAAACCGGGCTTCCACACCCACACCCACAATCAAGCCAAAGAAAAGTAAATATATATATATTACATATGAATTTCCTACCTATAAGTATCCCCTTATTTCCTTCCCTCTTGAGAATTACCACAACAAACACAACACACAATTTAGAGAGTTGAGAAAGATGTCAAGCAAGGGGAAGAAGAGCCAACCGGCTAGTGTAATTCTGGAATTGAAGACGACAGTGAAGAAGAAGATGGCACAATCTGTACTTTCTGCAATTAAAATGACTAAAGATAAGAACAAATAAAATTACTAGTTCAAATTATCTAACCCAATATATAGAATAGCACTAGCAACTACACATACCAGTTACTGCTTGGTTGGTATTTTGTGTCTACATTATGTATTTTTTTTTTTTTTAATTTTTAATTTTTTATGGGTGAAAGTCAGTTGTTATGTTAATTGTTACATTTTGTATCTATGTTTTGTTTCATATATTTGATAAATTAATGAAGTCATGAAGTCTCTCATATGCTTCTGCATGGTTCAGTTTGTACATCTAAATGTATATATACATATAATAATACTTCAACGAGCAAGAAGCTCTAACACTACCAAATTTATCTAGTGCAAAAATAAGTCGTAAATGAGCCTCAGTGCCCACATCTGTCTCTTTGGAGCCTTGTAAATTCATAATCTTTAACTCTTGAGAGTTGTTGAGGGATTGGTGGGTATGAATGTAAAAAAATCGAAAAAAAATGATCAAATTGATTGAACTGAATTGATATATATATATATATATATATTTGATCTGTTTTTAATAAAAATTGGTCTGTGTAATTTTTTAATTTGATTTTTTTCGATTTTTGATTTAGTATCGATTCAAGCACCTTGCAATGGCATAGTCAGGAATTTCCTTTAGCGGGGCCATTTAACAAAGCATCATTAATGTCATATATTATATTTTTAATTCTACACAATCTGTCAATATTAACATTCACATAATACTCTGTAAATTTCATATATTTCCAAATCACATTGACAAAAGTAACCAAAACTAGTGAAATTACAAGTAAAAATAAAATATTGGGATATTAACACCACTACTTCAACAACAATAAATAAATATTTACACTACTACTGGGGTCAATTTGTAAAATTTTAAAAATTAATTTATTTTATTTAAGCCCACTAGGTTTAATTTGTAAATATTCATAATTTTTTACATATATTCTATCAAAAATTTGAACAAAGCATAGCTTCGCCCCTGGCACCTTGTGTATTGAACTAAATCGAAACCAACTATATATTGTAGTTATAATCTAATAATATAATGATATTAATAAGTATAATAAATTATTAACCTTATCATCTCTATAATTTAAGTTAGTAAACTCTTATTATATATAATTTTAATTCTAACTCATTATGAAGCCTTAGTATTTATTATTATTATTTTTTGTTTGTATTTTTATTAATCTGGTAATTAAAAAGTATTTATTAAATGGATGGATTGAATATGTTTAAAGTGGTGGACAAATAATTAATTCAATGTTTTTACATAGATTTGTGACTATACTAAAGAGTGACTCAAGTTTGAAAGGTTTAGACTGATTAAACCGTATCGAATCGAATCATTTTTAATTAGTTCGGTTTAGTACGATTTGATGGAAGAAACGGTTTCTATCGGTATTCAAAATAATAACATCGACATTATCAATTCGGTGAAAACTTTTATCTAAATACCGACCGTACCAAACAGATTATATCGCTATTGGTGGGTGTGCTCCCAACCCAATTGCTCAAGGTTCAATTATTAGACTAGGCGATGAAAAATTTTATTCGATAAAAGGACTATTAATATTTAATTAACTTATTTTTTAACAAATATATTTTATTCAATGTCTTTTTAAAAGTGAAAATTTTCAATTATTAAAATGAGTTTCAAAATACTCACAATAAACTACACAACAGTTACGGGTGCGCCCCAAATCCAATGAGGAAACTCACAACTTTTCATTTAAATAATAATTAATAATTATATTTAAAAGGCATGTCAATTTGTATAGAAACAGGTCTGTTGATGGTTAACACTGTTGTTGCCTTTTTAGTTAAAAACAAAAAACCTTTGGTGTGTCTCACCCATGATAAGTATTTAGGGTGTGTTTGATTGGGCGGACTGGAAAAGGGGGGATTAGAATCCATCGGATTGGAGTCCTGGGACTGTGAATCTCCCGGACTATTTGGTCGGATTGGATATGTATCCTGTGTTTGTTTTTTCATGGGATTAGATGTCCGGACTGTGAATCCCCCGGACTATTTTTAGTGAATCCAACGTTTGGTTGGACGGACTGGATAGGATAAATGAACAAATGACTATTTTACCCTTTTTAATAGTTTACTAAGTAATAGCAATATTAAACATATCTTTAATATTTTAATTATTTTTAGCTAGATTAAATAAAAAATTATTTTATTTTATTTTTTACACAATTAAATAAATTTATTTTTAAAAAATAAATAAATAAAATATCAATAAAAATATATATTATTTTTTTAATTAAGATTTTAAATAAATTTGTTTAAAAAAAAATAATAATCAAAAAATGAAATTAAATAAAACATCTATTACATTTAAATAATGAAATTAAATAAAACATAAACAAAATTTTAAAATAAAACATCAATAAAATATCCATAAAAAATTATTTCAAAAAATTAAATAAATAAAACATCAATAAAAAGTTAAATAAAATTATTTTATTTTTAAATTGAGACATTTAAATTAATTTTTTTTTATTAAATATAATACATAATTAAATTTAAATTTGAATTAAATGTGCCACAACAAATGAGGGCAAAATGGTCATCTCACCCATCTAATCCAAACAGTAAACAATCCCACCAATTCTATCCCACACCCCCCCCCGGGATTATTTTATCCCCCATATGAGGGATTGGGAGTCCGGCCGGACATGGAGTCCGGCGGACTAAAAAAAAAACAAACATCGGATTAACTTTACTGTGCGGATTACAATCCGCACAGTAAATAGTCCCCCCCTAATCCCATGAATCAAACAAGCCCTTAGTGTGTTGGGTTTCATTGGTTCAAACGGTGTTCTCCAGTTTAAATCATGGACGGGAGGGGATCTAACTCCTGCTGAAAGGATGAGTATTGGGTCTTGTGAACCTGTTATGAAATTTGTTTCGATAATTCAAATTATTTATTTTATCGAGTTTTATATGTAAATTATTCATAAAAAAATTAAATTCATCCGATAATTATAATTATAAAATTTATATTATGTTTGTTTTCAAAAATAAAAATAAAAAGTTTATTTTTAAAATTGTAGTTATCATTCATTATTTTTTGAAAATAAATATAATAAAATTATATAACTATGATTATTAGATCAATTTGAATTTTTTTAAAAAATTATCTACACATAAAATATAAAAAAATAAACAGTTCAAAATTTTAAAATAAATCCATGATAAACCCCACAAAACTCAATAATTCCCTACGGTGTGAACTGAATACAAACCTAACCCATCAAGAAAAACCAATGAAACCGCAAGATAAAAATTGGCTTCACAAACCCCCACACCCCACACATACACATTGATGTAGTAGTAGGTCTGTTAACTTTATTTATTTTATCACTGCATGTCGAGGTAGGTCTGTCAACTTTATTTTTTTGATCACTGCATGTCGAGGTGAGATTGTGTGTATCTTGACTAAGTTTAGATTCTTAAAATTAACAATTAAATAAACTTTTAGTAACTTATTAGAATGACTTAAACTTGACCCTATAATGCTGTGTTTAATTAGGAGATTTGAGAAGTAATTTGAAAAAGAAAAGAAAAAAAAGGTATGTGAACTAAGTAATATATATATATATTTTATTCATATTTTATCTATCTTTTCTCTTCTTCTTTCCAAATCTATTCTTAAAGCTCCCAACTAAACACAATGTAAATCTTATTTTCAAATCTTTATTGATCGATCAACCCGTAGGACGTCTGTTAACTTGGCTTTACAAACCCACACCCCCACACATGCACACACAAACGCTCGGATGGTTCATCAAAATTTGTGTTCACACGCAATCAAACCAAAGAAATGTAGAAAGCATTATTAGTTTTCGGTCTATAAATATCCTCCTATATGTTGAGAAGCACACGCATCACAACACACCAAATACACAATTCAGAGAGAGAGAGAGAGATGGAAGATAAGGGCAAGGGGAAGATTGGAGAGGGTTCTGGAACTAAGAAAGGACCAGCTACTGTGATTCCGGCACCAACGACGACGGTGAAGAAGATGATGTTCAAAACTGCAGTTTCCTTCATGAAGAACAACAATGATAAGAAGAAGGAAAAGAAGATAAGTCCTGTTGTTGGTCATGCAGCTGACTCTGCATGATCCAACAATACCCCTTTATACTGTCATTGTGTGATATGGATGAGTAAAAACTATGTAGCCAATCACTCTCTTGATAAGAGATATCTAATGTCAGTATCAGTGGTTGGTTGGTTGGTTTATTTGTCTCTACTACCTCATGTATCTTTGTTTCCTATATATGATATAGATCAATGAAAATTCTAACGGTTTTCTAAATCATTCAGTTTGTATCTAAAGCAGTGGTGATGGGCAATTACAAGGTTGTGTTACCATGTGCCGAGCAAGCACCACCTTGTTCACTTATACCCATCTCCATCACCATTTCTCTCTCACCAAGCCTTGTCGGAAAACTTACTCGCGTCCTTGGTCCATGTTAGACTTGTCACACACGGTTTCACTAAGCCATCCAAATTTAATTAATATACTGCAAAAGTCCCTCCACTAATTGATAATTAGTCTTGAATTTGATATTTTAACACTTTGTTGGAGAGTCTTGGGTCGTGTTGCATATACCCCAATGTCATATGGTCTTTATAACTCACTCAAATTTGATATTTTAGAAACCCCTCCAAATTACTAGACTGCTTGAGTTTGATTAATATATTTTAAAAACCTTTTGAAACTGCCTGATTTCCCATACCTTTACCTACAAGAGGTGGGATATTATCATCCTATTTTGAATGAATCATAGTTATTAAATCGTATGAAAACAAATTTCTATGCAATATGAAAATTCTGTTTTTATTATTTAATTACTTGAAGTCATACAGTTCAGTTATTGTTAAGAAATTATGTTAATAAACTATGGTGTCATTGTCTTGAAAATTCATTGTTGATTAGGGACAATTTACTGGATTTTATTCAGTCACCAATCTAACATATCTTATGATATGAGTACGTGGTGGGAGAGGCTTGAATGTGCATTTTTAAAGGGTGCATATAATATATTTATAATATAAATTACCAAATTTTATAATTTTTTTCAACACAAAAGTCTTTGAACTTTTCTTACCTCAAAATGTTATACTATAACAAAAATCAAAAAGTATCATAATTTCACCACTCAAAACTTTAGGCTACACATAATGAATTCACTATTCATAACTTTACCACAAAACATAATATAACACTTCACAAACATTTATAATTTTAATCACCAAAAATCGTAATTTTCTTACAATTTGTAACTTTTTAGGGATGCATGCTATAAATTTCTCAGTAAATTATTCATGGTATGTCAAATGATTTGGATCTAATTAAACATGATTTTTGGACAAGGTTGTTAACTGTTGAGAGAAAACAATCATTTTTTTCTCAGCAAAAAGCTTTTATTTTTTATTTTTTGATCAGCAAAAAGAAATCATTATTGAATAAGAATCAAGGTAGAACCTTATAAAAAACATCAATAAAAGGGAAATAAAAGGAATCATGCTATGATCATCAAGATAGAAATCAAATATCTCAATTAAGTCAGCACCAACAATACTGAAAAATCATCTGCAACACAATTTCAATGGTTAATGAGAATTCAACCAAGACAAAGAACAACTGTGGCACAATTCCAATCAGTCAAAAAGCAACTAAACAGGACACACTGACCACATGACCGCACAAGGGATTGCTTTCCACATCTTCTCATGGACTTGCTTGAACTTGAAACCGTACGAAAAAAACTATTATGGATAACCAATACAAAAAAAACCCATTATGGATACATCAATAATAGGCGGGATTAAAGTAAAAATGGCATCATCCCTAGATAACGCATTCCAATTCACACCCCATATTTAGTCAATCATGTGTACGGGTTTGGGTACACCAAGAGAAAACAACCAATGCAAGAGCTTAATTAATCCAATACCCAATATGGATGACAGAATGTGAATGTAAAGTGAGAGAGAGGGACAGAGAGAGAGAGTCTATCTAGAGACAGAATTACAACATTCAGATAATACTCAGTCCACAAGCACTCATGTAAGCTGAATTTCACTTTGTTCTGTTCAGTCCACGGCACAGAAGGTTGCAATGCTTTTCATTCTTTAGCATTGATTGGTAAATCTGAAGAAAACATACGTCAAAGAAAGGACTCACACACCTATATGTGGTATCTGGTTCAAAAAGCATTTCAAAATCAAAAATAGGATAGGACCAACTTTCCCTAAACTTTTCCTTAAAGGGCTACTTTCACTGCCATTAGCATTTCTAGTCGCACAAACTCAAGTCACAGAAATTGTGTTTCTGAAAATTACGTGAGACTATTACATTTTATCTGTCTAAAACTCAATTTTAACATAAATCTTGTGTATAGATTGAAAATATAATGTAACTCATATTGATGTGCTTTTTTTTTTTTTGGCATTTTTGTCCTTTTGTGCATAAAAAATGTGAGGGGGCGATGTAACTCAAAATGGGTTAAAAGCTAAAAGCTAGCTTCCCAAATTGCCCCTATCTTTGCCTAAATGATAGTAGCCATGTTTCTTTGTTAGAGTTTATTTTAAATTAAAAATTTATAATTTGTAGTTCTTATAGTTTGACCCTTGTATTATTTTGATATCTATAATTTTAATTGATTTGATTTTGACTTTGAATTTTTTTACCATGCTTTAATTTGATCCGATTGATTAAAATTTATGATCATTTTGTGGAAAATGCACACACGAATGCCATTTGCTATGTTTTTAGGGACAAAATGTAAACTCGATTAGTTTAGTGAGTTAACCGTAATCAATTCATTGATAATTTTTCGTAAGAAACCGTAATGGGGTTGCCAATCGAACTAAAATTTAAAATTAAGGGTCAACATTGAGTCAATTAAAAGTATAAGGACTAAAATAATACGAGGGACAAAAAATAAGGACTATTAGTATAATTTGCCATAAATAAAATCTTAATACACTCTTTTGTCAATTTTAGGATAATTATTCATTGTGTTTGGTTTCAGTTTTCTGAATTTAATTTTTTGAAAACTAAATTTTTTGTTTTTCATGTTCTTTTGTTTTTAGTGAATATTTTTAAAATTTTAAACTTTTTTAGATGCATCTTACTTAGATATATCTAAAAAGTAAAATATTTATGAAAAAATTAATAAATATACAAAAGTAAGAAAAATATATTGTATTTTCGTTTTTTTTGTATTTTTGTATTTTTGGTATTTGATGAATTTTTTAAAGATTTTTTTCACGAAAATTATATTTTTTAAGTGTATTTATGTTAGGTGTGTCTAAAAATTTAAAAAAAAATCTTAAAATATTAAAAAAATTCAGTCCAAATAAAAAAAAATATGAAAAACAAGAAAATATAATTTTCTAAAAAGTGTTTTGAAAAAGCTAGAAACAAACATTATTTTTTATTCAACTTATTATTATTATTTTTTTATCACGTCAATTTAAATTAGAAGCTATTGCAAATTGTTTGGTATAGATTTTTAAATAATTGAAAAAATATACTATAAGTCTATTTTTTAAAATAGTTATCTATTTTTTTTAGACAAATATATAAAGTAAAAATATTATAATTATCAGATCAATTTAATATTTTTTCATGAATTATATACATTAAATTTTTTTATAAAATAAACCATTTAGATAATTGAAATAGAACCACGGTCGGCCTGGGCCCTCAAGGTCTCTCAATACAAAATTATTACATAAAAGTTTATTGTAAGAAAATATGAGTTCCCATTTAAATAGGCTTCGCGAATCACGGTCTGAGGTGGGCTTTTCAACTCCGATTCAAAAATCCATAAACCCAAACACCCACATGGAATATGGCTCTTTGGGCTTTGTTTTCACACACAACGCAATCAATTTGATGGAATACATATTTTTTTAAACTAAAATAATGTAATTATAATAGTTTAAAAGGAAAAATAATTTATAAATAAAAATTTATAAAATAAACATATCCAAAATAATATGTTAGTGAAATTTTTTAAATTATAATGATAATAGATGATTTTTTGATTGGAAATGAAACTACCACAAGAAGTCATAATTTTGTATAAATTTTTTGTACAATTATTTATTTATTTATTTTTGTATATTATTACTCTTTTGAAAATGTAAGCCAACATAATAGACATTGTATTTTAAAGTGGTAAAATTAAAATTTATTATATTATTTTGAATATTATTTAATTACTTGTGGAAAATTCATATTGACCAGGTAAGTAAGGAGTCATTTTCTTTATAAAATAAAAATAAAAATAATAATAATTATTGTTATTTTTGATTGGTCATTTTATAAAATTGAGTCACCCACACCTCAAATGGATCTTTTAAATGGGCTTCTATCTCATCACACACTAGGCTTCTCAAACACACAAGGTAGGCCACATTGACTAAGGTCGGTTAACTCTCGGCTTCACAAATCCACACCCTCACACACTATCACACATTACGGGTTTTGATTTGTGGCACTAAATTGAGGGGCACTAATGCCCATAATTTCCATATAAGGCAACAAAAAAAAAAAAAAATAAAAATAAAACAGTTACTTGAAATGGAAATTAGGGGCATTAGTGTTCAACAATTTAGTGCCACAAAACATTTTTCCACACATTATATGGACATCTACTTTTTAAAGTGAACACATTTCAAAATTTTACATGGTTTTGTATTAATTTTTCCGTTAATCTTTTTTTTTTTTTTTTTGCTCACCAAAAAAAAGTTTTATTTAAAAAAAAGAAAAAAAAAAAAAGAGAGCAAGGATACATAGTATCAATTTAGAGGGATATAACCCACTCTAATATTACAAAATCAAACTCTGCAATTTTTCTGATAAAAGTATTACTATTCATTAAAAATTCATGTTGGCAAGGCATCTTTCTTGAGTTTCGTTATTTCTTTGTTGTCAAGTAATGGAGTCACCTAAGACACCCACACCCACACCGAGGTGGGTCTTTCAACTAGCTCTCTCATAAAATTTAAAAAAAAAAAAAAAAAATTAGATTAATGATAAATTTTATAAATGTTAATAATTAAAATCTTAAATTTTTTCATTAATCTGATATTATTTTATAAAAATATCACTGAATCCAAACCACCCCCCAAAAAAAAAAAAAATGTTTTCTCAAAAACACACTGATACAATAGATAGACCTATTAACTTGGTCAAACACATACACATTGACATAGTTCTTTCAGCTTGGTTTCACAAACCCACCCACACCCTCACCCACACCCACACACACAATCAAGCCAATGAAAAGTTTAAAAGAAAAAAAAAAAGAATTTCACGCCTATAAATAGCCCCATCATTCCATCTTCAGAGGCACCAAAGCAAAACGCAACATATAATTCAAAGAGAGAGAGAGAGAGAGTTGAGAAAAATGTCAGACAAGGGCAAAGCTAGTGTGATTCCGGCACCGAAAACGACAGTGAAGGAGAAGATGGCGCAATCTGTACTTTCTGCTATTCAAAAGACCAAAGATAAGAAGAAATAAAGTTACAAGTTCAAATTATGTAACCTAATAGAAATAGCTCTAGGAATTACACGTACCAGTTGCTGCTTGGTTGGTATATTTGTGTCTACATCATGTATCTTTTTTTTCTTTTTTTCTTTTTTTTTAAAATTTTTTTAGGGATGAAAGTGAGTTGTTATGTTAATTATTGTTACATTATGTATTTATGTTTGTTTCATATATTTGATAAATAAATGAAGTCACGAAGTCCCCTTCAACAAGCAAGCAGCTCTAATTTTATTAAATTTATCTCATGCAAAAATATGTAACTCATAAATGAACCTTTCAGTGCCCAAATCTCTCTCTTTGGAGCCATGTAAATTCATAATCTTAGCTATTGGGAGGGCAAAACACTAGCATAAAATTATTGAAATATTATAACAACTCCATACTCCATATATACAAGCTATTTGACAGCTCAATAGATCTACTATATTTATAGATCTTTATTCGATCCTCACATAGCTTAAATGACTAAATTTTCAAAACTCGAGCCATCATTTGATTTTAAAGCAAAAAATTTCATGATAACACCATAGGTAAGAGACTAGACCACCATTATTAATGAACATAACAAATTGGGAAGTTGTTAGACACATACTTTGTCTGACACAAGATTAGTCTCCACTCAATTTGATTCATTATTTTAAAATTATTAAGTGAGATATATGTATAAAGACAATTTATACACTAATAATGAGATAATTTGAACAAAAAAATGGAAAAAAATATCATCCAAAGAGGAAACCTTGCCCAAAACAAGAGTTTATTTTATGAAAAGTGATTATTTCAGTTTTTTAAAGAGAAAAGTCCAAATTTTCTGAATAATTGAAAAGAGTTTAATTTCAAGATAATTGAAAGGAGTTTAATTTTAAGATCTTAAAACTCTTTTTTGGATCTTATTTTCATTGGCATATCTCATTGTTTACTGCAATGTATTAAAAACATAAAAAGAAAGAAGGAAGCATCCATGATAGAAAATAGGACAATGTTATTCTAATTCAAAAATTAGATTTATTTTTTAAATTTAATAATATAACAATGAATTAGAATATATAAGATAAGTTTCTCTCTCATATTTTTTTTTTTAATTATTAACCAATCATATTTCTTAGATATTATACTCATCGTAAACATTTTCAATAGACCTTTTAAGAAAAACTTGTTACCTATTATAACTAGTCTCGTCATATTTTACTCCTTTCAATGGACTAGTTATACTACAAGCTATTTTAACCAAAAAAAAAACTAACCCTTTAAACAGTTTGTGTATAAATAAATAAAGTAAAAAAGCCAATAATGTTTTGTAGATCGAAACAATTCGGTCCGAATGGCTCGAATCTACCCAAAACGACGTCGTTTCGAGTAGGGTTTTTATTTTTGTCTCTCTCTCTCTCTCTCTCTCTCTCTCTTTTCTTTTTCTCTTCTTCTATGTTTTGTCTCTGAACAGATAGGAGGAGGAGAAGACAGCATGAGGAGGAAGACAAAAGAAGAGAAGGAGAAGACAAAGAGAAGGGCAAGACAGAAGAGGGTGATTTGTTAGCTTTCCCATATTTTTTATTTGGGTTTGATTTGGTTCTCTCTCTCTTTCTCTCTCTCTCTCTTCTCTACTCCAAAAGCCTCATCCTTCTCCTTCTCCGACACCTACAATTCAGATCACCGTCGGAGTCTACGACGAGGTAAGGCGAGCTCGTTCTCTTCCCCCTCTATTTTGGGTTTGATTGATTTTGTATGATTTGGTCTGTGGCTTATTGGTTTTGATTTTGATTTTTGGGTTTGATTGATTTGGGTTTGATTTCTTTTCCCAGATTTTTGGGTTTGGTTTGTTAGCTTTTCCAGATTTGGGTTTGAATTGGTTTTGGTTTGATTTGTTAGTTTCCCAAATTTTTAATTTGGTTTTGATTTGTTAGCTCTCCAATTGATTAATCGTAAACTAATCTTCAATGTTTTTTGCCAATCTGGGAGATGAACAACAATTTTGATTTGTTCAGAGAGTTTGGAAAGAGATGAAAATATATTGACTAGACCAGCTCTCTTTCAATTGAGAGAGATGAACAAATTTGTTGATCAACAGTTCTTTCAATAGAGACATGAACAAATCAATGGAGAGATGAACAACTAAAATATAGTGCCAATCTGGGAAAGCTCTCCAATTATCATCGTAAATTGTTGAAGGAGAGAAAGAGATGAACAGTAGAAGAAGAAGAGAAGAAACAGAGCAAGGAGACAGAGGGAGAAAGGTTGAAAGTGAAAAGTCAGGCCACTCGAGCCACGCAAAAATCGAGCTACAAAACATTATTGTAAAAAAGCATTGTTGGAGCATGTAAATAAAATGAGGGGTTTGGTCAAACTTCCCTCATAATAAAACTTTAATGTATTAAGGACAAGTACAAAAAAAAATTCTTGAAAAATCCAACACACACCACTGTTGCAAAAAGATCCTTGGTAACTAATTTAATATTTTAAATTTTAAAATAATATAACTTTTGATCTAGATGTCGATTTTTAATAAAATAATTAGTATTTTTAGAATCCTCTCATCAAGATCTATCAAATAAGATCATGGTTGACTATGAATTTTTTTTTTTTTTTTAAAAAATACCATCAAAATTGATGTAAATAGTAACATGTTACTTTTTTTCACAATAAAGTATTACTTTGATTAACAGTAACATTTTACTGTCTGTTCTAAATAGGGCATCAACTATAAAAATAGAGTATGACTCTTCCTATATATGAACTCACACTACTACTAGAAATTAAAACCCATACACGTAGGATACTCAATCACAGAGAAAATGGATCGACTTGTTTCTCGTCAAAAGAGTTCGGATTGTTGTGGCTATTTATGGTTGATTCTTCTTCACTCCCCCAACAATTTTGCAGAAAAACCTTTCGCAGAGAGTGGTGAGTTTTAGAGAGAGAGAGAGAGAGAGAGAGAGAGAGAGAGAGAAGCACTCTCCACGGTGCTACACTTTGCTATCTCTGCTTTTCTACAACTCACATATGTCATACTCTCAATTTTTTGAACTTTCTATTTGCAATTGCGTAAACTCTCTCTCCACAGTGCTACACTTTGCTATCTCTGCTTGTCTACAACTCACATATGTTATACTCTCAATTATTTGAACTTTCTATTTGCAATTGCGTAAACCTCCCTCTCTCTCTCTCTCTCTCTCTCTCTCATACTTTTCTCTTTGTGAAACAAAGTCGTAAAAAAAAAAAAAAAAACACAGAATGTTCAGAGTGATGCTCCAAATCAGAGCTTCTCAATGAAAATCTAAAGCTTTGTCTAAATCGACAGAACTCATTGGTTGCTTGACACATAAACACCTTCGCCGTCAGTAACTTCCTCTCTCTCTCTCTCTCTCTCTCTCTCTCTCTCTCTCTCTCTCTCTCTCTCTCTCTCATACACACACACATGGAAATGCAAGATTGTCCAAAAGGAAATAGAAAAATATTTTTGTGTCCTACATCACGTATGAGACTTCAAGTGAAGGAGCTTATGGAGGAAAAATTTATGGATTGTCATTTTCACCAAAGAAGGGTCTAATGAAGGAGTTTTTGCCAAATTTTCCAAATAAAAAAATAGTTAAGTAAAATAAAAAGTACTATTTTTTGTAATTCTAATAAAAAAATAAGGAGTAGCATTGTAGTTTCTCTAAATAACTAAAGCAACTTATCAATCCAAAACCTCAAAATTACATATTTTAGAGATGAGTTATGCTAGGAACTCCAAATATTCTATCAAATCTTTTCACATGGGTGTGGGACCCACACACATATGAATTTGTGTGAGTCCCACTCTATGTGAGAGGTTTGATAGAATATTTGAGATACATAACATTTCTCTTTAGAGATTTTGTTCATTGAAAATGAGCAACCTAACTAATGCTACCCTATAACTGGTATTTGGAAATGAAGAAAAACACAAAAGAAAAGGAAAAATTAATTTCATTGGTATATTAATTATCTCCAATTTAAATGAACAATTATTTATTATTATCATTTTTAAGATGGTACAAAATGAAGAATAAGATGAAGGATAATCATATCCAAAGGTTAAAATCTTTCTTCTCCTCTTTTTTTTAAATTTTTTTTTTAATTTATAAATTATACTTTATTCTTGCGTTTATTTTTCATGCTAATCAAATGAAGAAATAATGTCCTTCACATTTTCCAAACAAAAGGCCTTAGAGGTAGGTTTCATGATGTTTCATCCTATTTTTCATGTTAGTTACGATAAACGCGCAATAACCTAAAATAAGAAAGAAACAAAATAATGAAAAAATCATTAACCAATGTGTCACGGTTTCAACTTACAAAATATTAATTATAATTAAAAAAAACTTTTGATGGGATCAATTATAAATTTATGTTGGCTTTTTATTGAGTTTGATTATTTGTTTGTGGTGAGTCAAACTCAAGTACAATATAAACAGAAAAATTGTATTAAAAAAATTAAGAGAAATTATAAAAAAAGAAAAAGAAAAAAAATTATAGGGTTTGACCAGTGTAACAAAATAAACTCTAATTTTTTAATTTTATCAATTTAAAATTTTTAATCTTTTGATTTATTTTCAATACAAATTATTTGTTTATTTTTATCAAGTAAAACTGATAAAAAAATAGTATTTAAACCATTAAACTCAATGAGAATTATATATCTAAAATACTATCTTTCATTGAATTTACTGACCAAATTATATATATTTTTTCATCAGTTTTACTTAACGAAAATAAACAAATGATTTAAATTGAAAACGAATAAAAAAAATTAGAATTTAAATTGACAAAATTAAAAACTTAAAATTTATTTTGTTATAAGAATCAAATCTTGAAAGTTTTTTTTTTTAATAATTTCACCAAAAACTTAATACTGAGTGACTAAAAAAATTAAAAACAAAATACTCATTAAAACGACTTATATTTCAAAAAATGACACAACCATATTATTCTAATTAAAATTCAGTATAAAATATTTATAAGAATAATATTTTTAATATATAAAATAATTTACTTCAGGACACCACACCCACACCCACACCCAATTGCGTCTTTTAAATTGACTAATCACCCTGGTCAAACAAAAACAGAAACACAAACACAAACACAATTAGATAGGCCTTTCATACATACATTGATCTATTTTTTATTTGACTTCACAAACCCACACAAATGCACACACACAACCCCTAGAGATATGGCTCTTTCAACTGTGTTTTCACACAATCGACCGAAAAAAAAAAAAAAATGATATTTTTATATAATTTTTAGTTGAACGGTGATATTTTTAAAAACAGTAATATTACAAATTTAGACTTAACTATCTAGAAATTATCTAAAATTGTTATCTTGTGGGTTAGATTTATTATACACATAAATCTCAGACTGCACAAATTTAATTTCAAACACACAACTCTCGTTCGGAGTAAATTTGAGGTACTTAAGTGGGGTTCATAACATTTTTCTTTTAAAAATATAAGCCGAAGTGACAGCCGTTTTGATTTGAAGTGATAAAATTAAAACTTATTGCATCATTTTGCATTAAATTTTTTATATGATTTTTCTATTTTTATAGTACTACTTAATAAAAATTCATATAAGCAATATACTATAGTTCCCATTTTCTTGAGTTTAGCTATTTTGGTGAGTCATTACACAAAATTGACCTAACACACCCACACCCACACCCACACCCACACCCACACCCACACCCAAGGTCTGCCTTTCAATTGGGCTTCTCAAACAAACACAAGATAATTCTCTGAACATGGTCAGAGACATACACATTGATATGTCTTTCAACTTGGCTTCACAATCCCACAACACACACACACACATTTGTAAATTGTATGGCTTTTTCAGCATTGTGTTAACACGCAAAAAATCCAAAGAAAAAAAAAAAAAAAGTGAGGAGAAGAAGAAACCTTCCATGTTTATAAATACATGTCCATGTTTCCCTCTAGAGAAGTACCAAAACAACACAAAACACACAACACAACACAGAGAGATAGAGGGAGAGAGAGAGATATGGGAGATAGGGTTAAAAGCCAACCAGCTAGCGTGAAACCTCCACCGAAGACGTCAGTGAAGGATCAGATGGTGAAAACAGTAGTTTCAGCTATTAAAAAGAGCAATGATAAGAAGAAGGTAAATCCGAATTAAAAATTGACGTTATGAAAAAGATAAAGTTCATCATCATGTAATGAATTAAATAGTTGTTTCACATTTATGTAACCCAAATTATAGCTCTAGCAAATTATAGATAAATATATCTGTGATTGGTTGTTATATTTCTGTGTCTACATTATTATGTATCAAATATCAATGTTTGTTTCATTTAGTTGATAAATAAATGAAGTCTCGTTCTATGGTTTTTTATGTGGATGGGTTTGAATTTACATAAATATCCATTTTATTATATAAGATGCACATTTTATTTGGTGTGAATACTTTTTATCCAAATAATGTCCTCCTCATTTAATAACTGTTACATTCAATAAGCACTAAATACCAATAATGTATGTAAAATGGCAAACACATTTCATTTCCATCCATAATGCATATATATAGTTCCTTTATATACGTTTCTCTTACATCAACAAATTTATTTGGTCGGTAATTTTAGAAAGTTTCAGCTACAAAATTTTAATCTGGTCGGCAAATGCAATTTTTTTGCGACAAAAATTTTTTTGGTCGGCAAAAGTGGTCACAAAAGGTGTAAATTCTTGTAGTGATATATATATATATATAATTCCTTTATATACGTTTGTCTTACATCAACAAATTTATTTTTTGTTAAAAAAAAATTATTATAATAACCTAACGAGCATGCGACTTTAACTCATATGGATTTAAGGATTTGATGAAAAAAGATAATAAAATGGAAAGAAAAAGATTTTCAGCTACTTGTTTGTAAAGTTTAAAAGATGATCAGTAGTGAAAAATGAACGAAAATTGTAAAGAAGAGAAATGCTTTAGAACTCAAATTTTATTTCTCATAAAAAATAGTGAAATCAAGAAATCAAAAATTATTCTTTATAAATAATTTATAAAATCTAAATTATCTCCCTGAATATGAAATAAATAAAATAAAATGACACACGTCCTTTTTATTTATTATTTATTGTTGAAAAAGTATAATAACTTTTTTCTTCTCTCAACTGAGGTCTCGTTTGGCATATACTTGTTTTAACTTAAAAGTCAAAAATTTATTAAAAAATTAAAAAGTTTATAATCTATACTAAAAAGTCAAAGGTTCTCTTTTTTCTATACTTTTTGCACATCTTTTCACAAAAAATTAAAAAATCATTCCAAATATACTAATATTTTTTATCACATATTTTAATCAAAAAATTAAAAAAATTATTAAAATAATCTATTTCAAAAGAGCCCATAATCACACCACAACAAAGTGGAATCCGGATCCTCGGTAGCCCTTTCCCTGTAGCGCCCCCTGTAGCCCCCAAAACGACGTCGTTTTGGGGGCGGTTTTCAGAAAAAAAAAAAAAAAAAACGCAGAAGAGAGGAAGGGGAAAGGAAGGAGAAGGAGAGGGAGAGGGAGAGGGAGAGGGAGAGGGGAGGGAAGGAGGGAGGAGGGAGAGGGAGGAAGGGAACGGATCGTCGGTCTCCGCCCGCCGTCGCCGGCCGTCCCTCGTCGCAGCACCTGCGACCACCGTCGGCATCGCGTCGCCCGCCGTCGCTCCACCTCGTCGCCGCAGCAGCTCCACCGCACAAGCTCGACCTCTCCGCCTCCTCCTCCTCCTCCTCCTCCCCCAATATTTATGGCCCCCTCCAGGTCCGGCCGGCCCTCCCCTCCTCCTCCTCCCTCCCTCTCCCTCTTTCTCTTCCTCTCCTTCCTTCCTCCCTCCCTGCCTCTGCGTTTCTTTTTTTGAAAATTCGCCCCCAAAACGACGTCGTTTTGGGGGCGACAGGAAAGGGCTACACAGAAGTGCGACCGACGATCTGTACCCCAACAAAGTGGGGGCCCTTCTTAATTGGGCAGGTCACACCAATGACTCATTTGTAACAAAAGTTTATTTCTCTTATTTTATTATTATATAAATTAGAAAGCTTCTCTTGGAAGCTTTTTGGTGTGCCTGAAAGACAAAAGAACAAATTAAAGAGAAATGACAAAATAATTTTAATAGAAAAATAAATAAATAAAATGGGGAGAAAAAAGTGTTTGTATTTTTTCATAATAATACAAGAAAAATATAAAAAATAAATTAACTAGAAATGACCAAATAAATTTTTTTTTATTAAAGGATGAAATACAAAATAAACGACACAACTAAATATATAAATAAATTAGATTACATGATTAAAAAAACAAATTAATGATATGGATAACTAAAGATTAGAACTCGTTGAGATAAACTAAATTCTGAAAAATTAAAGAATAAATAATAGGAAAAGAAATAAACTGAAACTTGTGTGATACTACAGTTTCCTTAAAATAGATTCACTGTCTCTCGATGGGTGCTGGAGGTATGCCGAAGTCTACCTCCCAGGATATGACAGTCAAAACCAGTTAATGCAAAAGCACATTCTGAATAACTTCGACGAACTTGACAATGACTGCACTCTCTTTAACAAGAACCAAAGAAAATGATAACAAAAAAAAGATAGAAAAAATTTTCTTTGATATAAAAAATCATCTCAAACTTTTTAGTTCAAAACATTATCTTATTTTCCATCACAAAACCTCTCTAAAAACAACCTACTAAATTGGAGGAGAAATGCCTCTATTTATACTAATAGGGAAGAGCCTTAGCCATGAAGGCTAACATCAATAGGGTCATCAAATACCATAAACTCCAGCCATTAGGGCTAAAGTTAAAATGTTCAAAACTCCAAAACTATTATATAAATAATAATGTGTACATAATGTATAAGTTTTGAGAATTAAACTAGATGGATTGCAAAATGAATACAGGTGTTGGGTCACAACCCGATCCAGGCCCAATCTTAAACGCATGCACAAACTAAGCCCAACTCAACTTAGCCCAAAGCTCAAGACTAGGTCCAAGTCTAAGTCTAAGACCAAATCCAGCACATGTATAAGTACAAGTCTAGGCCCAGTCCAAACCAAAATTAAGTCCAAATCTAAACCCAACTTTATTGATGCTCACTTTGTGAGACAATTCTCATTCATAACTTAATGGTTTCAACTCATTATTTTTGTATTGCAATCTTCTCACTTAAGATAACAAAAAACCACTCAGATTTACCTCAACCGATAGTTAGGTCCCACTTTAATTATAAATTAAAGTTGTTGAAAAACCATTATTTTCCAACAATCCCCCACATGAATAAAATTGGCCAAATAAAGAAAAACAGACAACACTTAACAATAAAGACTCGAAGAAAGAGCATACAGAATAACCTTGCACTAGAAAAGATAGTTGTTGGCCTTGAACCTTTCGTAATGAAAGCCTATCGAATTTACCAATTGACTAGTGAACGTGATGTCTCGAACTGTTCTGCCGTTTGTGTAAATCGGTACAATAGACCTCACACAAGAGTTACTTCAACCATTATTCTTGTTCTTACTAGTGTGTCCGGTTTGGCCTTGAAACACTAGTCTGGTTCAGTGAGTGTTTTAAAAGAATTCAGCCTCGTCAATTCTTTAAAAAGCGGCCCCACTTCGCACTCACATAGGTGACCTACATAAGGTACCTCGTTATATCACGATTGACTATTCACAGCACTTAAGCCCTATTTGTTTTCAAAGGTAGAATGGAGGAAATTAATAGTAAGAGGATTGTTAGTGAGGGGATTGATAGTGAGAGGATTAAGTAAAATTGTGTTTGTTTTGTTGATAGTTGTTAGTATATGGATTGTTAAATTATTTTTATATAAAATAATAAAACAAATAAAAAATACAAAAACATTAAACATTAATGTTCCAAAAAAAAAAAAAAAAATGCCCAACATGTAAAATAAATAAATAAATAAAATAAAGAATTTCTAGTCCTTGGGACTATTTTCCAATACCATCTTCACCTCCTCCATCTCAATTCCCCTTCCAAGGCCTATCATAATACCAAGGGATTAAGAGTCCCCTTCTCATCTCTCAACACAAACACCCCATATAGTGGGTCCCACCTCACTATTAATCCCAATCCTCTCCCAATAACCTCAAACAAACGAGGCCTTAGGTCATTAAAAGTATCAGCTTAACCTTCCACCTCACAG
Source organism: Camellia oleifera (assembly GCA_022316695.1). NCBI lineage: Eukaryota > Viridiplantae > Streptophyta > Magnoliopsida > Ericales > Theaceae > Camellia > Camellia oleifera. The sequence continues at coordinate 92,692,166 of CM039309.1, forward strand.
GGTACACTGTATAAAGGAATGGGCAGGAGGATTTACCTCTACAATGACTCATCTGTTACACACAATTAGGTTTTCCCTTTGAACCTAGATCTTGGGATCTCCAGTCAACTAGGTTAGGTTTTCCATTCCGATAACATTCGTTAAAGGCCTTAACCCCATTCATCTTGACGACTTCTTACTAACTCTCGATTTAATCCTTAGGTTAACAAATTTGTAATATCGCCCTTAGACTATATATAGCCTATAGTGACAACACACAAGGGTAGTCGTTGTATGGAATTATGTTTTCGACGAAAATGTCTAGATCTTCAATCTGTGCCCTACCAATACTTGATTAGTTGTCGCAAAGTATACAAAATTGCTAGCATAAGTTTTGATCAACATGGAATATCCTCAAGGAAACAGCAAAGCCATTCAGTTACTTTAGAAGCTTTATCTAAAGCACTGAATTTTGATTCCATCATTGATCTCGTGATACACTTTTGCTTGGAAGATCTCCAAGACATGGTTGCAGCTCCAATTTAGAGAAAACATATCCACTAATGGATTCGTAGTCTTTGTATCAGATATCCAAAAGGCTCCTTTGTACCCTTCTAGTACAACTAGATATCAAGTGTTATGCAATCCATAGTCCAGGTGTAATGTAAATACCTTAGTACCCATAGAAACGCCCTCTAAAGATAGGCGTTGGGATTACTAGTGTATCTACTTAGCTTGCCACCTGAGTAGGCTAGACCTGGCCTTGTACCACTCATCAGATACTTTAAACTTCTAATGACCCGAGAATATAGTAGTTGAAATACACTTTTACAATTATTTTTGGCCAAATGTAGACATAAGTCTAACAGTGTCCTCGACACACTTGTATATGATTTACTAAATTTCTCAAGTATTTTATCAACATAATGAGACTAAGAAATAACAATACTACTAGATGTTCTAGTAATCTTAATAACCAAAATCACATCTGTAAGGCCCATATCTTTCGTATCAAACTTAGAATATAACATCCACTTGGTAGTATTGAATATCTTCTCAAGTATTCAAACCTTAAAGATTTATTCAAGTAAATCTTCATATAGGAAAGCTATCTAAACATCCATTTTGATGTATTTCCAGATGTCACACAATTGCGATCACACTCACAATAACTAGTGATCACGTATTAAAGTAACCCAGACCTTCTCTTTGCCTGTATCCTTTGATAACAAGCTTATCTTGTCAGTTTTCATTCACTTGCATCCCAAGGCTTACTACCTATTGTAGACACCCCATTTTTGACCGTTCTCAATACTTGGATGTTCTTGCAGGTATATCCAGTGATGAGTTTGATTGCTCATCAAGCGCTCGAAATCCATGGCAGAACGCCACAGGTTTGAGCTTTCCAAACCCTACATCAATTCTGTGTATCAATAGATATTTTCTGATATTTTGTGCCAGTTGTTTGCACAGATTGAGCCATCTTCTTACACGTATATGGCTGGATCTCTTTGAGGGGATTTTGCATCTTCTATATATAGAGGCCCCCTCTTGCATGTGTGGGGGTTGAAAATTTTTAAAGACAAAAAATTTCTCTCTCTTTCTCTAGAATCCTCTCTCTAAATATTTTGTGCCTTATAGCTTAAATTCTCTACGCTCTTGCATATAAGCCTTTGATCAAACTTGATCACCATTGAGTTGAGGTTGCTTGAGGTCCTATTTGAGCTCTAGAAGAGGATTTTGGCTTGGTTTGGCTTGATTTTGGTGCCTAAATTGTATCTTGTCTTCAAAAGGTAGAAAACTTGTGTTTTAAGCTTATTTTAAATACTAGTTTTGCCATCTTTGCATGCTGTTTTGAGGCTGGTTTTGACCTCTAAAAATCTCTATTTTTATGGTCTAAAATGGTGGTTTGAGGTTTGTTTGGAGTTAGGGGTAGTCTACCATTCTTGTTGCTTGATTATTAAGTTGTTGTACCAACTTTCAAAGCTTTCTAAAACAATTTTTTTGGCTCTTTTAACCATTGAATTCTAGGGGATTTTTAGTGATAAAAACTATGTATTAAGGTCTAAAATGGGAGGGGGTAGCCTCCCCTCCTTGTGTCTTGTTTGTAAGCCTAGATAGCTTGACATGTGAGCATGATTTTCTAGCATTTTATACCTTAATCTTAGCATGTTTTTGCTACTTTGTTTGGGCTAGTTTTAGCTCTATTTTGAGCTGGTTTGGTCACTTGAGGCTTGCTTTGTATGCTTGTAGTGCAATTGTGCTTAATAGTTTAGTTTGTGCTATGTGTTGGCCTTCTATTCTAGCTATTTTTAGCTTACTTCAAGCATGTTTTAGGACTCCTCTTAGGATATTTTAGGACTGTTTTGGAGTGTTTGTACCTTTGGAGGTTTGTATTGCATGCTTATAGTGTAGTGATCTTCACTAGTTTGGTATTTTTTTGGCTTTTAAACATGCTTTGCATGAATTGCTTGCATGTTGTAATGTCATTTTGCATGTAATTTCAGCACATACAATCTCTGCAACCTCTCTCATTTCATCACTTTTTTTCATTTGCTTTGAGGGTTGGTTAGCCTTAGGGTTGTCTTTAAGCTTGAGATTGAGACTTGTGTTTAATGGTTTTAATCCTCTTTTGAGGGTTTACTAACTAATGGCATGATCTCTCTCATGTCTTAAATCATCCCTTGGTTGACACCTCTCTCATTAGAGGACACTCACCTTGGACTAAATCAACTAAAGAATGAGTTGGTAATTAAAATGAGTAAACAAAGGTGATAAGTAAAACTTGAGCAAGTTAAGCATGTTGTATTGCATTGCATGTGTTCAATCAGACGTTATATTGAACACAAGGAAGATTGGAGCATTTTACACTCAAAGTGATGAAATGAGTCAATCTCCTTAGTCTCAATTGCCTCTGATCACATATGATAAGGTGATGGCCTCGAGTCATCTTTGTGTATTTATTGAAATTGTACTCCTTGGATCTTTGGCCATCAAGCATTGGAAATGCTTGATTGGTGGTTTTGGATCCAAGAGCGCCACTCGTTTGATGTTTTGAGATGATAAGGAGGGGTACAGTACAAACGTACCCCTGGAAAACCCTTTCTTTTCCTCTATTTGTGCTCTGTTACAGTGTGGTAATTCAGAGCACCAGTGGCCGATAGTGTCTCATTGGTGGCCAACAGTGACTCACTCTTGGCCAGCAAGGCACATTTTTGGCCAGCAACAACCAATCATGGCCGGCAGGCCACTAGTGCAATCCTTAGCATTGATTTGGTAAGGTGGAGCAGAAAGATTTTGGAGTGTGCTTGACCCTGCAAACAGAGCCTCTCAAGAGCAAAACCGAAGGACTTTTCGCGGTGAGAACCAAGTGCATGCATCTTCTACTTCCCGAAGCAAAGTAGCAGCAGCATAGTTTAATATGTTAATTACCTAGTTAATTTGCATTGATTGTTGTAATAATTAAGTAGCTTAGCTTAGCTATTTCTTTATCTTGTTTTGTAATAATTAGTCTAATTAGTTTAATTAGATTAGTTTGCCTAGCTTAGCTTTCGGACCCTCCTTCGTGAGGGCATAATGTTGTAATAAGTGTGCGTGCGTGTGTACATGTCTTTCAACCCCACGTCTCTCTCCCTTTTATTTAACCACTTTCGATGGTTAGATTAGGGACATGTTTTGATTAGCATACCCTATGCTTGCATGTTTGCATTCATTCATTTGTCTTGCATGCACCGAGGCTCAGTGCATCATTCAAACTGCATTGCAATTTCAATACACTTATTTGAATACGTGTTTCAATACATGTTATCAAATTGTATCATATGCCATAATAGTAGCCGAGCCTATTAATTTCATATTGCATGTGTTGCATTAGGCATCTTGTATAGTTAGGATCATGCATTGTTTCTAACTAGTTTTTATTTTGGCTTGGAGTACTTAGTAAGTTTTATGCTTTAGCATACTTGCATGAGTGTGGTTGCCATATTGCTATGATTCGCATGCTTGCCATGAGGCTATGTGCTTAAATGATTAACTGCATGAATGCCTGCAGATGAAGGCTTGATTGTTTGAATTGGAACAATTTAACAAATGTGAGTTTTAAGCCCACTTTGCAAAGTGGCAAATCATGTTTTAAGCCCATCATGTTTGATGGAAAATCCGCGTTTTAGCCCACTTGAGGGTGGCAATTTCAAATCATTTTCAAAAACAAACATGAGTTGAATTCGTTCAAATTCTTGCGATTTTAGTCTATACTTGCTTGTGTGCATCACATAGTAAAGTTAGCTAATAACCGAAATAAAAAAACATAAGGTTTATAAAACAACATATCATGATAGTAGAGGCCGTTCTTTGATTGGGCAAGCGAGGGTGCTCTTTTCAGGACTTTCCCCTCTCGTACCCAAGTTCCCGAGCCGAGACAACTTTGGTGATGACGGACATGTGGCCTTTGGCACGAGTCAGGGTTTCCTAAATTTCCCAAAAGTAAAATATTTAGGTGGCTACTCTGTAATCTGGCAAAGCAGTCCAGTTTCGGCATTATTTGATTCAAAATCAATTTTCCAAAATGATTTGTTGGATTGGACTCTTTGGTGTTTATCAGTTTCATATTGCACTTTGTAAGATTAGATTTAGAACCGTGACAGGAGTTTGAATTGTAAGACCAATTCGAGCTCTCCGAAAGGGGGTGCAAAAAAGTCGAGCTACAGTTTCTGGCGACTCCGTTGGGGATTTAGAGAACTTAACTCAAACTCATGATATGTTGTTTTATCTACACCTATGTGTTTCTTTGGATTGCATTTGCATTGGTGCGCCTAAGTCACAGTGTTTGCCATCTGCTATTCCTGAGCGGCTTGCTGGAGGCTCGCTTGGAAAAGCGTGCCATAAGGCTGACCGGTTACGGGCTTTGCCACGATGGGAACACAAGCCTTGGATTTGGACTACCGCTGTACCATTTGATCTTCCTTTCAGTTCTCGGTGTTAGGAGTGAGAGGTATATTAGGTGGTCTTGCTGAGGTATCCTTTTTGACCAATCGACCTAGTTGCATATTGGAAACCATAGAGACTGGTCCAAACTAAGACAGGTTGCTCACCCGAATGTAGGATTTTATGAAATCGCTTGTTTGCGTGGTGAATTTCTAGCTCCTAACGAGATTAGGATAGGGTAACCCTACCCCATCATAGGGGTGTTTTGGGTCTTACTTGCTTGATATGTGCTTTTAGAGTGTAACTCTACAGGAATGTATGTATCAGTTGCAAGTCTGAGTATCAGTTTGAGGGTATCAGTTTTGAAGCAGAAAATTTGGGGCAGAAATCAGTGTTTGAGTATAGTCGTCCAGCTTATGATTTCAACTGTATGTTGTCTCTGTCTAAGCCGAGGTGTTGTGCGTTTTTTGATTTTTATTTCTTTTGCTTTATTTTCTTTTTGCAAAGTAGTATTTCACAATTGCTTCAGACGAGACAGTTACCCCCCGAGCACTCTAGACCAGAGTAAAGAGGATTTATTGATCTGAGGATCTGATTGGAGGACAACCAGTGTTTGCTTCACTACTCCCGATTACCAGACATATGAGAGTTAGGCTTAGCTCACCGATTCAGCAGTCACCAATTCAGCAGTTACTGACTACTTTACCTGTGATCAGTCGAACCCATTTGTCTGATTCTACATTAGAAAGAGATTACACACTGGTTCTGATAGATCAACACCTTATAGACAATAGACCATTGAGGCAATAGATGAAGTACAAGATCAGAACCTCTAGTACCATGATATCTAGAACTTCTTGGAAAATGAGGTTTATCCACCAGGGGCAAATGCCAAAGATAAAAGGGCAATACGGCAAATGGCTGCTCAGTTTATCATCTGCAGGGGTAAATTGTATAAAAGAGGCCATCTGGAATGCACAAGCTGTGTGTTGATGAAGAAGAGTCGAAGCGCCTAATGGAGGCCATCCATGGAGGAGAGTGGGGATTGCACATGAATGAAGTGATGCTAGCTCAGAAAATTCTCAAGCAGGGTTACTACTGGTCAACCATGGAGGAGGATTGTATTGGTTTTGTTTGGCGACGCCACAAATGTCAGATTCATGCAAATCGCATGAACACCCCGCTGTCGAAGCTGTACAACATGACTTTGCCATGGCCATTTTCAATTTGGGAAATTGATGTTATTGGGGTAGTTACTCCGAAGGGGTCAAATGAACATGAGTATATTCTGGTGGCAATAGACTATTTTACAAAGTGGATTGAGGCCCAATCCTACGCAGTGCTGAAAGCGTCACATGTAGCCAAGTTCATCAGGAATAACATCATCTGTTGTTATGGGGTCCCAAATGAAATTGTCTCGGACAATGGTTCCTACTTCAAGAAAGAAGTGATTGACTTGTTAGAGAAATACGTGGCTTTTCACAAGTCATTCACATATTGGCCACAAACCAATGGAGCTATTGAGGTCGCCAACAAGAACATCAAACACATTCTATAAAAGATGGCGGAAACCTACAAGTGTTGGCCAGACAAACTGCCATTTGCTCTTTGGGGCTACCGGACATCAATCCGAACTTCTACTGAGGCAACTCCGTATTGTCTGGTTTATGGGATGGAAGCTGTTCTGCTGATTGAAGTTGAAGTTTCGTTGCTGCGAGTTATGGCTAAGTGCCAGATAACAGAAACAGATTGGCAGCAGAGCAGGTTTGAGGAACTAGTGCTATTCGACGAGAGGAGGCTGAAAGCACTGTACCACGTCCAAAGTTATCAACGCGGAATTGCTAGGGCTTTCAACAAGAAAGTTAAGTCCAGGAATCTGAAAGAAAGGGGATTTGGAGCTCAAAGACAACCGAGCTCCCATCCATGACCCTAGGGGCAAGTTCAGACCTAATTAGACTGGTCCTTACATCATCAAGTCTATTTGGACGGGTGGGGCTGTCATTCTTGTGGACCTAGATGGCCTTGAATTCTCCCAACCAATCAACATGGATAAGTTGAAGAAATACTACCCTTGAGTAGCTCGTTAGGCCAAAAACCCGAAAGAGCGACCTAGGCAAAAGTTAGAGCACAAAAAATTAGAAAAAAAAGAAAAACTGAGCTCGCAAGGTTGAAAACCTAGAAAGGGCGGCCTTGGCAAAAGTTAGATCACAAAAGGAGAGTGTTAATACCCGAGTGAACCCGAATCGAACTACATAAGGCTTGATTTCCATTTTCGAGATACGTAGACAACTTCATCCTGAAGTCCAGCCATAAACACTTCGAAATCAACTGCGTCCATGTGATTATTTTAGTCATCTTTGTCTTTTCTACGTCCAAGAGTTCGGTTGTGATCTTCACTATGAGAGCTGGTTATAGTGTAGTGCTCTTCAGACAAGGGGCAACTTTCCATTTGCTGGATTTGGGGTTGTACATCTCAAGGATAGATTCTGAGTGTGTCAGGTTGTGATCCTTATCAAAAATGGTTTTGAAAAGTTTTAATAAAAGTTGATTTTGTTCAAATTAATCTTTTCACAACTTAGACCATTTTTGGCCCAAACGGAAAATTTCAGTGATTTCAATACAGAGTTCTCTACCTCTTAATATAAATCAAAGTTGTTTTTATTACATTCAAAAGGAAAACTTGAAAGTACAGATTAAAGTAATAAACTTGGGGCATTGATGAGTCAGGTGTTCCTGCGTCCCCTCCCAGAGCTTATGGAAGCTTCAGATGCTAAAGTAGGCCCAGTTTGCGCCTCATCCTCAAGCCAAGCTATGCATTCGCCAGAAAGGGCGCAACTGAAATTGAGAGCAGGAGCCAGAAGTTCTCTTGTCCTCCATCCAGTGGGATATCGAGCTAGTTGTGAACCTAGGATTGGAAATGGAGCCGGGTACTCTATCCCCTCTTCTGGGTAGGTCTGGTCGTGTCTACACTGACGCCTAAACCGGAATGGAAAGTAGAAGACACAATGTGTCGAGTTAATCAACTGAATGCCAGGTTGTCGAGACATGCTATAGCTCATCTCAGATAGTTCAAACCAGGGGCAACTCCAATAAATGTCGACAACAGATTTGTGGCACATCCAATGGCACCACCACTCCTCGTTTGGGAAATCAACTAGCCATGGGCGAAAGAAAGAACCTCGTGCTGAATATGTAGGGCAAGAGTCCACTACTTTTAACCTGTCCACGAGCCATATCTGGGAAGGGATGAAAAATAAGAGAGATTAAAGAATATAGAGATATATGTGGAGAGAAAAAGTAAGAAAGGGTTTTAGAAAGAAAAACAGAGCTTGAGGGCCGAGTGATGTGAGAAACACATGTGAGCAGGATGGGAAACATACCTGCAAAAGTAGTGGACTTCATGCGAACTTGGTTGTCTCTCGGCGATAGAAGGCATCCAAGCCCATCAAAGTCTCGGCTAGTGTCAAGCCAATGCAGCTCTTGCCCTCTTTCAAGCCTTCAGCTACTTCGATCAAGCAAATGCTAGACCTTCCGAAGCCAAGGGCAAGTAGGAAATGAGCCAACATCTACAAGCACAGGGCATGCTGCCAAAAACTTTGCCAAAGACGGTTGCCGCGGTCGCCGACGTCAGAAAATCGATGAATCAAACTGGGAATATCCAACTCCCCGTTGTGAACCAAAGATCGGACATTGTGTAAAGTGAGCCAGCACATTCTTCCTAGAGCGGGATGTGACCAAAATGGGACTGGGGCAAGATTTCCTCATAATGCCGGGATTCCATCAAAACTTGGAATTCTTCAATTGTCGGACATATCTCTTGTCTCCCAAAGCTAAAAACATGTGTAACTGGGTTCCAACATCTAACTACGGCGTGGAGGCATGAAAAACACAGCGGGGTACGACTCAGCGGGAATAGTGCATTTATCCCGAAACCTCAGAAGTTCACCTTCTCCAAGCCATCTAAAGCTGCAATCCAATTTGAGAGCTTTTCGGCAAAGAATGGCTTCATTCGTAGCAAAAATAGAGATGGAATGAAGAAACCACGAAGCTGGAGCTTTTATAGAAGATAAAGTAGTGAATGGAGGACAGGTGTCAACGTTTCGGAGATTCTGCACATTGATGGCCAGTAGGGCTTATTGATGGCCAGCAGAGGCTCATCAATGGCCGGCAGGGGTACATTGATGGCCGACAGGCCATCCTTTATAGTCGCCAGCCTCCATTTTCTGCCCACTGTCCTCCTTTGTGAAGATCCAGTTACATGTAGTAGTTGTATTCTGCTATTCGCGTCTTTTGAGGTCTTGTTTAGAGTTTCTTTGGACTTGAGCATGTTCTTTTGAGTTGTATCTGTTTGGTTTTACTTATTGAGTTGTATTTGTGTTGTTTATAAAGTCCTTGTTTTGCTTATCAAGTTGTATTTGCATTGATTGTCGAGTTGTTGTTTTGTTTATCGAGTTGTTTTACTCTGTTTGTCTTTTCAGTTGTTGGTCGGTTCATTACCTGATTAAGAGAATGCTAATCGAATGTTCAGTTTTCAATCAAGGCCAATCTCATTTCTTTTTATGTCGTGCGATGTCGTGCGATGTTCAGAATGTAAAATACAACACTTTTTAATCAAAAGTTGTTTTCATTCCAATCATGGTCACTTTTTGTAAAAGAGTACAAGTTTTTAAAGAAATAAAACTCGTCTGAACTGTACAAAGTGCCAATACTACTAGCAAAAAGAAACTAAATCAAAACATAGATAGGTTAGCGCCAGCTATCTTAGGCTCGAGAGGCCCTCTTCGTCCTCTTCCTCGGTGGAGCGAACTCTGAAGCACTGTCTCCATTGGCGCCACTGTTCGAATCTGAATTAGAGTCTGAATCGGAGCCCTCTGTAGCCTCACTACTAGCAGAATCTGAGCCAGCGTCGTCGTCTCCATCCTCAGATGACTCTGAGTGTAGACTCGCTGCTTCCCCATCCTCGCTTGTCTCATCATTATCGTTGCTTAAGATGGGCTCTGAAGGGCCACTCCCGTCGCCGCCGCCGCCCCTAGCTTTGCCTCGGCTGCGTACCTGAGCCTGTCTCCCTCTTCTCCCTGCTGTTGGAGGAGGTGCTGAAGGTCTTGCTATGGCTGTTGCTGCTACTGTTGGTAAAGGTAGGACTTGAAAAGGCAGTCGGTATATGTCAGCCACAGTATGTGTATCAGAAAGTGGTGTGCAGAATAGGTACATGCAGAGTATGAAAGCAATGTGAGAATGCAGCGTGTCAGATGTGATCTATACATGCAGTGTATCAGTGCAGGGTGAAGAAGTGTTCAGTTGAAATGCCAGTTTCAGTATATCAGCATAGATTTGAAGATCGAAATGCAAGAAAACTGAAAATTTTTACCTTAATGCCATGGAAGTCGAGTATTGACTCCCTTCTCAAGATCATGCCCTCAAATGAGGCCAACATCTCGAGTAACCCCTCAACGTACTCGGTGGAGGGCTGCAAATGCAATTTCAAATGATCAGTATCTGGAATGAATGAATGTCTGAGTATCTAAGTAAGAATGTAAAATGAAATGAAAACTGAAGTGCACACCAGAGGCGCATCAGTCGCCCTGATGTATTTGTGGCTAGGCAACGGAGGCTTGATTGGAATCTAGTAAACCACTCCAAAGTACCGCTAACTTGTCAGCTCGGTCGGAAGCTCCGGCCAACCAGGCCTCCGTTTTGCCTGGGGAATCCCTTTGTTACGGGTTATGCTCGCCCGACTCGCTCTACGTGTCACCCTCACGGTAGGAGCTCACACTCCCTCGCCCCCGTGAACGCCGATTAGAGGCGGCATTTGGTGTGTCTGGATGAAGGTCACACAATCGCCCTCTACATGGAAGTAATCCGCCTCCAGCCCTACCATGAACTGGATCACCTCTTAGGCAGACAGTCTGTGTGTCGCTCTCATGGACATTGGAGACGCCATCAGGATGAATGGAGCAGGCAAGCCCAAAGTCTGGCGCCTGAAGCACTTGCTCAAGAACTAGGCGCCACAAATCGAGCCCTCAAGAAGAATGTGATGGTGGGTGACGACCCGAGCTGTATCACATTGGGCTCGAAGCCCTGACGGTGTCTCGACCCAGGGCTGCCATGTGATCTGAAATAGAAATGAACAGATGATTAGTTGCTGTTAATCGTTAATGTGTGGATTCAAATGGTTGAAAAGTAAGATGGCTTTGTTATTGGGTTACCTCATGCGCCGCGACCACATCAAAATACTGGCGGAAAAACATGAAGTTTTCTCGGGTCCTATGGCGGAACAGGCCGTCGTATACCTGGGAAAACGGGACTGTCATTGGGACCTCCTCTATAGGCTCTAGAGCAAGAGCCGGGAAGTATGCGTACACCTATAGCTGCAGGGGAAGTGCGATGATATGCAATCAATAGAGCATGAACAAATGTAGAAAATGCAAAGCAGAAAGCATATAGTGCATGAGTAGGTACAGAAAATGCAGAGCAGAAAGTACATGTGTTGAACAAATGTAAAGCAAGAAATGTAAAGCAAGAAATGTTAAGCAAAAAATGTAAAGCGAAAAGGGGAAACTAAGCTGTGTACCTCATAAGCGCGCCAGTAGCCTCCAATCAAGCTCCAATTCATGCAAGAAGTCGAGCTCATGTATTCGTACAAAGTGGTGAGGCCGGCTCCGCCTCAATCATAGAACTGAACTTGATAGAGCACTACTAAGGTGCTTAGCAAATATAGGCCCACGGTATTCCACCTGTTCGAAAACAAGGTGGTACCAAAAAGGAACATGAGGAAACCTCTGGCATACTACTCTGTCACCTCGACCGTCTCGGGCTCAGTCCCTCTGAAATGCTCCTCAAACCAGCTGTACCGGACCATGCCTACCCGTAGTGTCGATGGATGTGCTCCTAGCAGCGCGATCCATACTGCCTCCCACTCTCCTATATCAAGGTCAAGAGGGATTGGATCACCCCCTACGGCCAAGCCAGTGATCATGGCAAAGTCGTAAGGGGTCATCGTCATCTCCCCTGTGGTGGAAAAGTGGAAGGAGTTAGTGGTGTCCCACCACCTCTCCATTAGAGCCCCTAAGAAAGGACGGCTCACTACAACTCGAGTCAGGTTGGAGCCGAAGATACCAAAGCCTGTCTCATCAATAATGTTGCGAACCCCAGTTGGGAGCTCACCGTACCAATCTCGAGTGGTCGTCATGCCATAGCCTCTGAAGGAGCGGGATCCGTCATGTGATAATGCATAAAATGCAATCAAATCAGGTAATGAAAGTACAATTGAATACAAATCAGTGATGACAGTGCAGTTAGATCAAGGCATTTTATGAAATCATATCAAAATAGTGCAAGAAATGCAACTAGTCAAGGGTAGTACTGCAGAAAAACAGTTTTCGTACCTCTACAGCAATGGCCGACAAATGAGACGTTGGCTCTTTCAGTAGGAGGTCATCTGGCACGTCCTCAGCAAAGTCAGTAAAGGATTTGATGCCTCCAGTGGTGGGTACTATGTACATCTGAGGATGGTACCTCGCTGGATCGAAAGGGGATATGCTTAGTGGTAATAGCTCCGGCTCGGCCTTAAAGTCTACCTCAAAATCTACTGGAGGAAGCTTGGGGAGAGCCTTGTCATGAGGAACATCATCCGCTATCTGAAATAGGTGCAAAATGAGCAAAAATGAGAAAAAATGAAGGAAATGAGTGAAACTTAGAAAAAGTCAACCCTAGGAGAGAGAAAAAGTCAAAGAAAGTCAAAGTCGGGAAAAGTGCACAAACCTTGAGAGAAACTTGAGGGGAATGAGCCTAGAATGGTGGAAATGAGGAAAGAAGTGTCGAAATCAAATTCTGATCGGTTCAAAGTGAAGAGAACTAGGAGGATTTAGCGAATAAAGTTTGTATAGGATGTTGGAAAACTTATAGAAAGCGTGGATCTAGAGAGAAGGAGCACCTAGAGAGAGAGGGAAGTGATTTTCGTGCAAAGGTTTGTGGGGAAATGAAGTTTGGAGTTGTGTACTTAAAGACCCAAGAGTGAAAAGTCCAAATTGCCCAAATCTGCCATCGATGGCCGGTAGTGGTACACTGGTGGCCGGCAGGTGGCCGGCGGCTCCTTCTAGTGGCCGGCAGGTTTCCATAGGCCTCCCCCGCATCCCTAGCTCTGTTTTGTGTCCTTGGATTCCAAGAAATGCAAGGGGGTGTGCAGAGTTTGATTCAGAATTGCGTTTCCAGTGCGTGATGGTCATCATTCATCAACATAAATAAGGTTTATCCTTTTTAACATATTGCAACTCTTCCGAGAGGTAAATTGGAAGTTGCCTTTGAGTTGTCTTTATCAAACACGCTTTTGTTGTTGCATAGAATGTGCATTTTTTTAATTTTTTTTTTCCCGTTGCATAGAACATGCATTTTGAATTGTTGCATAGAACATGCATCTTCTTGTTTGCATAGAGTACGCAGGTGTTGCATTGAATATGCCTTGTTGATTATTTTGCATAGAACATGTTCTCGCTTGTGCTGCATAGAATATGCTTCTGTTTTGTTTCTTGCATGTTGTGCATAAAACATACCTCTAATATTGTGTCACGGTTATTCGTCTCGCATGAAACATGCATTTGTATTGTATTGTACCTATCGAGTTTCTTTCTCAGGCAGGCATGATATTGTATGTATGGTTCATTCAGAGAATTTCGGGTAAGATCATTCTTGTCCCTTGGACTCCTTGTTGGTTAGAAACATTCAGGTACGCCCGGTGTTTACACCGACTCCTTGTTGGTTAGAAACATTTGGGTACGCCTGATGTTTACATCAACACCTTGTTTTGGTTAGAAACATTGGGACGTGTGCCTGATGTTTATACCACCCCTCGGTTAGAAGCGTTTGGAACGTGTTCCAACGCTTATACCACCTTTTTGGTTAGAAAAATTGGGACGTGTGCCTGATGTTTATACCACCCCCCGGTTAAAAGCGTTTGGAACATGTTCCGACACTTATACCACCTCTTTGGTTAGAAACATTGGGACGTGTGCCTGATGTTTATACCACTCCCCAGTTAGAAGTGTTTAGAACGTGTTCCGATGCTTATACCACCTTGTTTTGGTTAGAAACATTGGGACGTGCTTCGATGTTTATACCACCCTCTTGTGTTTGCACCCATCCTTTTCTCCTCTCGTCTGCGACGCGTTAGGACGCTACACTTTAGAAACACGTGGGCAAGTCCCGGTGTTTACCTCATCCCTTCTTTCCTTATGTGTGCAGTGCGTCGGAATCTTGTTTGAGACTTCGAGTGTGCCCGACAGTTGCTCTTAGCCTTTTTTTGCATAAGGCGCAATTAAGATTGCATAATTTTCTTACATCCTTTATGCATGAAATGCGGCTCGGCTTGTGATTCTCATACGTGACGCGTTTATTTGCTTACTTCTTCTCATGTATGAGATTACTGTACCTCACCGGTTTGCTTAAAATGTGGCATTTTCCTTGCATAACACTTGCATATAAATGCTTCCTTACAGTCTCATTGCATGATCATAAGTTATACGCTTGCATTGTGCATATCATTTGCATTTTGCCCTAGCCTGCGGGCGCCACTATGTATTGTTATCTTGAATGTTTGTCTAAGTTTTGCAGCCTTATCAAAATGGATCATCTCAGGGCTTTGACATTCACTCACGTCATTTTATGACTTTGAGTTCGGTAAAAGAGGGGCAACTGTAGACACCCCATTTTTTACCGTCCTCAAGACTTGGATGTTCTTGCAGGTATATCCTATGATGAGTGTTATTGCTCGTCGAGCGCTCGAAATCCACGGCGGAACGCCACAGGTTTGAGCTTTCAAAACCCTGCATCAATTCTGTCTCATTTTTTGACCATGTTTAGGTCCTTTCAACATGATGTTTTTAATGCACTGCCAGCCATGTTTGGGCATTGCCGGCCATGGATTTTGTCCTGCCGGCCATTGTAGACGGCGCCCTTGGGCTTCACTCTACAGTTCGGACTCCCTTTTTGTGTTGCGGTTCTAAATCTGAACCAAAGAGTCCAAATCCGACAAATCGTTTTGAAGAAAAACAGATTTTGAAAAAGTAGTGCCAAACATGGACTGCTTTGCCAGATTATAGAGTCGCCACCTAAATATTTTAAAATGGGAAATTTAGGAAACCCTGACTCAGTGCCAAAGGCCACATGTCCGTCATCACCAAAGTGGTCTTGGCTCGGGAGCTTGGGTACGATCGGGGAAGGTCAGCTATGAGCACCCCCTTTCGCCCGGTCCGAAGACCGACCTCTACTAACCGTGATATCCGTTTTTTAAAACATTACATGCTCTTATCCCAATTATTAGCCTAGAATTATTATGTTATGCGCACAGCAAACAAGTATAGACTAGATCGCGTAATTTGGAAATAAACATTGCATATCCGTTTGTTTTGAAAATGCTTTGTAATTTGCTACTCGCAAGTAGGCTAAAACACGGATTTCAATGAGTTTTCCCAACTCAAGCAATCCAACCTCCACCCACAGGCATTCAAACAGTTTATCTCACATAAGCACTTAGCCGCATGGTAAGCATACTGTCATGGCAACATTCACACGCATGTGGTATGCTAAAGCGTAAAATACTTACATCGTACTCCGTGCCAAAACAATAAACTAGTTAGCAAACATGCATGTCCCTAGGTCATGTTAAGTGGCTAATGCAACACAGGCAAGGATGCAATTTAGAGTAGGCTCGGCTAACCCTAAAGATGGCATATGGAATGCACTTTATTCGATGCACGTATTCAATTTGGAATTGAAAATACAATGCAGTTTGTATGATGTACCGAGCTCGATGCATGTCAACAAATGCATGGATGCACGCATGCATAGCATAAGGTATGCTAAAATAAATGTGCCCTAATACTAACTATTAAAAGCAGGTAAGTAAAATGGAGAAAGAAATGGGGGTTGGAAGACATACACCCACTCACGCACGCTTATTACAATTACGCCCTCGCTCGGAGGGACCGAAAGAATAATATAAATTAATTAGCTACGCAAGCTAACTAAATATTACAAATTCACTAAATTAATTAACAAATTAACTAAGTTAATTAAAGCAGTAAATGCCTCGGGAAGAGGGCCAGATGCATCGCGTGCCCGGGACTCGCTCGGAATCGCATTGCCATGCATGATTGCCTCTGTTTTCCTTGCTTCCTTCCTCTGAAGACTACCAAAGTCTCAGGAATACTTCTTTGGGCACTGGAGATCACCACCGGCTGGGGTAGGACACCACCGGCTGAAGGATGTGGCCACCGGCACTGAATTCATCCATCGGCTGCCAATTGACTGCCGGTCGGCACTAAACAGTGCCGGTCGACACAAAATGCCTGCAAAACCTGCAACTCACAACAGCAGAGGACACAACTTGCATGGCAATGTAATTCAAAGCATGTATGCACCAAACACACTCCTTATCATGTTTTTGACTCAAATGAAGGTGTGCCTCGATTCTCGGACCACCAATCACGCATTTCGACGCATGATGGCCCAAAGAACCAAGAGTGCAATTTTGATTTCAAATGCATGCAATGCGAACAAACAAACAAGGGTGCCAAACCTCCATCATACTTCACTTCAAGAGGCTTAGCATGCATTCTAATATGATGCAATCCTAGACATATTAACTAGTATGCAAAATGGGCAATGCAAGTAAGCAAAACATGCTAGGTGCACAGCCTAAGCAAGGAAGCATATGGACTAAGCAAGGGGGTGGACTCAAACATGGATTAGACAGCTCCAAATAGGCCTAAAACCATTGGCCAAAATGCTAAATCATGAGGGCCAAACGCACATGCACACATGCACAAGTTAAGGCACCAACACTTAAGCATAATAAACAACATTCAAGCACACTTGAAATGAGTTAAACATGGACTACTAGCATGCATGGAAAGCTCTGAAAATCATGTAAAACATGGTGCCAAATCATGCAACAAAGCAAGCTAAACATGCAACAAATGGCCCAAGTCTTCGAAGCAAGCCAATGAGGCATTGAACTACACTTATGCAAGGCAATTATGGCATGCATTAAACAACTAAAAACAGGTTTTTAGCATGTTAAAACAAAGCCAAATGGCTACTTAGATGGCATCTAAGAGGCTTGAAATTAAAGGCATGCATTAAGGCTAAAACATGGAGCATGCAACACATGCTTTCAAAGCATTAAAGAGGCAACTAAGGTAAGCATACAAGCACACCAAAGGGTCTGAAATGATATGCTAAATGGTTCCAAACCATTGAAATGATGCAAGCAAGGCATGCTACACATGCATACTCAAAGGCTAGCAAGCCTAAAATGCAAAGGGGCTATATAATGCATGCCAAGATCAACCCAACGACTATGGACAGAGCTAAAACATGTCAAAATAAGCACAAAACATTCACAAATCTAAGCCTAAAACATGCTCAAATTAGGGCTAACAACCTAGGCATGTTAAGGGACTAAAGAGGCATTACAAAGCAACCATGCAAAACATGCAAGGAGTATTAAAACCAACACATAGCAATGTCATATTAGGGCATAATAAACATAAAATACAGCCAAGACATGCTCAACAAACAACCAAACACTAGCTCCCTCAAGAGGCCAAATCTTGCCCTTTTCAAGGACATCAAGGAGAGGGGGTGGCCCTCTCCTTCTTGAGACTCTAAGGCATCATCTCCACCACTGAAATCCCTCAAGATTTCAGTGGTGAAGAGATCCTAACACCAAAGTCTCGGATCTCTCACAAAATGGCACAAAAAGTGGCCTTTTTAAGGTCTAAGGGTGGTCAAACCTACCCAAACCACCAAACACTCTTAACAAACAATAAAGAGGGCTTGAAAACAGAACTTTTATGTGTTAAACACTAAGCACAAAAACAGTTCTAAGCTATGCAAAAATGGAATGCAAGAATGGGGGGAAAAGGGAGAGTTTCTTACCCTTGATGATCAACTCCAACAATGGTGACCTTGATGCCTCTTTAAGCTTCAAACCAGCCAAGAACACCAAGAACAAGCCCTTAGCACCTCAGTTCCAAGAGGAAGGTGAAACACTAGGTGTTGGTGAGCAATAGTAAGTCACAAACACCTAGTGTACAAAACAAGAGAGAAAGAGAGAGATAGGATAGATACACAAAACCTAACCTAAAACCAGAGCTTCTCCCTCTCCTAAAATGTCTAACTCTCCAATTTTTCTAACCCTTGAGCCAAGAGAAGAGAGCTTCTCCTTATAGGCAACAAAGCTTACAAGCTAAGTCACCAAAGGGGCTCATCCCTCCATACACGTGTATGGAGGGGAAACTAATGCAAAACAGCTGCCTTAAAATATCTCATAAAGCAACTGAACAGTAGTCGGCAGGGCAAAATGGTCATTTTGCCAAAAAGAGTGCCGACCGGCACAAAATAGTGCCGACCGGCACAATATAGTGCCGATTGCAACATCTACCAGCCGGTGGCCTCTAGCCACTGCCGGTGGTGTGTGGAGATGCCTCATAAGGCATTCCCTGCCCCTCCAAGGCAAAGCACAAGTGTTTGGTGCAAAACCAGACACAAAACGGTCAAGTTCAGAGGTCCTGAGGCAAGGCGCGTAGCCGAGAACTCCGGGAACTCCAAACGAACACGAACATGGATAATCACCGAGTGTTCAAGCGGTGACGTCCAAGTCTTGAGGACGATCAAAAATGGGGTGTCTACAGTTGCTTCTCTTTGACAGAACTCGAAAGTCATAACAATGACGGGAGTGAATGTCAAAGCCCAGAGACGACCCATTTTTGACAAGGCCGAAAACTTGGACAAGCATGCAAGACAAACAAGGTATGCGCCCGAAGGCAGGGGCAAAATGCAAGACGATGCAAGAAGCCAAGCATAACTTATGATCATGCAAAGAAAGCTGTAATGAAGCACGGGTGCAACAGTTGTAAGCTAGCAAACGCCAATCTATACTACAATGCAGGAAGGGTGTAAGAGAATTATGCAATTCTCAAACGTCTCACTCGGAGGATACAATACCTGTGCGGCTCGTCCGGTTGCACCGGCCTCAAATGAGCCGTACATACAATATCGTGCCTGCAAAGAAAGCAAACTTAACAGGTACAATATTGTTAGCCATATGCATGGCAATGCGAAATGCAAAATGATATGCAATATATACAAAATGATGTATGAATAATACAAATGATATGTAGTGCAATTGAAACAATGCAAACTACATGCAAAGCAATTGAATCATGATTCAATCATGAGCAGTTCGAAACCACACATATGTCAAGTAGATTGATGGAAGTAACGAGTCCGTCTACCATAGAACGATGTCTGAACTATGAGTGATGTAGACGGACACAAGAACAAGTATTGGGTGGAATGACATAAGTGGGGTGACAACCCGCTAAGGAAAGAACAATGATCCAAATGCCGGATGCAACGATTATACTACAATGCAATATGTGATTATAGCGCGCGGGCCAAATCGTATCTCGCTTAGGAAAGGGATGCACACATACAAGCCATGTCTAACACGGAAAAGGTGCCGCAACCTCAAACCAAGTTCATCAAGGAATAGGCGCGATGCACATGAACCATGCTTCAACGTGAAAAGTAAGGGCACATACCAGACCAAGTTCAACAAGGAAAGGCGCAAGCCATAGATGGAAGATGATGTAGTGAATGCATGCAACTAAAATGCAATAGAAATGGATATTTACAGAAAATGCATGACATATGCACTATACTACAATGATGATGTATGACGTATGCATGTGTTTTTTTTTTTTGGATTTTTTTTTGAAATGCATGACATATGCAATATATTACAGTGATGCATGACAATGCACGTGTTTTTACAATGATGCATGACAAATGCTCGTGTGTTTTTGTATTTTTGAATTTTTTGAAATGTATGACATATGTGATAGTATTAATGATGATGCATGACAATGCAATATGATGCAATGGCTGCGATTGCAGTTTTCCCTATCTTACCAACAGGGCGATATACTAGGTTGGTTCGGTATCCAGGATTAAGGCGTAAACATGCCGCCTCAACCTATGGGGTTTCCATACAGATTTCAAGCCGAAGGTACACCCCCTGGGTATTTAAACCAGACTTTAGTCTCGGAAGTCCCGAACCTTTGCGTTCTAGGCATAAGCCGTTCAAACTCTAGTTTTCACCGTCTCCATTGGTCTTCTAGGAACTCACCGCCAACACAGACAGGTGGCTTTACTAGACCACCGAAAGTCGTTCGGGCACGACAAACACCGAAGGAGTTGCACCTTCAGAGGATTTAAGGTCTCCTAGACCGGGATGCAAATATGGTGAAGGTTTCGCACCCTCCAAGAATTTAAGGTCTCCTAGACCGTGCATATTTAAGGTCTCGTCAGACCCCGGAGGGCAACTGATGAGGTGCGCGAAACAACGCGATGGAATGCATGCCAAATGCAATGAGCTGCGCAAAACAACGCGATGGAATGCATGCCAAATGCAATGAGGTGCACCTTAATGCACCGAAGGTCTTGCACCTCCCGAGGATTTAAGGTCTCCTAGACCGCGCGTGTTTAAGGTCTCGCCAGACCCGGGGGGAACAACTGATGAGGTGCGCGAAATAGCGCGATGGAACGCATGCCAAATGCAATGAGGTGCACGCCTTAATGCACCGAAGGTCTTGCACCTCCCGAGGATTTAAGGTCTCCTAGACCGCGCACATATGGTGAAGGTTTCGCACCCTCCAAGGATTTAAGGTCTCCTAGACCGTACGTGTTTAAGGTCTCGTCAAACCCGGGCAACAATGAGGTAACGCACATGGGATGCGTATGCCAACACAAATGAGAAATGGAATGCAAAACGAGGCACACGTACCTCGAGATGCAATGAAATGCAAAATGAGGCAAAATCAGTGCGACACGCATGCCACACTAAATGCAAAACAATGCAGGTGGAAGATGCCCGACAGCGTGATGCCATGTACTGAAGTAGTGCGATGAACGCATGCAGCGCACACAGGGTAACTTTTGAATCTTTATAAACGACAAAAGGATACAAAAAGGATACAGTCTTTGCCTGAATTTGAGTGTTACGCACAGTAAACACAGTCCGAAGTCAAAACGGAGGCCGGTTGAGCATCGGGGGTGCATTTTCTTGCACTTTATTGCGCTATGAAGACCAACAACTCCTCACTTGGCCTAAACAATGCTGTAGGAACATCACCGGCTGAAAGGGGAGGTCACCGGCTGGCCACCGGCTGCAGAAAATACTCATCGGCACAATATTGTGCCAACCGGCACAAAATAGTGCCGACCGGCCAAAAATGCCTGATCGGGGGCAGTTTTGCCATTTTGCTTCGGGTCTTTTAAAATAGGGTTTCTAAACCCTATTTCTTCATTCCTTGACCGTCGAAAATCACCCCTCTCTCTCTCTCTAGAGTGTTCTTTTCTCATTTTTCGCCGTTTTCTTCGCGTTCTAAGCCCATTTCATTGTCGGATTCGCGTAGTTCATCGCGTTTCGGACACTTTCAACCGAACAAAATCTCATTTCGGTGCATCCCTTGCCATTTCCTCCTTTTCGGGACTTGTTCCCCTCAATTTCATCTTCCTTTCCGTGCCTTTTCACCTTCCGGCTTTTCCGGCCATTTCCGGCCCTCTCGGGGTTGACCTTCTCGGTTGACTTTTCATATTCCGGCTTTTCTGGCCATTTTCTCACCACCATTGCCATGGCTGACGACATTCCACATGTCGGGACTCCTCCGGACCATGAGATGGACCCCGGGGTCGAGCTCCTTCCTCTGAGCGAGCGTCCTTTCGACCCGGCGACCTACCGCCCGGCGATTCACGTGCTACCACCCGATGGACTTCGCCAGTTCAGGAGTTTCGACAGGGCACTGGACCCGGAGCTTCTCCTGCGCGAGCCTGCCTCTCACCTCTCATTCGGCGCTTCCGAGGTAACCCTTTTCTCTGTTTTACTTTCTGCAATGTAGAACTGTAAACTGTCAACTGCCATAGCTGATTACAACCTTTAATTGCTTAGCTCTGATATACTATATTGTAGTTGATCGTAGACAAACTTACAACTGATATCTATTTTAGGACCGACAAGTGCACACACACTGCACTATCCTTAATCACCCATATACACGGCACACCGTATTTCACTGCAAACTCACCGATACCCGGTACTTATTCGAATCTGAAAACCTGCACACATGCTAGATTTATACCGAATTGAACCACTCAAACACGCTGACGCATCACACGCTGTAGTTCACTGTAGGCACACAGGCACCTGATATCTATTAGAATCTGAAAACGTGCACACATGCACCATACCTGTATGCTGACTCTCACAAACACACTGACACATTACAGGCCGTAGTCCACCGTAGTACACTGAAACCCGGTATCTGCTTGGATCTGAAAAACTTGCACGCATGCTAGACTTGTATCGATTTTTAACATGTTTTCTCAGAACTGTACATTTCATATCGCTTTGCAACCATTGTTTGAAAACAGGGAGATTCTCATACCATCCGCGGGTCTGGGAATGTCGCGGCCCGAGATTGGTACTTGGAGCTTCCCGAGGCGATTCGACGCATCCTGGACGATGCGGGCTTCAGTTCTTTCTGCAGGGGTCTGACCCGGCTTACTGCCTGCAGGCCTCTTCTAGCTGCCCTGGCAGAGAGGTGGTGGGACACCACCGACTCGTTCCACCTATCGGCAGCGGGAGACATGACGATGACTCCCTACGACTTCTCGGTGCTCACCGGCATCAGGGTAGGGGGTGATCCGATCCCCTTCGACACCGATATGGACGAGTGGACCGCCGCTTAGATCCACTTGCTTGGTGCGGCTCCACCTCTCGCGCGTCCCGACTTTGTCCGGTATTCTTGGTTTGAGGTGCAGTTTCGGGTGCAGCCTCTTCTTGTTGACGCAGCTCCGATGACTCAGGAGGCCGTGGATCAGTATGCGCGCGGCTTTTTGATGTTCTTGCTAGGGACAACCCTCTTCGCCGACCGGGCGAACACAGTGCCCCTCTGTCTTCTCAGCGCGCTGGTGGATGTCCGGGACATCTTGCGTTATGACTGGGGTGGTGCGGCTCTGGCCACCCTCTACGGCTATATGAGCTCAGTCTCCCGCGGCAGCGGACAGTTGCTCGGGGGCTACTGGCGAGCTTGGGAGATAGGTCTTCTTCTCTTCTTTACATTTCTGTTATGTACTTTCTGTACTCTGTACACTGCACACACTGTAGTCTGTTTCACACGGACTGTATACTATACACACGGCACACATATACTCTGCTCTACACTGTCTGCACACTGTTCACACTGTACACTCTGCTCAACACTGCACAACATACGGCTCTGTTATTTCATGCTTTATTTTGTATTCTGCTTTATGTGATAAATGTTCAGGCATCTGTCTTGCAGTTGTGGGTTTATGCCTACTTCCTTAGGCTCGCTCCCGTGCCTGATGCGGAGACCTCTCTGGTCATCCCGTTCTCACGCCGCTTCGACGGGAGGTGCACCCGGAGGCCGCGGGAGACATT
Source organism: Camellia oleifera (assembly GCA_022316695.1). Lineage (NCBI taxonomy): Eukaryota > Viridiplantae > Streptophyta > Magnoliopsida > Ericales > Theaceae > Camellia > Camellia oleifera. Next base: position 92,715,594 of record CM039309.1, read on the forward strand.
CAGCTTCTTCCGCCGTTACTTCGACACCATCACCCCTGCCGAGGTATGTTTTATTTGCAGTTCGTTTAAGCTTCACTTTTCCACTGTATATTTGAAATACCAGTAGGTAACAAACTGTATTTCAATTTCAAATCACCTGGTAGCCGTGGGCTCCTCTGCCAGCGATGGTGCGGGATCGGTTTGCCGGCGCTGTTGAGACCTCGCGTTACCGGATTTTGCTGGAGGGCCCGGTCTGTCGGGCTTGGTACCTAGGCGAGCGCTTCTTGCGTCAGACCTTAGGGTTACCTGAGCAGATGGTCCCGGTGCATCCTCCTGAGCATATGAGGGACACCGAGCGTTTCACCGCTGAGCAGATGGCGGACTACACCATCGGCTGGGAGGCGGACGGCTTCAGAGGCGAGGGCGATTACTCAGAGTACGTCCGAACCTTCATCATGCGGCCGCTGAGTGGTGGTCGCCGAGCTGAGAGAGAGAGACCTGCGGCGCCGGCGGCTAAGGCAGAGGTGGGAGCAGGAGTGGGATCGTCACAGAGAGCTCGAGCTCGTGGCAGGAGGGGAGTGCAGAGGGGACGAGGGACGGGCTGGCCCGCTCTGCCTACCATGCTGACATACAGGGGGCAGAGTGGGGAGACCTACCAGATCCCTTTTGCTCCTCCCCCGGCTGGTCATGAGTTTGTCAGTATCCCCGACTTGCCTCCGGTATGTATTACTGCATTTCTGTACAATCATTTCATTTTAGTTTATTTGATATTCCACAGAATATTTGATGCATCCGATACTTTTTGCAGGCTTCCTCCGAGTACACCCGGCAGTCATTGGAGCTGAATGCCTCCATGGCGGGGATGTTGCAGCGGACCTTTGAGTTCCTAGCCTTTTATGGCCTTCCGGTATGTTCTCTCTGACATAGCTTCAAACCATATACAAACTGCCTCGCATAATTTGATGCATAACACAACACCTGATACCCAGCCCTCACGGCGCTTGATATACTGTATTCATATACTGCACTCTGCACTGATAAACTGCTCACGGTATTCCAATACTGTATTCATACACTGCATTCTGCACTGATAAACTGCTCACGGCATTTAAACAATGTATTCATACACTGCATTCTGCACTGATAAACTGCTCACGGCATTCAAACACTGTATTCTCTGTATTGATAAACTGCTTCATGTATACTGATGCATTTGCCTTTTGTACTTTTCAGCCTCCCTTCCCGATTCCTCCCGTGGGTGGCGGCGTTCCATCTGGACCTCCCATTATCTCTAGCTACTTAAGTTCTTGGAAAGGCTAGCCATGAAAGTGAAGGGTTCGACTATGGGAAAAGAATTGTTTGTAATCACCTGTGACTCCAGTTCTAAGATTAGAGAGTGGTCCATTGATTGTTTTAACACTTCTTGAGTTGGTCGACTCCTTTTTGGATCAGTAAAAGTGTGTGGGAAATGAATATCTCTTTAAAAAAATTGAAAATCATCATCATTTCAACTCTTTCAATTGGGTTTCCTATGTTTTAAGTTCAATACCGTCAACTATGCATGAACTTCAGCACTGAAAGAAACAGTTGTTTCTAAACATAAGTTCCGGCAACATAAAGTCACCGAGTATTACAAAATTGAAAACAGAATTCAACCGAGTGTGCTAGCCATTGCTGAATCAAGACTACTCATTGTTTGTTTTTTTGTGTTTTTTATGTTTTTTTTTTTTAGGTACTCTAAAAAAAGAATTGTTTTTCTCGTACCAAGATTACACAAATATATATATATATATTGTTATATATAATCTAACAACAGTTGGCCATGTAAATGCAGAACACAGTGATGCTTATTGCTGACTACTATGAAACTTACGTTCAAGTTGTAGCACTAGTAGCAGAGGGAAGAGTTCCTATTCAAAAGGGAGAAAATACAAAAATCGAGTACAGAACAATTCCTATTGGGTCGATTTGGGGTAGCAGAGAGAAGAGTTCCTATTCGAATAGGAGAAAATACAAAAAAAGAGTAGAGAACAGTTCCGATTAGGTCGATTTGGGGTTGGGTGTAAAGGTATATGCGAATGAAAGAAGACAAACAAGGAGACAGAGAGACACAAAGACAGAGAAAGAGAGAGCGTGAAATAGAGGACATACCTACTTGAGGAGACAAAGGGACGGTAGTGCTAAACCTCATGGTGGTGCTTGTTTTACCCTTGCGGTTGTACTCTAGTAACAAAAAAAATTTCAAAAATAAAGTTATGAATGCACTTATGAATCAATGTTTGTGAATGATTTTTGTTCACTAAACTTAAATAAATCAGCTTGTTCTTTCAATATGATTTTTGCCCTCAAATATTTTTTTCTGTAAAACCCTAGAGCTACGGGTAAATAGAGGAAGGAAGAGACAGAGAGAGAGACAGACAAACAGAGAGAGAGGGTCTGAGATGGACAAATAGAGACGGACCGAGGGAACTTACACCTTTCGTGAACACTTACGCCTTTTTCAAAACTTTATACCTTTTGTGACACCTTACACCTTTTGTGAAAAATTACACCTTTTATGAAATAATAATTTCATAAAATTTATACCTTTTGTGAAAACAAGACTTACACGCTTTGTGAAGTCACTTACACCTTTTGTGAAAAAACATACACCTTTTTTGAAAAGTTACACCATTTGTGAAATAATTTCTTTCATAAAATTTACACATTTTCTTAAAACTTACACCTTTTTGTAAAAATACTTACACCTTTTCTCAAAAGTTACTCCTTTTGTGAAATAATTTTTTGTATAAAATTTACACCTTTTGTTGGAACTTACACCTTTTGTGAAACCAATACATAAATGTTTTGTGAAGTTAGTTACACCTTTTGTGAAAAAACATACACCTTTCTGAAAAGTAACACCTTTTGTGAAATTATTTCTATCATAAAATTTACACATTATCTTAAAACTTACACCTTGTCTGAAAACGTACACCTTTTCGTAGAAATACTTAGACCCTTTCTGAAAAGTTACTCCTTTTATGAAATAATTTTTTTATAAAATTTACACATTTTGTTAGAACTTACACCTTTTGTGAAAACATGACTTACACGTTTTGTGAAATCACTTACACTTTTTGTGAAAAAACATACACCTTTTTTGAAAAGTTACACCTTTTGTAAAATAATTTCTTTCATAAAATTTACACTTTTTCTTAAAACTTACACCTTTTCTAAAAACTTACACATTTTCATAGAAATACTTACACCCTTTTTGAAAAGTTACTCATTTTGTGAAATAATTTTTTTTCATAAAATTTACACATTTTGTTGGAACTTACACCTTTTGTGAAAACAAGACTTACACATTTTGTGAAGTCACTTACACCTTTTGTGAAAAAACATACACCTTTTCTAAAAAGTTACACCTTTTGTAAAATAATTTCTTTCATAAAATTTACACATTTTTCTTAAAACTTATACCTTTTCGTGAAAATACTTAAACTTTTTCTCAAAAGTTACTCATTTTGTGAAATAATTTTTTTCATAAAATTTATACCTTTTGTTGGAACCTACACCTTTTGTGAAACCAATATGTACACGTTTTGTGAAGTTAGTTACACTTTTTGTAAAATAATTTCTTTTATAAAACTTTCACCTTTTTTGAAAACTTACACCACTTCATAGAAACACATACACATTTTCTGAAAAGTTACTCCTTTTGTGAAATAAATTTTTTTCATAAAATTTACACATTTTGTTGGAACTTACACATTTTGTGAAGTCAATTCCACCTTTTGTAAAAAAAGATACACATTTTCTGAAAAGTTACACCTTTTGTGAAATAATTTCTTTCATAAAATTTACACCTTTTATAAAAACTTACACATTTTCTGAAAATTTACACCTTTTCGTGAAAATACTTACACCTTTTCTGAAAAGTTACTCTTTTTGTGAAATAATTTTTTTTATAAAATTTACACATTTTATTGGAACTTACACCTTTTGTGAAAATAAGACTTATACGTTTTGTGAAGTCACTTACACATTTTGTGGAAAAACATTCACCTTTTCTAAAAAGTTACACCTTTTGTGAAATAATTCATTTCATAAAATTTACACATTTTCTTAAAACTTACAACTTTTCGTGGAACTACTTACACCTTTTTTGAAAAATTACTCCTTTTATGAAATAAATTTTTTCATAAAATTCACACATTTTATTGGAACTTACACCTTTTGTGAAAACAAGGCTTACACATTTTGTCAAGTCGCTTACACCTTTTGTCGAAAATATACACATTTTCTGAAAAGTTACACCTTTTGTGAAATAATTTCTTTCATAAAATTTACACATTTCCTTCAAACTTACACCTTTTCGTGGAACTAGTTATACATTTTCTGAAAAGTTACTCCTTTTGAGAAATAATTATTTTCATAAAATTTACACATTTTATTGGAATTTACACCTTTTGTGAAAACAAAACTTACACTTTTTTGTGAAATAATAAATTTTTCATAAAATTTACACCTTTTGCTAAAACTTACACATTTTCTGAAAATTTATACTTTTTCATGAAAATACTTACACCTTTTCTGAAAAGTTACTCCTTTTGTGAAATAATTTTTTTCATAAAATTTATACCGTTTGTTGAAACTTACACCTTTTGTGAAAACGAGATTTACACGTTTTGTGAAGTCACATACATCTTTTGTGAAAACACTTACACTATTTCTGAAAAGTTACACCTTTTGTGAAATAATCACTACAAGAAATTACACTTTTGGCGATCAAATTTGGCAACTAAAATTAATTCAGTCACCAAAAGTTAGCCCTTTGGCGACTAAAATTTGAATTGGTCAGCAATGTTTCATATTTTAGCTACTAAAATTTTTTAGTAGCCGTATATTACTTATTGGCGACTAAAAACACAATTAGTAGCTAAAAAATGACCCAATCAACGACTAAAAAATAGTTAGTCGTTAAAAATAGCCCAATAGGCGACTAAAATACAACTTGTAGCTAAAAAGTTACCCAATAGGCAACTGAAAATGACTTTGTCGCTAAAAAATTACCCAATAGGTGACTAAAAAAAATTTGGTCCCTAAATGTACAATCTTTAGCTACTAAAAATAATTTAGTCAGTATTAATTTACTTTTAGCGACTAAATCTTAGTCGGCAATTATAATTAAAAATTTTAAAAATTGGACTTTAAATTTTGGAGGGAAAATTAATTGGCTACCAAAGTACTTAGTCGGGAAAAATGCCTTTGTTTATTATTGGCGACTAAAAAAGTTGGCCAGGAAAGAAAATAAACTAGGGTTTAAAAAATACAATACCACACGCTCAAACTCTCTCATACGTTCGTCTGTCTCTCACTCTGTGACTCTCTCTCTCTCTCTCTCTTTCTCACTCTCTCATGCCTCTGCCCTCCTCCAGCTCTTTCTCTCTCACTTTTGTTTCCATCGTCGTCGGGTACGGGAGCATCACCACCATCGTACACGAGCACCACCACCAATCCACCATTGGAGCATTACCCCAGGTATGTCCTCTCTCTATTTTGCCCTCTCTCTATCTTTCAGTCTCTCTTCTCCTAATTTCAGCCTCTAGGGTTTTCTTCTTCCATTTACATACCTTCACACATACCCAACTCCAAATCGATCCACCCATCGCGATTGATGAATGACTGTGATTTTGGTTTTTTTTTTTTTTGATGGTTTGATGATATTGATTTATGATTTACGATATAAAAAAGTTAAGAAGACAAAGAAAAGAATTTGTATGCATATGTATATAAAATTTGAATTTCGGCATTGATTTCGACGAGATTAAAGAGGTTTTCCATAGGGAAATTGTTGAGATATAGTTGAATAATAAACCAAAGTTTAAGAAGAGCAGTTGGCAAAGGAGTTGAAGCGTTACTTACTGCTTTGTTTTGACCTTAGGATTGTGGGTTTGATGGCTGTGTTTGTTCTTGTTTATCATTTAGATTATTTTGTATTTTTTTTTTTATGCTTCTGTTGTATTTTGGTGCTTCTATTGTATTTTAGTGCTTCATTTGCTCATTTGTTTGAAAATCTAATCTAATTGAAGGTAGGTAGTGTGTGGCTTTTGACATGCTAATGAAGGAGCATTGTTTTTTTTTTTTTTTTGGGTACTTATTATGATGATGATTGAAATTGGAGGATAATAAAAGGTTGATATAGAAACATTGTAAATTAATTTCCCATGATTTGTGTGTTACACATCAAAGACTTCATCACCATCATCAATTGACTAATAATTAATGAAAGCTTGAGCTTAATAAATCAAACAGCCGAATCTAAGAAAAAATAATAATAAAAAATCAAACAGCAACATTTTATGTCACAAATGTGGCTATCATACAAAAACACTTTCATTATTAATTAAACACTCTTCGCTTCATTCCCCCATGAGCTTGCTCATAATCTAACCTAAAAACCACAAATCAAACTGCCCTACATAAGGGTGTCAACACTAAGATAACTATCTACTAGAAATGACAATAATACCTGAAAATTGGTGATATTATGTACAAATAAAAAATAATGTGTACCTAATTTTAAGGGGGGGGGGGGGAGGGAATCTCTATTTGAATTTCTATAGTTGATCTATGATTCTTTACTCAATCTTATAAAAAAAAAATTGGTTTAATGCTTCATTTGCTGTATTTTAGTGCTTCATTTGCTCATTTGTTTGAAAATCTAATTTAATTGGAGGTAGGTAGTGTGTGGCTTTTAACATGCTAATGAAGGAGCATAGTTTTGAATTTCAACATAGAATTAAACATAAGTGAAGCAGTTGGCACCACAATTGCCACCACTGGAGCTAGGAGAAGATTTAATATGGTCTTAAAGCTCTTAATGGATCCCACCACAATTGCCTTTGTCACTTCCATAATTTCCAGTGACTTTCATAATTGCCCTCAATCACCATAAACCAGTTGGCATTCATAGAAGTTTTAACATAAAATAGAAAAATGTTTCAGGGTAATTGATGAAGACAATCCTTCTTCAGTTATTTCTCTCATGTTTTATTTCTTTATTTATTTTTTGAATCTCTTGGTTTTCACATGAGACCTCAAAAATCATGGATTTATAATCCCATAATTTATTAACTTATGTGATGCTACCCCCAGATTCGTAGTCCATCACCTTCACAACCAAACTTCATATTACACTCTTAACAATTCAAAACTTAGTCGAAAAAAGGCATTTAGGAGTAAAAATTCAAAACAGCCCCCGAACCACCGTGTGACTCTCACGGACAGCTTCCCCTTAACAAATTGAAACAACCCTCGTTACTATTTACCGAATAACCACTGATTACCGTTAAACTGAAATTGATTATGACAAGTGATGGAAATAATTGAAATACTGAACTAACTGACTGAAATCTGGAACTAAATTGATTGAATATATCTGTCTAGTTGTATATCTATCTGTTGCTTGTTTGATTATCTGTTCATGTCTTTATGTTTAAACTGCTAATTGAAGGCCTTATCGGCGATCGAACCAGAAATTGATTAGTGTTTTATAATCATCATAATTTATGTGGTTTTAGGGTGTAATTATCTGGAAACTAATTAGGTATGATTACATTAGATTAAATGGTACCAAATTACATGAATTGGACTTATTTACAATTAGACCACTTAGTGGCCACTACCTTACACATTTTGAGACTTGTATACATTCAACTAAAACATTTGATCAGCCATATTTGAGAAGCTCAACCGACCAAAGAGAGAGAGGAAGTGAGGGAGTTGAATTCAACTTGTGATTTGCTTGGAAATTGAAGTGAAGTTTGCCATTTGGGCTCCTAGTCTTGTAATTGAAGCTCGAGGTAAGGAATTCAAACCTTTTGATTTTGAATTTAAGTGAGTCTTGCATGATCCATGCCAAATTGTAGAACTAAGACATGATTTAGCCTTAGATTGTTGAATTATAGCTTAATTCATGCATGCATGTTTACATCCTTGAGTTTTGATGTTGTTTTTCATGAACTTGTACATGCATGTTCATATTCTTACAATGAACCATGATTTCACCATGTTTTTGAAAGTTTTGGCTCACTAGAGCATGAGATTGACGCTTTGAATTGAGTTTAATCCATGCATGTTGCATGTTCTTCATGTTCATGAAAATTGGTTTGAAATTGAGTTTGAATTAAACACCCTTGGGCTTTGATTTCTCAAATTGAGCTTTGAATCATGTTGTTTTAAGTATTTACAAGTGTTTTCCAGGTTTTCAGCCCAAGAGGATCGAAAATTTTGCATTTAAACTTGATTTTGAGCTTGGGACTCAAATCTGGAATTTCCAGATTTTGGGCCTACGCTCGAGCGAGGAAGTCCACGCTCGAGCATACACTCTGTGATCCTGCCTTCCGCTCGAGCGAGAAAAGTGACGCTCGAGCGTGAAATGCGAGCATCTAGTACTTTGCATGAGTTCACAGTCTGCTCGAGCGAGGAAACTCATGCTCGAGCGAGGACTTGTGTCTTACGCTCGAGCGAGGGTCGAGCGTAAATTTGGAGCATCCAGTATTTTTACTGTAGCACACAGTCCGCTCGAGCGACAGAGTTCACGCTCGAGCGGAGATCCTTTGTCTGCATGTCCGCTCGAGCGTAGAAAGCCACGCTCAAGCGAAACCCCTGTTTTCAGCAAATTTTGTTAAGTGTTCAAAAGTGCATCTTTGCATCCTCTTTCCATCCTAGTCATTCCTAGGGCATATTTAAGGCATCTTAAAGAGGATATATATGTAGAACACACCGAGGCAAATTAGGGATTAAATTATTATCTTTCCCAACTGTATAGCTTAGTGTGTGTTCAATCTGTAAACTGTGTAGGGTTGGTGACTAGGGACGCGCTCTAGCTTACTGTAGCCCAGAACTCTGTGAGTAACAATTGTGTAAAGATATGTTCGAAATGATTATCTTCTGAATACTGAACTGAACTGTTTACTGAACTGATATTGTTTACTGAATGAATGTATGTCCTATATTCTGAACTGTACTGTGGCATCCTTAGCACCTACTGTTTACTGTTACTGTTATAGAGATCTCTATTGATTCCCTCGTGGAACCACTACTGTTTATGATTGATGACCATCATTACTGTTCGGTCTTTTAAGACCTACTGTTTACTGTTATGCTAATGGATGTACCACATATGACTGATTGACTGAAAAACTAAAATACTGATTTAATGAACTGTTTTCATTACTGTATGGACATTCATTCTAAACCTCTTTACGCATTATGTTATTCACTGGGCTTTAGCTCACTGCTCATATATATATGTAGGTGTACAGGCACCGGATCAAAGCTAGAGGCGTCGGGGTAAACTCTAGTTTTGTCAAGCCAACTAATGTGCCTCACTGTGAGGTTCTGAACCTGCCAAGCTATGGCATAGGGGTGTTTTTATTTCCCCGTCTGTCTCTGTACCGTTGTGTAACACTGTATAGACTGAACGTTTTGCACTGTATTGTTTATTAGGGATTAAGTCCCTATTCTGACTGGTTGTATATGATATGCATACTATTTTGTATTGTTCTGTATAAATGTATGAAAAATCTTTTGGCATACAGATTGTCACAGCTCATTGGGCATTGTTTATTTACTGTATTGGCTTCCGTCAAGCCCCTGTATTCTGTATTATTGTATTACTGTTAAGCAGGCCTTCGTTAAGCTAGGGTTACTGGCCGGTTACAATGCTAAACCCATAGGGGCGGGTTTGGGTCGTGACAGAGTGGTATCAAAGCGATACTTATCTACAAGTTATACCGCACACACGTGTCCAAATGAGCTATAGGGCGTCCTAGAAAAGCAACTAGGGCATTATATGAGCATGAAAAGTGTGTGGTTATGACATGACTGGATATATGCCAACGTGTTAAACTATTTAAGTATGCAACTATATATGCTTATAATTGTTATAACTGCTTATAGTGAAATGGATAATGCAAATGAATCTGAGTCCTCATCCACTGAGGCAAGAATGGCAAGAATGGAAAGAATGATGGAACTGATAACTACAAGATTAGAGCAACAACAGAACCAACAGCCCCCCACCTCCTCCTCCGGTACAGCCAGAATCAAATGTGAATGTGAATGATGGGGACATAATTGCTCTCACCCAGAAGTTCAGCAAACTGAAACCGCCATCCTTTCAGGGAGGCCTTGAACCGTTAAAGGCTGAAGCTTGGGTTCTTGAGACCAGAAAATTGTTTGAGGTTTTTCTATGTTCTGAGGCACATAAAGTGCTGTTGGCTACCTTTACTCTGCAAGAGGAAGCAAGAAGGTGGTGGATACTTACCCGTGATGAAAACACTGTTATGACTTGGGCTCAATTCAAAGTAGCCTTCTTTGAAAAGTACTTTCCTCAGTGTGTCAGGGACAGAAAGGTGACTGAATTTGAGCAACTGAAACAAGGCATTATGTCAGTGGCAGAATACGAGACAAAATTTACTGAACTTGCTAGATATGCACCACACATGGTGGACACCGACTATAAGAAGGCCAGGAGGTTTGAAGGCGGCCTTAATGTTGCTATACTGGATCGAATTAGTGTTTTGAAGCTACCGAGCTATGTGAATGTTCTTGGCCGGGCTTTAATGGCTGAGTCGAACATCGAAGCTGTGAAACAATCTGAATCACCGGTGTCTGAATGGCGTGGTAAAAGACAGAATTTTAAATTCAAGAAAGGCAAGCATAATCAATTGAACAAAAGACAGAATACGGGGTCAACAACTAGCCCCAGCCAATGGAGTGGTTCCATACCACCCTGTTCTGAATGTGGTAAGAATCATAAGGGAGTTTGTTATAAACTGTCTGGTGCTTGTTACAGGTGTGGCAAGGTGGGCCACATGGTTAAAGACTGCCTCTCTGCTTTGCAGACCAATAGAAAAGCTACACCAAGCGCAGCTGCATCAACTGTAGCACCGAAGCCTAACCCCAAAGCTACCGGGAAAGAGCCTATGAGGCAGGGCCGAGTGTTCGCCCTAGTGTCGAGAGACGTGCAAAATACTGAAACCGTTGTGTCAGGTATCCTCTCTATCTGTGCTCAAAATGCATATGTACTGATTGATTCGGGGTCTACACATTCTTATGTGTCGCATGCTTTTTCACGGAAATTGAATAGACCCTTAGAGCCCATGAATTATCTGTTAGCTGTATCATCACCTGTTGGGAGATCCATGACATGTGCATATATGTATCCTGCTTGTGAAATTATTGTTGGGGATATGCATCTGTTTATTGATTTACTACCATTGAACATTGATCATTTTGATGTAATATTGGGGATGAACTGGTTACAAAAATATCACGCTACTATTGACTGTGTGACAAAGCAACGTCCATCTGGGTTACCCAAATTTGTATTTAATGGGGTTGGAGTAGTACCTCCTCCGTATTTGATTTCTTCTGTGAAAGCCGTTAAATTGATTAGAAAATGGTGTAAAGGATATCTATGTTCTGTACTGACTGTATCTACTAATGATAATGTTAAAATTGATGTGAACTGTATTCCTATAGTCAGAGAATTCCTAGATGTATTTCCAGATGATCTGCCAGGGGATTTGATTGACAGGGAGATTGAGTTCACCGTTGATGTGATTCCGGGAACGCAGCCAATATCAAAGGCTCCTTAGCGAATGGCTCCAACTGAATTGAAAGAATTGAAGGTGCAACTGCAAGAACTATTGGACAAGAAATTTATCAGGCCTAGTACTTCACCATGGGGCGCACCCGTTTTGTTTGTAAAGAAGAAAGACGACTCACTGAGACTGTGCATTGATTACCGTGAACTGAACAAGGTAACTGTGAAAAATAAATACCCATTACCGTGTATTGATGATTTATTTGATCAGGTACAAGGTGCTCAAGTGTTTTCCAAGATTGATCTCAGATCGGGGTACCATCAACTGAAAGTTAAACCTGAAGACATTGATAAAATGGCTTTTAGAACGAGGTATGGACATTACGAATTTTTAGTTATGCCTTTTGGAGTTACCAATGCACCTGCAGCATTTATGGACCTCATGAATAGAATCTTTAAACCGTACCTTGATGACTTTATTGTGGTATTTATTGATGACATATTGATTTACTCCAAAAGTATAGAAGAACATGAACATCATCTGAGACTTGCCCTGCAAACCCTAAGAGAACAGAAACTATATGCTAAATTGTCTAAATGTGAGTTTTGGCTTGATCATGTTATGTTTTTGAGGCATGTTGTTAGCAAAGATGGAATTTCTGTCGACCCACAGAAAATTGAAGCTGTAGTGAACTGGCCTAGACCAACAAATGTGATAGAAGTCCGAAGCTTTTGGGATTGGCTGGATATTAAAAAAGATTTGTCAAAGATTTCTCCAAAATTGCCTTACCATTGACTCAACTGACACAGAAGGGGATATCATTTGACTGGACTGACCAAAGGGAATCAGCGTTCCAAGAGTTAAAAACTCGATTGGTGACTGCACCGGTTCTTACCTTACCTTCAGGTACGGATGGTTATACTGTATTTAGTGACGCTTCTCATGAGGGTTTGGGATGTGTTTTAATGCAGAATGGGAGAGTTATTGCTTATGCTTCCCGACAACTGAGACCACATGAAAAGAACTACCCAACCCATGATCTAGAACTTGCGGCAGTAGTGTTTGCACTAAAAATTTGGCGTCACTATCTGTATGGGGCAACATGTGAAGTATATACCGACCACAAGAGTCTGAAGTACTTCTTCACCCAGAAAGAACTGAACATGAGACAGCGGAGATGGCTAGAATTGATCAAAGATTATGACCTATAGATTATGTATCACCCGGGAAAAGCCAATACCGTTGCTGATGCATTGAGCCGAAAGTTGATTGCAAATTTAGTTTGTTTGCTCACTGGACAGAAAGAGTTGCTTTGTGACCTTGAAAAATCTGGAATTGAAGTTGTTTTGAAAGAACAAGGTGGAACAATAGCTGCTATTTCTGCTCAACCGGCACTGATTGAAGAAATTAAAGAGAAACAGCCACAGGATGATTTCTTGAAGGTCATCGAAGAAAGGGAATCTAAACCGAGGCCAGGGTTCAAATTTGAAAATAATGTACTGAAATTTCAAGAAAGACTATGTGTACCAAATGATACTGAACTGAAAAGAAGAGTTCTGCAAAAGGGCCATAACTCAAAATTTTCTATTCATCCGGGGAATACGAAAATGTACCAAGACTTGAAACAGAACTTTTGGTGGCCGGGAATGAAGAAAGAAATTGCCAACTTTGTGTCAAAATGTCTTCATTGCCAACAAGTCAAAGTGGAACATCAGTGACCCGCAGGCTTACTGCAACCCTTACCCATACCAGAGTGGAAATGGAAGCATATCACGATGGATTTTATCATTGGATTGCCTCACTCTAGAAAAGGTATGGATTCAATTTGGGTTATTGTTGATAGACTGACCAAATCTGCTCACTTCTTACCTGTCAAGACAATTTATAATGCAGACAAATTGACTGTAATTTATATTGATGAAATTGTTAGACTGCATGGAGTGCCTGTATCCATTGTTTCTGACAGGGATTCGAAGTTTACATCGAGATTCTGGCAAAGCTTACAGACTGCATTGGGTACTGAACTGAGACTGAGTAGTGGCTATCATCCTTAGACAGATGGCCAGTCAGAAAGGACCATCCAGACTCTGGAGGATTTACTGAGAATGTGTGTCCTTGATTTTCAAGGAAATTGGGAAAGCCATTTGCCCTTAGCTGAATTCGCCTACAACAACAGCTATCATTCGAGTATTGGTATGGCGCCTTTCGAGGCATTGTATGGCAGGAAATGTAGATCTCCAATTTGCTGGGCAGAAGTTAGAGACGGGCCTTTGCTTGGGCCCGAGATTGCTTATGAAACGACTGAGAAAGTAAAGCTGATACAGCAGCGACTGAAAACTACACAGCGCGGACAGAAAAGTTATGCAGATGTCAGAAGACAAGACAGAGAATATGAAGTGAGTGATCACATTTTTGTGAAAGTGACACCAATGAAAGGCCAGACTCGTTTTGGAGTCAAAGGCAAGTTAGCGCCGAGATATGTCGGACCGTATGAGATTATTGAGAAAATCAATCCAGTGGTGTATCAAGTTGCGCTTCCTCCTGAAATGGAGCATATGCACAACGTCTTCCACATTTCTATGTTGAGAGATTATCTCCGGGATCCATTCCATGTGATTGAGCCTACTCGGGTAGTGTTGAGTAATGACTACACTTACGAGGAACGACCTATACAGATTGTAAACAGACAGATTAAGAAACTGAGAAACAAAGAGATCCCGTTAGTAAAAGTCGACTGGCAAAACCATGGTGGCGTGTATGCCACTTGGGAAAGGGAAGATGACATGGCTAAAAGATATCCTGAACTGTTTCCACTAAACCTTGTTTTCTTCCAGACTGAAGGTAACTCGAGTTTAGAGGACTAAATTCTTTTTAAGGAGGGGAGACTGTAACAACCCTCGTTACTGTTTACCGAATAACCACTAATTACCGTTAAACTGAAACTGATTATGACAAGTGATGGAACTAATTGAAATACTGAACTAACTGACTGAAATCTGAAACTAAATTGATTGAATATATCTGTTTAGTTGTATATCTATCTGTTGCTTGTTTGATTATCTGTTCATGTCTTTATGTTTAAACTGCTAATTGAAGGCCTTATCGGCGATCGAACCAGAAATTGATTAGTGTTTTATGATCATCATAATTTATGTGGTTTTAGGGTGTAATTATCTGGAAACTGATTAGGTATGATAACATTAGATTAAATGGTACCAAATTACATGAATTGGACTTATTTACAATTAGACCACTTAGTGGCCACTACCTTACACATTTTGAGACTTGTATACATTCAACTAAAACATTTGATCAGCCATATTTGAGAAGCTCAACCGACCAAAGAGAGAGAGGAAGTGAGGGAGTTGAATTCAACTTGTGATTTGCTTGGAAATTGAAGTGAAGTTTTCCATTTGGGCTCCTAGTCTTGTAATTGAAGCTCTAGGTAAGGAATTCAAACCTTTTGATTTTGAATTTAAGTGAGTCTTGCATGATCCATGCCAAATTGTAGAACTAAGACATGATTTAGCCTTAGATTGTTGAATTATAGCTTAATTCATGCATGCATGTTTACATCCTTGAGTTTTGATGTTGTTTTTCATGAACTTGTACATGCATGTTCATATTCTTACAATGAACCATGATTTCACCATGTTTTTGAAAGTTTTGGCTCACTAGAGCATGAGATTGAAGCTTTGAATTGAGTTTAATCCATGCATGTTGCATGTTCTTCATGTTCATGAAAATTGGTTTGAAATTGAGTTTGAATTAAACACCCTTGGGCTTTGATTTCTCAAATTGAGCTTTAAATCATGTTGTTTTAAGTATTTACAAGTGTTTTCCAGGTTTTCAGCCCAAGAGGATCAAAAATTTTGCATTTAAACTTGATTTTGAGCTTGGGACTCAAATCTGGAATTTCCAGATTTTGGGCCTACGCTCGAGCGAGGAAGTCCACGCTCGAGCGTACACTCTGTGATCCTGCCTTCCGCTCGAGCGAGAAAAGTGACGCTCAAGCGTTAAATGCGAGCATCTAGTACTTTGCATGAGTTCACAGTCTGCTCGAGCGAGGAAACTCACGCTCAAGCGAGGACTTCTGTCTTACGCTCGAGCGAGGGTCGAGCGCCCATCGAGCGTAAATTTGGAGCATCCAGTATTTTTACTGTAGCACATAGTTCACTCGAGCGACGAAGTTCACGCTCGAGCAGAGATCCTTTGTCTGCATGTCCACTCGAGCGTAGAAAGCCACGCTCGAGCGAGACCCCTATTTTCAGCAAATTTTGTTAAGTGTTCAAAAGTGCATCTTTGCATCCTCTTTCCATCCTAGGCATTCCTAGGGCATATTTAAGGCATCTTTAAGAGGATATAGATGTAGAACACACTGAGGCAAATTAGGGATTAAATTATTATCTTTCCCAACTGTATAGCTTAGTGTGTGTTTAATCTGTAAACTGTGTAGGGTTGGTGACTAGGGACGCGCTCTAGCTTACTGTAGCCCAGAACTCTGTGAGTAACAATTGTGTAAAGATATGTTCAAAATGATTATCTTCTGAATACTGAACTGAACTGTTTACTGAACTGATATTGTTTACTGAATGAATGTATGTCCTATATTCTGAACTGTACTGTGGCATCCTTAGCACCTACTGTTTACTGTTACTGTTATAGAGATCTCTGTCGGTTCCCTCGTGGAACCACTACTGTTTACTGATTGATGGCCATCATTACTGTTCGGTCTTTTAAGACCTACTGTTTACTGTTATGCTAATGGATGTACCACATATGACTGATTGACTGAAAGATTGAAATACTGATTTAATGAACTGTTTTCATTACTGTATGGACATTCATTCTAAACCTCTTTACGCATTATGTTATTCACTGGGCTTTAGCTCACTGCTCATATATATATGTAGGTGTACAGGCACCGGATCAAAGCTAGAGGCGTCGGGGTAAACTCTAGTTTTGTCAAGCCAACTAATGTGCCTCACTGTGAGGTTCTGAACCTGCCAAGCTATGGCATAGGGGTGTTTTTATTTCCCCGTCTGTCTCTGTACCGTTGTGTAACACTGTATAGACTGAACGTTTTGCACTGTACTGTTTATCAAGGATTAAGTCCCTGTTCTGACTGGTTGTATATGATATGCATACTGTTTTGTATTGTTCTGTATAAATGTATGAAAAATCTTTTGGCATACAAACTGTCACAGCTCATTGGACATTGTTTATTTACTGTATTGGCTTCCGCCAAGCCATGTACTCTGTATTATTGTATTACTGTTAAGCAGGCCTTCGGTGACCTAGGGTTACTAGCCGGTTACGGTGCTAAACCCATAGGGGCGGGTTTGGGTCGTGACACAAATAGGACTTGTGACAACTAACAAAATGTAATTTGGACCCGTAGGCTTGGAGTTTGAGCCGAAAACGCCTTAAACTTAGTCGAAAAAGGGCGTTCCGGGGGTGAAAATTCAAAACATCCCCCGAACAACCATGTAGCTCTCACGGACGGCTTCCCCTTGACAAATAGGACTTGTAACAACTGACAGAATGTAATTCAGACTCGTAGGTTGGGAGTTAGAGCCGAATACGCCTTAAATTTAGTCGAAAAAGGGCATTCTGGGGGCAAAAATTCAAAACAGCCTCCAAACCACCATGTAACTCTCACGGACAGCTTCTCCTTGACAAGTTGGACTTGTGACATCTGACGGAATGTAATTTGGACTCGTAGGTTGGGAGTTGTTATTTTAATATACTAGGTTTGTTTCATTTTATGTTAATGATATATGCTCTGCCTTTTTCATTGAATAATTGTGCTTGAATTCGTGCTTTTAAGCCCTATTCCAATATGCCCAAATATTTTTCATTAGGAACATACTTTTTATTTTATTTTATTTAATTTACTCCAAATTTCGTAAACATTTTGTTGTGCAAGAAATGCTCTGAATTCTATTACGCCAGCCAATTGCTGTAGAGTCTGGCAGTATTGCATTCCTGGATTGGTTTGTGGTAAACATGGGCATAGTGTTCACTCTAGTTTTCTCATTGTGTAGGTTAGTTTATACAATTTAAGTTGCCTGGCCCCAGTGGAGTAGTAGTATAGAGACCATGGGAGTGGATTTAGCAACTGAAAGGGCAGGATTTGCTAAAATGGAGGATGTTAATTTCACTGATTCAAAATTGGTATATCACGTCCTAGATGCCCTCAGATTAGTCACCCTGGTAAGCATTCTGTTATGTACAGAAATGTTACAGTTCGATTTGGCTGTACTTTATTAGTCATACTTTATTTCTTATGTAACTGTCACAAGGTTGTCATGTAAAGGTAAACGATGTGAATTTGTTTCCTTCTTTTTTTTTTCTTTTCTTCTAGGTTACTAGATACCCTTGAATTATTGTCACCCATATTTGTATTTAGTAAATTGAACTCCTGATAGCTGGATTTGACTTGATTAACCATACATGACATGGGTTTTTGTAATTTTAGTGACTTTATTTCTCTTCTTACTTCTAGTGACTAATTTTTTTTTTTTTTTTGGTTTTCCCTATTGCACACTCTAATGACCTGTGGGTAGTTCATGATGTGACAGTATTAAATCATTGCTTCTGTGTGTTAAGTGTTGGGGTGCAAGCTCAGGAACCATTTTACCAAGTGAAGTAATAGGTTATTTTTTATTTTTGACTTGCATCCAAATTTCCTATGCTGCTGTCTATATCACTAACTTGATTAATTACACATTCTTAATGTCTAGAAGCATATTAATCAGTTATTTTTATTTCAAAGGGTTGATAAGTGTATAAAAGCTTAACCTTAATGTCTCAGGGTGACGGTGATAGTTATAATAAGCTAATTGGGGTTATCCACCACAGAGAATATCTTGCCCCAGATGAGGTGGCACTTCTTGTGGTATGTTGTTATATGACAAGTAATTTTATTTTTTTTTATTTTCTAAGTAACAATTATAATTTGCCATTCTCACAATTTATTTTTATTTTTCTTTGTTTCTTGTTGCTCGACAGACAAGTCTAAAGGCATTGTCAGGAGTAGTATCTTATATTGATAGTGTTAACCACGACTCTCTTCTTACTGCTGTAAGTTACTAATGTATGGACTTGACATGTAATGGTAATATTTTATCTATCATCGAGGCTAACTATTTAAAATTCTCATATGTGATTGCTCTTCAGATATTTTGAATGAGCATGTAGGACTACGAGCCTGATGTGATGGATGCATTGGTTGAGCTGATAATATCTTTGGTATGTCGGTCTTATCTCTTGTAATACCTGCAAGGTTGTTATGTGTATCCTTCTTAAGCATATTTCATTGTATTGAATTGCAGGCTGCATCAAGCGGTAAATATGTTGATTCATGCTTGGACATGCTTGTAAGCAATTTCATGCCTCCACATTCTTTCCTAGAATTGCTGAAGCAGCCACGTGGTCTTGCAAGAAAGGGCCAAGTTCTTTATCGGCTACATTCCGCGCTAAAAGGTATTTCTAATTTAGTGCCTCTTGCACCTTTAAGACTATTGCCAATAGTTATTCAGAAAATGCTGAACGTTTTTAGCAAGGAAACTGTGAGTTACAAATAATGCTACCCAACTTGAATTTTAGTTAGTTTTTACTATTAAATTTGTCGTTCTATTTTAGTCGATGTTACTATTGTGTATCATATTTTTGTGAGAATTAAAATAATATTAATTCAGAAAGAAGAATACCTCCTGCCATGATGTTCAAGTCTTTGAATCTTGTTCTTGAATGCTCAAATCTTAAATGTATAAACAAAACCTACTCACTGAACACTTTTACAGAACCATATGGGAAAAGTGGAAAGAATAGAGTTTCAAGCTTATTCTATTCACAAAACAACGTCTGTGTTTGATGGCTATCATAGGCATATATATAGATAGGCTTTGACCCATATCCAAGTGTGACTCCTTATAACTTCCCACCATCAGGGAGGTTGTAAGGTCCCATGAAACCACCATATGGGATAGTGAACAGACGTCAGTTACCCATTAACCATTAAACTAATTAAATATATATAATAAATATATATATATATATATAATATAAATAAATAAATAAAACAAACATGTGGCATATGGGCCACTTTATGGATATTCTTACATTCTCCCACTTGGCACATATAACACATTGTTGACTGTCGGGTAACTAAAAAACTGATTATGGACATTAAAGAAAAATACCCAAACCTTAGAGTTATAATACACGAATCATGGCAGTTATACTTTATCTATTAAGTATTTCCTTCCATGTATTACATTGTATTACACTCTCAACTTTATGTGGTGTCATTCTTTATGAATAACTTCTAATAAGTTATTCTGGGTCCAATGATCCCTATGGATCAATAGTCCCGATGGACTGCATAGCATCACAAATACTTTAGGTGCACAAAATGATGCTTTTCACTAATAATAATCAAAATGTCATGACAAAACAAAATAAAACAACAACTAGAAAAATTATTAAGCTAACCAATCAGTCCTATGCCCTCAACGTGTTTTGAAAACACCTTTACAGAAAGACATTTGGTCATGGGATCTGCAACGATCATATCGGTACTAATATGCTCAATGCTGACTTCTTGCTTCTTAACACGGTCTTGAACAGCAAGATACTTTATGTCAATATGCTTGCTTTGGCTACCACTTTTGTTATTGTTAGAGAAAAAAACCGCAGCCGAATTATCATAGTAAACCTTTAATGGCCTAGAAATTGAATCCACAATTCGAAGCCCTGTGATAAAATTCCTTAACCAAATAGCCTGTGAGGTTGCTTCAAAGTATGCTATAAACTCTGCTTCCATTGTTGATGATGCAATTATCGTCTCTTTAGCGCTCTTCCATGAAACAGCACCGCCTGCTAGCAAATAGACATATCCTAAAGTGGATTTTCTGGAATCTTGTCAACCCACAAAATCTGAGTCTGAATATCCAACCACCTCAAGACAGTCAACATGCTTGTAAGTAAGCATGTAGTCCTTGGTTCCCTTTAAATACCTCATGATTTTCTTTGCAGCCTTCCAATGTTCCATTCCTGGATTACTTTGGTATCTTCCAAGCATCCCAACTGCAAATGCAATGTCATGTCATGTACAAACCAGAGCATGCATTAAATTGCCTATGGCAGACGCATAGGGAATGCTAACTATTTGTTCCTTTTCCAAATCATTTTTCGGACATTGATTTAAATTGAATTTGTCACCCTTTAAAATGGGCGTTGCATTAGGAGTGCAATCACTCATCTTGAATTTCTCCAAAACTCTTTCAATGTAGACTTTATGAGACAGTCCTAATGTCCTTTTGGACCTATCTTTGTGAATCTCTATGCCAATGACATAAGAAGCTTCACCCATATCCTTCATTTCAAAATTTTGGGAAAGAAATTGTTTAGTATCATGCAAAAATCCCAAATCATTAGATGCAAGTAAAATGTCATCCACATATAGAACTAGAAAAATGTATTTGCTCCTACTAACCTTAAGGTATATATAGTTGTCCACAACATTCTCCGTAAAACTGTATGAAGTAATAACATTGTGGAACTTTAAATACCACTGTTGGGAAGCTTGTTTTAGTCCATATATGGATTTCTTGAGCTTCCAAACTAAGTTACTATCTTCATCAGCACAAAAACCTTCAAGTTGGTTCATGTATACTTCTTCCTCAAGATCCCCATTTAAAAATGTCATTTTCACATCCATTTGATGTAGCTCTAAATCAAAATGAGCTACTTGTACGGGGGCGAAATTCCCTCTGCTCTCCGTACTCCCTGGACGTCAAGCTTCTCGTGACGGCGTCTATCTCTGCAACACAGAAATGGTGAGCTGCCCGGCGATGGTGTGCCGGATAGACCCTCCGATGATCAAGTCAGACCACTGGAGGAAGAAGAAGGCTATCAAAGAGAGAGTGTTCGTAATAGAGTGAATTCGCATACCTCTAACGTTCGTCTTCCTCCATATTTCTAGGCTGGCCATGCAGCCTCAAGATTGTGCGCGCACTACTTCTACTGTCCTTTCCTGGACAGGTGGCAGTGCTCACCTCTCGTCACCTTACGCGTGTAAAGGCTTAATCTCTCCACCAGTACACGCAGAACTGTCCAACGGTATTGAGATACACGTGGAGCAGATGTCCTCTTTCCTCACGCCATTGGCCCAGGTAGCACACTTAACCGGAGTACCACGACCGGCCTATCACTTGTGGAAGGCTGCCATCACATGCGCACAACCGAGCTATGTGTCGCCGGCCTGTCCCTTGGCAAAGGGGCCAAAGGGCGATGCTCATGGCCGAGCTAATATTGACCAGCTTATTAGGCTAACCGGTTGTGAGATATGCCGGCCTCCACCCGTCTTACCTATATCCTCGGTCACACGAAGCCCCACTTATCTCGGCCGATCAGTCAGAGACGTGCCGGCCCTAACCGCGTCCATAGCCTAGTCCGGGCTACTTTAACTCGGTCGCCACTTACTAGTGCCACTCTGCCAAATGTAAGCGAGTCACTACTCGGTCACGCCACAGCCTACGTCTGCCTCGCAGGTCTTCCCGATCGTGGCCATGGCCTAGGCCTGCCCAGCCAGCCCCATCACCGTGCAAGACGGTCCAGTAGACCGCATCAGTGGAGGGAACGGCGTGACGCCGTGAAATCTATCACGACCCGTGCTATCGTAGCTCGGCTGTACTAAAGGTGCAAATCACCCCTCTCACTACTAATGCCATAATAATTCGAAATGAATCCTTCTTAGAAACTGGAGAAAATGTATTATAATAATCGATGCCTTCTCTTTGAGTAAAACCCTAGGTTACAAGTCTAGCCTTATATCGTTCGACATTACCATTTGAGTCTTTCTTGGTTTTATAAACCCATTTATAGCCAACAGCTTTAACTCCTTTAGGCAACTCGACAATTTCCCAAACTTAGATTCCAACTCTTTCTTCATGGCATCATACCATAATTTAGAATCATCCCTATTCATGGCATTGGAAAATGAAATAGGATCATCTTTAGGTCCGATGTCAAAATCAAACTCCATACAAAATAATCACCAGAAATTGCTGACTTTCTAGCTCGTGAGGATCTCCTTAATTCTGTAGTCTCAATTAGGACTTGAGCTATAGGCTCTATGTTGACTTGTTCCTCTTGTGGTGAAAGTTCTTGAATTTGTTGATTTTCAAGACTATCGGGTTGATTATCTTGAAAGACAACCAATTCACCTATATTCATGGGTGTTGTATCCGGATCCCATGATTCCTTCCACTCTATATTTCAAGGGTAACTCCCACTATGGTCAACTTCCTCAATAAACTTAACATTTCTGGCTTCAACAATTGTAAGTAAATTTGAAGGACAATAAATCTGTAACCCTTGGAGTTTTCCACATAGCCTATGAAAAACCCACTAACTGTTTTGGGGTTCAATTTCTTTAAATGTGGGTTATACACCCTCACTTCAACTGGACAACCCCAAACGTGTAAGTGTCTTAAACTTGGCTTCTATCTTTTCCATAACTCAAACGGTGTTTTGGAAACAACCTTGGATGGAACCCTGTTTAAGATATGCACAGCGGTTTTCAAAGCTTCACTCCATAAATTTATAGACACATTAGAATAACTAAGCATGCTTCTTACCATGTCCATAAGTATTCGATTCCTTCTTTCAGCAACACCATTTTGTTGTGGTATAACAGGCATTGAATATTGTGCAAGAATGCATTCTTCCATAAGGAACTTAGCAAATGGACTTGGTAATTGTCCCAATTCTGTGTACCTCCCATAATATTCTTCACCCCTATCTGACCTCATAATTTTAATTTTCTTTTTTATTTGTTTCTCTACCTCTGCTTTATAAACTTTAAAGGCATCAAGTGCCTCAGCCTTATCAAACAAGAGGTAGAGATACATGTATCGTGTGAAGTCATCAATAAATGAGATAAAATATCTCTGACCATTCAGACAAGGCGGAGTAAATGGTCCACAAATATCAGTGTGTATGATTCCAAGAATTTCCTCACTCTTTTTGGCACCTTTACTGGTCTTGTTGGTCTGCTTTCCCTTTATGTAGTCCACACAAATACCAAATTTGGTAAAATCAAGAGTCGAAAGGATTTCATCATTAACCAACCTCTTTATTCTCTCAATGGAGGTATGTCCCAATCTCCTATGCCAAAGAATAGAGGAGGACTCATCAACAATATTACGCTTAATACCAATATCACCATGCAAGGTTAAAAGATTTTATTCAAAAATAGGATCCAGATTTAATTTGTACAAACCATTAATTAAAGTACCAAATCGTACAGAAATAGAGTCTTGAAACAAACTAAAATTTGCACCAACAAACTGAAATTCAAATCCAAATGGTACTAGTCTAGAAATAGAAATTAAGTTTTTTGAAAAAGATGGAATGTAAAATGCGTTTTCAAGATCCAAAACAAAGCCATTTTTTAAAACAAGTCTGAAAGTTCCAACAGTTTCTACGTGCAAACACATCCCATTGCCCGAATAGATGCCTTGTTCACTTCTCGTCGATTTCGTTAGGCTAAGGAAGCCCTGCATGGTATTAGCAATGTGAATTGTAGAACCCGAATCAATCCACCAATCATATTGATGAGTATTAACAAAATTAAATTCATAACACACAAGAGATATGAGATTACCTTTTTTCTCAAGCCAGTTCTTATACTTGGGGTAGTCTTTCTTCATGTGACCCTTTTTCTTGCAAAAGAAGCATGCATCCTCATTGCCATGATTTTTAAATGGCACTTTACCAAGCTTCTTCCATTTCTGATCACCTTTGCCCTTTTTCCATTTCCCTCCTTTATGTGTTGCTAAATGATCACTTTCCACGTTTCCATGCTTTAATCTCTTCTCCTCTTGAACACACATGGTCAAAAGTTCATTGATAGACTATTTTTCCTTTTGTGTGTTGTAAGAAATTCGGAATGCTCCATATTCCACAAAAAGAGAATTGAGTATGAAATTGACAAGGAATGACTCAAAAATCTCAATCTCTAAGAACTTAAGACGAGCTGCAATGTCCCTCATTTCCATAATGTGCTCACGCACACTCCTAGAATTGTTATGCTTCATTCCTGATAGTTTTTTCATTAGGGTGCTTGCCAATGCTTTGTCAGAACTAACAAATTGCTCTTCAATAGCCCTCATGTAGTTCTTAACCTTATCAGATGGTGGGATTGAGCCCCTAATGCTCTGGCTGATATGTGACTTTATGAGCATAAGGCTTAAGCGATTAGATCACTTCCACTTATCATAAGAACTCTTTTCTGCAGTGGAACTCTCGACCGTGGGTTCAGGAGGTTCATCCACACGGAGTGCTAGATCAAGGTCCATACACCCTAATGTTAGAAGGATTTTGTCCTTCAAATCCAAAAAATGATCACCGTTCGAGAATGTAATACGAGAAGACTCATTACACAGTACAGAGGTAGAAATCACTGCAATTACCAAGAACATCATTAATGCTTTGAAACAATAACTATAGTCTGAATCAACCAATGTCAAATTCAATAACAAATCTAAACCTTCCTGTGGGTAAAGGTCATTAAACTGTATTAGATTTGTTATTACTTTATAATAAGACTAATGGGTTCCAAAATATTTAAGGAAAAGAAACTCATACCTGTGGGTTTAGAGTGTTCAATCCCTTTAATACCCAACCCATTATCTTATTCCAATTAAATTTCATAAATAATTACTTTCCTGTGGGGCCAAGAAACTATTTATAAAACATAATTGCAATGCAAAAATGCCAAATTAATTTTTAACTTTATGTGACCAAAATACTGAGGATCACATCTTTATGTCTTAAGATGCTGTGGCTACTCTTAAAACAGAATAAATTTTTTAAATATGGCATAATTTATTAATGTGAGCAAATCCTTATAGTCACAACAAATACATAATATTTTAATGCACATAATGTATAATACATAAATCAGAGTAATATCACATGAAAAATCCCAAGACCAAACACATGTAATTCAATCTTATACTAGATTTTGCTTAAAAATTAGACCAAAATAAATTCCATAAGCCCAACACATAGTGTATTCATGCTCTTATTTCACATGAATTTTCAATGCATAAATAATTACCTTAATGCATGTAATATAATATTACATTATTTTAAATAACATGCCAATGAATCTCAAAAATTATAAAAACTAAAAGAATATGTTATAATTTACTGTATGAAATTCACTTGAATTTTTTTACTACTTAAACATGCAACTATAATAAACAAAACATCCTTAACAGCATGTTAAAATTTCTTTATGAAAATTCTAGAAATAAATTCAAGTCTTTCATGCCTTTTAAAATAAACCAAATAAATCTAAATAAAAATGATAATTTCTAGAATTTATACAAAATAAGAGGACGCTTTTTTATTTTATTTTAATGTTTGTCAATAAATAAAAATCAATACTTAATGACATACAATAATTTTCCAAGATGAAATAGATTCAGAACAGGAGTAATTTTAGATGTAAATACTATAATCACATAACAGAATGAATTCTACTAATCCCTATAAGTAATTCATCATGCAATAATTCATTTTTGATAGACATCAAATTAATATTTTAATCCATCAAGTTTCATATATATATATATATATATATATTAAGATGAATCAAACAATGAACATTATTCTGATAATTCAAACTTTAAATAATGTTAAACTATATGGCACAATCACAAGTCATGTATAATGATGGCACCATGTTGACTGAAACTTCACTATTAAGTATTAGACTATCAATTTTATATTCAAAAGTATGATGGCTTGCAAGTTCCAAAACCTCCTTGACAGAAGAAAATAAACAAAGGGCTAAAAGCAGAGACGTGGTGTACTCAGGCTGATCAAAATATTAGGAAGCGTAAACCAAAATAATATATCATAGCCAACAAAACAAATCGAACACATGAAGAAAATTATCATGTCGAAATCATAACGGAACAGAGGCCCAGCAAGTGTATAAAACAGAACGCAATAAGATTTGGTCTCCATGACATACAATAACGCTAAACAACAAGGACAGAAGGTGGCTCTAATACCAATTGTGAGAATTAAAATAATATTAATTCAGAAAGAAGAATACCTCCTTCCATGATGTTCAAGTCTTTAAATCTTGTTCTTGAATGGTCAAATCTTAAATGTATAAACAAAACCCACTCACTGAACACTTTTACAGAACCATATGGGAAAAGTGGAAGGAACAGAGTTTGAAGCTTATTCTATTCACAAAACAACATCTGTGTTTGATGGCTATCACAGGCATATATATAGATAGGCTTGGACCCATATCCAAGTGTAACTCTTTATAACTTCCCACCATCAGGGAAGTTGTAAGGTCCCATGAAACTACCATATGGGATAGTAAACAGACGTCAGTTACCCATTAACCATTAAACTAATTAAATATATATAATAAATATATATAATATAAATAAATAAATAAAACAAACATGTGGTATATGGGCCACTTTATGGATATTCTTACAATTTTCACTATAGCATCCAAGCAGAGTCGATTATTTGATGATTTGTGCGGCAACAATGTGGTTTGAGGGAGGATTTTGTCTACTTAGTTCATCCACTTTCAAAATAGAATTGGCACTTTTGATTGTTTTTTCAATCAATCTGGATTCTCTTATAACTTTTTTTAACTGTGCACCTATTTTGCCTTTTTGTGCCATCATGTGGGTTATGTACCTTGTATCTGTATGCCTTATTGTTATCTACACCCTATGAGTTGAGTGTCCCCAGTGAGGTTCCCTCCACATAATGCATTGACATGTTTGTCCACATCTGCATTGGGTAATAACTTTTTTGCCTGCTCATGACCAGCCATTTTGGACTACATCTTGCACATTGCAATAGCAAGATACATGCTACCATACATGATTCTGCTACTGTAATATGGGCCATTGCGTACTAATATTTGTAATAATTACTACTATACACTTGTCTTTCCTACTGACTATGCTATGCTTGAATATTCTTGTGTCTTGCATTAATAAATTTTCAATTTTTGATTATAATAGTGTTTTCGTTGTTGTTGTAAACCATCTATCTAATGTTATACACATCTGTTCTTGTAGTTGATTGCGTTATATGTAGAGAACATGTTAATATTGGAGAGTGGTGCTATGGGAGAACTTGTTGGGATTCTGTTTATTTGTATGCTCGGGTGAAGTTGACAAAAGAATTGCATTTGGCCAATTGAGAAGATTTGCTTGGCAAGAATTACAACTAGCTACAAACAACTTTAATGAGAAAAATGTCCTTGGATAGGGGGGGTTTTGGAAAGGTTTATAAAGGAGTGCTAATACTAAAGTGGTTGTGAAACGATTAAATGACTATAAGAGTTCTGGTGGAGACGCAACATTCCAGCGTGAAGTTGAGATGGTAAATGTAGCTGTTCACAGGAATCTATTACGTCTTATTGGGTTCTGCTCAACACCAATAGAATGCCTTTGGTGTATCCCTTCATGCAAAATGCCTTTTGATTTATTCTAGTGAATTTTTGAAGTCTTTTGATTTTATATATAGCTGGTGTAGGATGTCACCGGTAGCTCATATGTTTAAATAGGTTTGTATGAAATTATTATTTTAAGTTGGAATATACTTGGTTTGCAATGTTGACATTAAAAGTTATAATTTTGTTTGGATGGTTGTAAGTGAAATAGATGCAGATTGTGGAATGTGTGATAATATATATATATATATATATATGTGTGTGTGTGTGTGTGTGTGTATTGTTTTGTTTGTATACATGTTACAGGTTGCATGGAATACATATTGGTTGTGGACAAATTAATTTTAAAAACAAAAAACAAAAAATTATGTTTTTGGCTACTAAACAATTGGTCGCCAAAAATGGAATAAATATTTTTAGTGACTAAATAGTTAATAGCTAAAAAAAGAATTAAATAGAAACAAATATTTTGGTGACTAAATATGTAGTAGCCATAAACAAAAGACTTTAGGCAACTAATAATTTAGTAGCCAAAAATAAATAAATAAAAGAAATAAAATTAATTAGCGACTAAAACTTTAGTAGTTAAACAAAAACTAGACTTTAGGCTACTAAACCATTTAGTAGCTAAAAGAAATAAGATGAATAAAAAAGAAAATTAGCAACTAAAAGTTTGGTCGCCCTAAATGGTTAAGTTTTTGGCGACAAAAAATTTTAGTCGCTAAAAATATAATGTTAAATTTATTATGAACTTTTGGCGACTAACAAATTAGTCGCCAATTGAATACTTTCAATGACTAAATAATTCTTAGTCGCCAATTGAAAACTTTTGGTGACTAAAAAATTAGTCGCCAATTGGGGACTTTCAGCAACCAAATAATTTTTAGTCGCCAATACCTTTCCTGACAATAATCTAGCGACAAAGCTGGCGACCAAAAAGTTTAATCGGCAAAACGTTTTGACAACTAAAATATGACTTCTGGTGATTAAAAATTTAGTCGCCAAAAGTGTAATTTATTGTAGTGAATTTCTATCATAAAATTTACACATTTTGCTAAAATTTACACCTTTTCTTAAAATTTAAACCTTTTCGTGGAAATATTTACATCTTTTCTGAAAAGTTACTCCTTTTATGAAATAATTTTTTCATAAAATTTACACCTTTTGTTGGAACTTATACCTTTTGTGAAAACGAGACTTACACGTTTTGTAAAGTCACATACACCTTTTGTGAAAAAAAACATACACCTTTTCTGAAAAGTTACATCTTTTGTGAAATAATTTCTTTTATAAAATTTAAACATTTTATTAAAACTTACACATTTTCTGAAAACTTACACCTTGTCGTGAAAATACTTACATCTTTTGTGAAAAGTTACACCTTTTTTGAAATACTATTTTTTTTATAAAATTTACGCCTTTTGTTGGAGCTTACGCCTTTTGTGAAAACAAAACTTACACCTTTTGTAAAGAAACATACACCATTTGTGAAAAGTTACACCATTTGTAAAATAATTTCTTTTATAAAATTTACACCTTTTTTTTAAAACTTACACATTTTTTGAAAACTTACAAGAAAATGTGTAAGTTCCAAGAAAATGTATAAATTTTATGGAGAAAACAATTTCACAAAAGGTGTAACTTTTGACAAACGGTGTAAGTATTTTCACGATAATGTGTAAGTTTCCGAAAAGGTATAAGTTTTAACAAAATGTATAAATTTTATGAAAAAAAATTTCACAAAAGATGTAACTTTTCAGAAAATGTGTAACTTATTTCACAAAAGATGTAAGTTATTTGACAAAAGGTGTAAGTATCATTTTCACAAAAGGTGTAAGTTCCAATAAAATGTGTAAATTTTATTATAAAAAAAATTCACAAAATGAGTAACTTTTCAAAAAATGTGTAAATATTTTCACGAAAAGATATAAATTTTCAGAAAATGTGTAAATTTTAGCAAAAGGTATAAATTTTATGAAAAAACTTATTTCACAAAAGGTGTAATTTTTCAAACAGAGTGTAAGTTTTTTCACAAAAGATGTAAGTAACTTCACAAAAGGTGTAAGTTTCATTTTAACAAAAGGTGTAAGTTCCAATAAAATGTGTAAATTTTATGAAAAAAATTATTTCACAAAAAAGAGTAACCTTTTAGAAAAGGTGTAAGTATTTCAACGAAAATGTGTAAATTTTCAGAAAAGGCGTATGTTTTAGCAAAATGTGTAAATTTTATGAAAGAAATTATTTCACAAAATGTGTAACTTTTCAGAAATAGTGTAAGTTTTTTCACAAAAGATATAAATAACTTTACAAAAGGTGTAAGTTTCGTTTTTACAAAAGATGTAAATTTTATGAAATAATTTATTTCACAAAAGAAATAACTTTTCAGAAAAGGTGTAAGTAGTTCCATGAAAATGTATAAATTTTCAAAAAATGTGTAAGTTTTAGCAAAATGTGTAAATTTTATGAAAGAAATTATTTCAGAAAATGTGTAATTTTTCTGAAATAATGTAAGTTTTTTCACAAAAAATGTAAGTTATTTCACAAAAGGGGTAAGTTTTGTTTTCACAAAAGGTATAAGTTCCAATAAAATGTGTAAATTTTATGAAATAATTTATTTCACAAAATGAGTAGCTTTTTAGAAAAAGTGTAAGTATTTCCACGAAAATGTGTAAGTTTTAGCAAAAGGTGAAAATTTTATAAAATAAATTATTTCACAAAAAGTGTAACTTTTCAGAAATAGTATAACTTGTTTCACAAAGGATGTAAGTTATTTCACAAAATGTGTAAGTTTCATTTTCACAAAAGGTGTAAGTTCTAATAAAATGTATAAATTTTATGAAAAAAATTATTTCACAAAATGAGTAACTTTTCAGAAAATGTGTAAGTATTTCCACAAAAATGTGCAAGTTTTCAAAAAAAGGTGTAAGTTTTAGCAAAATGTGTAAATTTTATAAAAGAAATTATTTCACAAAAGGTGTAACTTTTCAGAAATAGTGTAAGTTTTTTCACAAAAGTTGTAAATTATTTCACAAAATGTGTAAGTTTCGTTTTCACAAAAGGAGTAAGTTCCAATAAAATGTATAAATTTTATGCAAAAAAATTTATTTCACAAAAAGAGTAAATTTTCCAAAAATTTGTAAGTATTTTCACGAAAAGGTGTAAGTTTTCCGAAAATGTGTAAGTTTTAACAAAATGTGTAAATTTTATGAAAAAAAAATTTTCATATATGGTGTAACTTTTCAGAAAAGGTCTGACTTGTTTCACAAAAGATGTAAGTTATTTCACAAAATGTGTAATTTCATTTTCAGAAAAGGTGTAAGTTTTATTAGAATGTGTATATTTTATGAAAAAAATTATTTCACAAAATGAGTAACTTTTCAAAAAAGGTGTAAGTATTTCCACAAAAAGATGTAAGTTTTCAGAAAATGTGTAATTTTTAATAAAATGTGTAAATTTTATGAAAGAAAAATTTTCACATATGGTGTAACTTTTCAGAAAATGTGTAACTTGTTTCACAAAAGATGTAAGTTATTTCACAAAAGGTGTAAGTTTCATTTTTAGAAAATGTGTAAGTTCTAACAAAATATGTAAATTTTATGAAAAAAAATATTTCACAAAAGGTATAAGTTTTGACAAAAGGTGTAAGTATTTTCATGACAAGATCTAAGTTTTTAGAAAAGGTGTAAGTTTTAACAAAATGTGTAAATTTTATAAAAGAATTTATTTCACAAAATGTGTAACTTTTCAAAAAAAAATGTGTATGTTTTTCACAAAAGGTGTAAGTTATTTCACAAAAGGTGTAAGTTTCATTTTTAGAAAATGTGTAAGTTCTAACAAAATGTACAAATTTTATGGAAAAAAAATATATATTTCACAAAAGGTATAAGTTTTGACAAAAGGTATAAGTATTTTCACGACAAGGTCTAAATTTTTAGAAAAGGTGCAAGTTTTAACAAATGGTATAAATTTTATGAAAGAATTTATTTCATAAAAGGTGTAACTTTTCAAAAAAGGTGTATGTTTTTTCACAAAAGGTGTAAGTAATATGTGTAAGTTGTCAAAAGTTACACATTTGGTAAGTAATTTCACAAAAGGAGTATGTGTTCACAAAAAAGTGTAAGTAATTTCACAAAAAGCCGTAAATTCTCAGAAAATATGT
The DNA here is from genome assembly GCA_022316695.1 of Camellia oleifera. Classification (NCBI taxonomy): domain Eukaryota; kingdom Viridiplantae; phylum Streptophyta; class Magnoliopsida; order Ericales; family Theaceae; genus Camellia; species Camellia oleifera. Next base: position 92,747,857 of record CM039309.1, read on the forward strand.
AAATAATTTCACAAAAGGAGTAAGTGTTCACAAAAAGTGTAAGTAATTTCACAAAAAAACGTAAGTTCTTAGAAAATGTGTAAGTAATTTCACAAAAAAAGCATAAGTTCTCAGAAAAGGTGTAAGTAACTTCACAAAAAAGTGTAAGTTCTCACAAAAGGTATAAGTAATTTCACAAAAGGTGTATGTAATTTCACAAAAAAGTATAAGTTTTCACAAAAGGCATAAGTTTTCTTGAAATTACTTACGCTTTTTTCTGAAATTGCTTATGCCTTTTGTGAAAATTTACGCTTTTTGTAAAAACTTACTCCCTCTTGTGAAATTATTTACACCTTTTTGTGACAATTTACACCTTTAAACATATAATATATTATTTTATTAATTTACCTGGAAAGTGACCTGCTTAGCAGGTCACCAATGTGTAAGTTTTCAAAAAATTTGGTATAACCTAATACATAAAAGGAGTAAATGCAAAATAGAAAGGGTGTAAGTGCCTTGCATACCATATACAAGGTACACCTAAGAAAGGTCCATGCTTATTTGGTATATTATGAAGGATAAATATTCAAAAGATTGTTTTACCCTTTTGTATTACTAAAATAGCAATACTAAATCTGACTTATAAATTTTATTTTATTTTTTGGCTAGAACATTTAAAAAATTAAATAAATAGAATATCAATAAAAATTAAATAAATTTATTTTATTTTTTAATTGAGACTTTTAAATTTTATTTTATTTTATTTTAGTAAGTATAATACATAATAAAACTAAATAATTTGTCTATGTAATAGTGAAAAAAAGAAATTAAGTCTTTATCCCACCATTTGAAAAAAATTTCAATTTTTATCTCATCATTTGGAAAAAAAAAAAAAAATTAAGATATATGTATTTGAAAGTAAAAGTGATTTTGTACAAGTTAATCCCATGGAATTATTATTCCATTATTTATATCCCACTTTCCCAGTAGGATACAACAATTCCATATATGAAGGATATGGAGTCTAGTTGATCTGCTAATCCGACTTACAAATTTTTAACCAAACAATAGACTCTCCATAGAATGGACATGAAATCCAATCCCCAAGTATATTGTCAAGGGATAGAATTCTATAGATTTATTTCACATTCAACTACTTAAGATGCATCCACACCCATTGCATTACACAACACCCTCACTAGGGGTGTAAATTTGGCCTGGCCCATGTCGAGCCTTGCGAGCTCCCACAAAAATTGGGCCGAGCTAATCCACGGGCTAGAAAATTAGGCCCAGGCCTAGGGGGTATTCGTGCCTTAGGCGGGCTGGTGGGCTTGAGCCTAGACTCGGGCGGGCCTAAACAAAGTTTTTTAGTTTTTTTTTTTATTTTTTCTATCAAAATTTTATTATTTTTCACCAAAAGTAACACTGGGCCTCGAGCAGGCTGGGCCTCGGGTTGGGTTTTGAGTGGGCCTTAAGCGGGCCGATGGGTCGGGCCACAGGCCGAGCTTCAAAATGATGCCCCAAGCCCAGGCCCAGGGCCTCGGGCTCGGGCTCGGGCCTAAACGGGCTGGGCTCATCCTGGGCCATACGTGGGCTTCAAGTTACCCATGGGCCATTTTTACACTCCTAACCCTCACACACCTGAATTATACACTCAAAGTGGGATGGTAATTGTTAATTTAACTAGAATTTAGACATACACACATAGAGGGCGGGTCTTCAAATTTGGGTTCACACACTGCATATATACTTTCAAAGAGAGAAGCAAAGAAACCATAACACTCTATATAAATATATCCTCATTGGTTCCTCTCCATCTCAAGAAAACTCAACACAGCACAACATAACTCTTTCTTCAGAGAGAGAGAGAGAGAGATGGCAGATAAGAGAGAGAACATCAAGTGCAAGCTAGAAGAGGAGAATTATAGTGGATGAGAGGATCGAGAATAGACCGATTCCAAATGGTGTTTCAAACCAAAGAGTGGAAGCGTGATTCCAGTACCCAGGAAGTCGGTGAAGGAGATAAAGGCTCAACTTGTTATCGATTCTCTTACTTCCAAAAACAACCACCACAACTCAAATTGATTTCCATTCCAATCCAATACACCCCATGACATCCATATATCATTGTAATATTTCACTAACATCAACTATACCCATATTTATGTAGTCAACCACTTATTTATTGATGCAACTGTACTTTTCATTTCTTTATATATATATCTTCTATATTATATGTATTAATCCTTTTGGTTGATTTGGTGAATGGATAGTGTCTTTTTCTTTGATCTATGTTTTATGCGTTGGGATCCTCTAGAGTGAAATGGTAGAGTGAATTTGTGAGGGCGCAACACCTATCCCATTAATAGAACGAAGGGCTAAGATCACTTCCTCCCCAAAACGACGTTGTTTTGGTGATGAAAACCCAAAAAAAGAAAAAAGAAAGAAAAAAAAAAGAAAAGAAAAAGAAGAAAGAGAAGAGCAGCAGTAACAACACGAACCAAGTAAGAGAGAAACTACTGGTGACCCATCAAAAGAAGAAAGTCATATTTCTAACCCTCCAAAGTAATGAATCAATATATATTATAATCATATGGATGCAATAAATTTAATTTTTATACTAGAAATTGATGATAATTTATGATGATATAATACCCAGTACAGTAAAAGAACAAAAGGACCTAGTATAATAAAAGAACAAAAGGAATAGAAATTTTTTCAAGGTGAGAGTGAGAGAGAGAAAAAGAGAGAGAGATTGATTCCTAGAAAGAAACCCAAATAGCTTGAATGAAGTGAAGAGTCTCTTTAAACATAAATTCTTTATAATTAGTAGAAAATTTTTATTTCCCTTTTTATTTTCAATTAATTACCTCATCAAATCCTTATAAACAATAATAAATTTTAGCACTTCCAACCAACATTTTTTTCCCCAGAATATTTACAAGTTTAATAGAAATGTTTTTGAAAATAGAGATATGCAAAGAAAGGTTATGATTGAAGGTGAATTTTGGAGGGAGAAAAATAAGCTAAATTAATGAAGAAACCCCAAGACAAAATTTCAAGCATTGAAACCCTTTGGACTTTTAAGTAGAGAGAGAGAAGGAAAACAAAAAGGGAATCCTAGATCTTCCACAATGATCCAAGAGGAGGACAGGCTAACGGCGACAGCTTTCTTTTTCCTTAGCGTTGAGATCCTCCTTCTCTTCTCTCCTTCTCTTAGCCCTTCTCTCTCTCTCTCTCTCTTTCTCTCTAACTCTCTCCCGAAACGACTGAGTGAAAAGTGAAACCTAGAAATTTAAATTTTGATTTTTTTTTTCAATTTGCTCACCAAAACGATGTCGTTTTAGTGAGTTTAAATCTTAGCTATTGGTTGGTGAGTGGGCTACGTGTTGGCTGTCTCTCCTTCACTGTAGAAGATCATTGTAGAGTATTACTTTAGAGGATCTTAACTCATGTTTCACTAGTTTCTATTTAAATGTATTACTTAATTAACATCCATGCTACAATATCCATCTAATATATATTCCATAATACACTAAAAAAATTTTGATTTTTTGCAACGGCATACTCATTATGCCATCTAAAAAAACTTTTAGCGACGGCAAACAGGGGGTCACAATAGAGGGCGTTGCAAAAAACTTTTTAGCGACGACATCATGCCGTCGCCTTTTTTTTGCGACGGCATTTTACTGTCACCAATAATGTGTAAAAATAGAGACCTTTTTGCGACGACACTGTTTTACCATCGCCAAAAGTATTATTTAAGACGGTAGAAATTGCCGTCGCAAATTTTTTTTTTTTTTTTTTGCGACAGCATATTTTTTTCTGTGATGGCATTGATTTTGTCACAAAAAAGGTTTTTGAGTTTTTGCAACGGTGTGGTGCCGTCGCAAAGAATGCAATATTTATTAAAAATTATAAAATACCTGTTTTTTGCAACAGTTTGGTGCCGTTGCAAAAAATAAATAAATAAATAAAAATAAAAAACCTAAAAAACCTGTTGTAAATTAATTAAAAATATTAAAATTACCTGTATTCAATGAAAAACAATTTAAAAAAAAAAACCAACAATTGCATAATAATATAAAAATTCTGTATATAAATAATAATTTTTCCATAATAAATATATTTTTGCATTCATAACTATACGTTAACAAAATTAACCCAGTACATAATGTTCCATAATACATATATAATGTTTAAATACATAATGTTATTCATAATTGAAAATAACATAAATCAAAATTAAAAGTTTTCCTCAGCATTCTCCGTATTACAAAAACAAAAATTAGTGGCATTCTTCACAGGCATGAAATCCACAAGAAGCAAACTCCTACTCCGGAAATATCTGGAAAAAAAATAAAAATAATTAATGACAATATAATTATGTGTTAATATATTAATTACAAAAAAAAAACATAAAAATTTAACTACTATACAATTAGAAAGATAATTAAGTAAATAATTGTGCCTAGACCGAAATCCGACTCTAACTCTCAAACCGAGAACCCGATTTGAGTCACGTCTTCTCTTACACGTCCCTCGTGCCAAGGCGGTCCTGTGTGCCAAGTTTTGTGCTAATCCGACGCCGTTTAATGATTTTGGGATATTAACACATTCAATTCTAAGTTTTTTAGAGAACAAGTTTACCTAAAGTGAAATTCGGCTCTAACTTCTAAACCGAGAACCTGATTCAAGTCCCATCTTCTCCCACAAGTCTCATGTGCCAAAGCAGTCGTGTGTGCCAAGTTTCATGCTAATCTGACACCATTTAGTGATTTTGGGGTGTCAACACCTCAAATTCTAAGTTTTTCAAAGAACTAGTTTACCTAGAGTGAAATCCGACTCTAACTCCCAAACTAGGAACCCGATTCAAGTCCCGTCTTCTCTCACAAGTCTCTCGTGCCAAGGCGGTGGTGTGTGCCAAGTTTCGTACTACTCCGACGTCGTTTGGTGATTTTGGGGCATTAAAACCTCAAATTTTAAGTTTCTTAAGAAACTAGTTTGTTTCTTAAGAGTGAAATCGGGCTTTAACTCCCAAACTGGGAACCCGATTCAAGTCCTGTCTTCTTCCACAAGTCTCTCGTGCCAAGGCGGTCGTGTGTGCCAAGTTTTGTGCTACTCTGATGCCGTTTGGTGATTTTGGGCCATTAACACCTCAAATTCTATATTTCTTAAGAAATTAATTTGTTTCTTAAGAGTGAAATCTGGCTCTAACTCCCAAACCGGGAACCCGATTTGAGTCATGTCTTCTCCCACGAGTCTCTCGTACCAAGGCGGTCATGTGTGCCAAGTTTCGTGCTAATCCGATGCCATTTGGTGATTTTGGGGCGTTAACACCTTGAATTCTAAGTTTTTTAAAGAACTAGTTTACCTAAAGTGAAATCCGGCTCTAACTCCCAAACTGGAAACCCGATGCGAGTCTCGTCTTCTCCCACAAGTCTCCCGTGCCAAGGCAGTCGTGTGTGCCAAGTTTCGTGCTAATCCGACACTGTTTGGTGATTTTGGGGCGTTAACACCTCGAATTTTAAGTTTTTTAAAGAACTAGTTTGCCTATAGTGAAATCCGTCTCTAACTCCCAAACTGGGAATCCAATTCAAGTCTCGTCTTCTCTCATAAGTCTCTCGTGCCTAGGCGGTCGTGTATGCCAAGTTTCGTGCTACTCCAACATTGTTTGGTGATTTTGAGGCGTCAACATCTCGAATTCTAAGTTGCCAATTGGTTATCAACAAATATCTAAACAAAACTTTTGATTTGTTATAGCGGAACTCAATTTACTTAACACATTATTATAAATAAATTTATAAATTAAATATGTAAGTTTCTAACATTATCACAGTGATATCATGGCATACTTTAAGCACCTCAATGGGTCATCACGATTAACTTCAAAGAACTTGTACACATTTCCCAACACCATAATAATAAAACTTTATGGCAAATGCTAGAAGTGATTCTTATATATTGTTTAACATTAAAAATTATATAAAAATGTCTTAAAAATATTTTTAAAAATATTATTTTTAATAAAAGTGTATTGAATTTAATAAAAATGTTTTGTGATTTTTAATTTTTTTTATCTTTTACTTATTCACTAAGAGCACTTATTACTAGCAAAATCCATTTCTAATTTTTTTTTTCTTTCTTCTTACATCTTAAGATCACCTTCAATAGAAAAGCTAAGAGTGCACTAGTGTTAGGTGTTACAGTGGAATTGTGCAGTTTGAAACACTCCTAAATAGGCAATTGCGGCAAAGCCCTTGACAAGAGAGAGAAGGAAAGGGATAGACATAATTGGATCTTATTTTCATACTTAACACACATTTTAACTACATTATTTGACCATCGAATAACTTCCTAAATTAACAAATATTTTTAGAAACGAAATTAAATCATACTTTTATGATTTTTTGTCAATTAACAAACACTTCAATACACAATTTTATCCATACCACCATAACATTTCTTAACCAAATCCTACATTAATATTATATATATATATATATGCGCATGTAACCTTGACAAGAATATTCTCCATCTGGCAAACCTTAAAAAGAAAAATAATAAACTAATGCGCAAGAGGGACCTGTTGCCTACCAAAAGTAGTAAAACACCCACTAAAATAGATGCTTCCATCCACTTTCCATGAGGCTCTATTAGAGTCAATTGAATGGTTCCCACTTCCCAGCAAAACCTTAAAGATGTCTTTTATTATTATTATTATTTATTTCCAGTGTCATCAACACTTCATAACCATTTCCATAATTTTGTTGTTTTCAATAAACCTAAAATGATTTCAAAATTGCAGAGCAATTTAATCATGGTTGGTTTTCACTAGAGAACATCCACCTAACTTTCTGATAATTCTAATGTGAGCATATATGTCAACCTTTTGTCATGTTTTAGAATTGATTCAATCTATTCCACTCCACCGATGTTCTGACGCCCAAACTCTCTTTTGATTTGATTCTCATGCTTTGAACCCTCACCTAGGTGGAAAAATTATTAGAAACCAAAGTACTTGTCTATATAATACTCATGATCAATAAGAAATCACAACATACACGAAATAGATCGTTACCTAACAAATGTGAATAAACATATCCTAATCTATAATATAAAAAAAAGTTGAAGTGATTGGTTTAAAATACCACGTAAGTAATGTCACATAATGTTTTGACACTACCGAATAATTACTCAACCTCATAGTTACTCTAATAAATGTCTTGATTGTATGAAAACACTACAATAATCTTAAGTTTTCTTCTTTTTTGGTTTGTCTTCTGGCAGAATGTTAACAAGTTAGTATGTTAAGTTAGTACTCAACCCCCAAATTTCTCCATAGAAACCTAAGAGTACAACCACTTAAACTAAGAAAATTCAATTTAAAATTCACATGACCTAATGTTCTTCAAGTGATGCTACTGTGAAATATTTGAAAATAATTGGATTCCAAGTAGTAAGTGCAATTCACTAAGGATCTGTTAAGCTTTTTCATTCTTTCATTCTTTTTTTTTTCTTTTTTTTTTTTCCTTCTTCTTTTTGTTCTCTTCTATAATTTTTTTCACAAACCCAAAATAATAATTTATAATTTTTTTTCACAAAGCTAAGGAAATTTGAAGTTAGAAATGTTACTTCATTGATATGCAGAAATGAGTGTGCAGCATATGATTCTGTATATATTATTGGAAATTCAATTTGGTAATAGGAAGAATTATTAGAGAATAGTAGTCAAAGGGAAGAAATGGGAACTTAAAAAGGGCAATGAATATTTTTATCAAGCTTCAATTCAATGTGGATGAACACTTTGTGTGCAGAGAGTATTAAAATAGTTGTGCTAGTTAGTTTATTACAATTTCTAAAACAATTATTTGGTAACAGATTAATGTGCGTGTGTGTGTATTAGGTTTGGGGGAATTAAGAAAAGTTGCAAAACCTAGGGCATCAACATAGATAATGGGGGTATTTCAAAAATTTGATAAACTAAATTGGAAGTCAAACATGAACTAATGTATGTATGTATGTATGTACGTATGTATGTATAAACATGTGTGTATGTGTGTGTGTGTGTGTGTGTGTGTGTGTGAGAGAAAGAAAGAGAGAGAGAGATGAGTAAAGAGTAAAGAGTAAAGAAAGAAAGACATACGAGATGTTGAGGTGGCGGAAGAGGAGACCGAGAATGGCGATGGAAGAGAGGAGGACAAGAAAGACGTCAGAGGGGAGGGTGAGTATGCTTGAATTCTTGTATGCGTAGTGGTAGTACACCAGACTCTCGCATATCATCTCTATCACCGCCTTCCCTCCTTCTTCTCCTCCTTTGACACTATTGCTGCTCTTGCACTCCGAAGCCCTTTCCATTCACACAGTAGCTTCGTTTGTTGCTCGCTGTCATCTGCCGCTTTCCGTCTTCTGCCACCGCTCACCGTCGATCGAGAGAGAGAGAGAGAGAGAGAGAGAGAGAGAGAGAGAGATGGGTAAGAAGAGATTAGGGATTTTGGTTTTGGACCCGAGAGGGGGCTTGTGATTGGGGATTTTTTGTTTGGGGTTGAGGGGGCGGAACAGAGCAGGAATGGGAAAAAAAACGAGGGGGGAAACAGAGCAGAAATGAAAAAAAAACAAAAAAAAATTGGGTCACAAATGAAATTTAAATAACAAAACAACGCCGTTTAACTTCTTTTTTTCTTTTTTTTTTTTTTGGCAACGGGGGTTGCCGTCGCCAAAAAACTTTATTTTTTGTTAAAATAAATTTTTTTTTTTTTTTGTAGTTCATGAATTTTTTTTTAAAAAAATTTCATTTTTTAAAAAAAATTTCATTTTTTTTTAGTTACTAAGATTGAAAATTTATTTGTTTCATTTTTATTTTAATGAAAAAAAATATATTATTATTTTTTTATTTGGTAGAAGTAGGGGTAATATTTTAATGAAAAATATTTTCCACTAAAATAAAAGTTAATTTTCTGTGGTCAATGAAAAATATTTTTCGGCGGCTCATTTTTTTTGCTTACTAAAAGTCATGAACTAATTTTTTGTGGTAAAGGAAAGGGAGCGGCAGTAGTGGTGAATGTGGTGGATAAGAGATGATGGTGGTGGTGGTGGTGGTGGTGGTGGCAGTGGTGGTGGTGATGGCGAATGAGATTAGTGGTGAAGTTGTGGTAGTGGTAGAATAGATGGAGTGCCAGGGGTGAATGAGAGGTAATGGTAATAGTAATGGCAGTAGTGGTAGTGGTGGTAATGGAGTGGTGGCGATGGTAGTAGTAATGGTAGTCGTAAACGTGAAGTGCCGACAATGGTAGTAATAGTAGTAGTGGAATGGCATTTGCAGTAGTGGTAAAGGTGGTAGAGGAGATGGGTGGTGAGAGAGAGAGAGATGAGTGAGAGACAGATAGAGGAGAGAGAGAGAGAGAGAGAAACAGAGACAGAGTGATGAGCGATTGAGAGAGAGAGAGAGAGAGAGAGACAAAGTGGTCGCTAAAAAGTGTCTTTTCTTGTAGTGGATCGATAAATCGAGAGGAAGCTCAATAAATAGAGAAGACGGGAGAGAGAGAGCGAGCAACGCGAACACACACACACACACACACACACACAGAGAGAGACAAAAAGAGAAATAGATAGAGAGTGAAAGACAGAAAAAGAGACAGAGAGAGAAGAGAAATGAACGAGAGAGACAAAGAGAGAGAGAGAGAGAGAGAGAGAAAGAGAGAAGAGAGATGAGCGAGAGAGACAGAGATAAGAGATATGAATGAGAGAGAGACAGAGAGAGAAATAGAAAGAAGAGAGATGAGCGAGAGAGACATAGAGAGATAGAGAAAAGAGAGATGAACGAAAGAGATAAAGAGAAGAGAGATGGGCGAAAGAGATAGAGACAGAGAGAGAAAAGAAATGAGAGAAGAGAAAGATGAGTAAGAGACACAAAGAGAGACAGACAGACAGACAGAGAATAGTGATGAGTGAGAGAGAGAAAGAGAAGATAGAGAGAAAGATAAAAAAAATGGGTAAAAAGATATAGACAAAGAGAGAGAGAGAGAGAGAGAGAGAGAGATAGAGATACAGAGAAGAGAAGAGAGAGAGAAGAGACTCAGAGAGAGAGAGAAAGAAAGACAGACAGACAGACATAGAAGAGTGATGAGCAAGAGAGAGAAAGAGAAGAGAGACAGAGACATAAAGAGAAAGAGAGAGACAGACAGACAGAAAAGAGTGATAAATGTGAAAGAGAGAAAAGAGAGAGAGAGAGAGAGAGAGAGAGAGAGACAAAGAGAAGAGAGACAGAGACACATATAGAAAGAGACAGACAAACAGACAGAGAAGAGTGATGAGTGAGAGAGAAACAGAGACAAAGACAAAGATATAAAAAGATGAAAAAATTAGTGAAAAGAGAAATGTTCAAAAGAGTAAGACGACGTCGTTTTTTTTTTTTTTTTTTTTTGTGACAGAAAAATACTGTTGCATTTATTTAAACCATTTTGTGACTACATATATATGAAGCCGTCTCAAAGCCACAATATATATATATATATATATTTTTTTTACTCTTTTTTTGGGTATAACGGTACCTATTACAATCGCAAAAAACTCTTCTTTTTTTTTTTGTGACTGCAGTTGGTACCATCGCAAAAACTCTATTTTTTTTGCGACAGCAATCTCTGCGTCGCAAATACTCTATTTTTTTTTTTTTTTTGCGACAGCAATTTCTGTCATCGCAAATACTTTCATTTTTCGCGACAACATTTTATGTCGTCGCAAATACTATATTTTTTGCGACGGCAAGTTGTGCCATCTCAAAAAGGCACATTTTTTGCGATGGCAAGTTGTGCCGTGGCAAAAAGTTCCGTCTTTTAAGCCCACTTTTGTTGTAGTGATACATGGTTTTCCTAGGTAGCACTCCTAAAATTTTTGCAATATTCGATTACTGAGATTGACCCCCTCATGATTTTTTTTTTTTTTTTTTTTTTTTTTTTTTTTTTTTTTTTTGTGATTTGTGAAAAATACCAGTAGTTATAAAGAGTTGGTGATTTCGGAGTACTTTTTTCTTTCCTTTTCTTGGGCCTTCATATTTATGAATATGACCCAAAACCATTTTCAGGCTCATTTATATATAATATATAGGGTAAATTACAATTTGCCCTCATTATATTTGGTCAATTTTTTACTTTGACTCTTAAAATTTATTTTTTTTCTCATTTTGGTCCCTTCATGTTTGAAGTTTTTCGTAGTTTACTTTTAAAGCTATCTTCTGTTAAAAATTAGATAGAAAATAACACATTAACAATCACATGATATAAAAATATTTTATATATAATTCACACATCTGACATAAACTCAAACATTAATATAATAATATATATTATTTATGTTATGTGGACAATTATCATGTATTTTTTGTTTAACTTTGAACATAAGTTAATTTTAAACATAAACTAAAAAAACTTGAAATATAAAAGGTTAAAATGAGAAAAATCAAATTTTAAGGATCAAGTTAAGAAAGTAATTAGATATAACAAAGAAAAAATATAATTTAACCTAATATATATGAAAATTTTCAACAAACCACCACTATGGGCACTTCTCTCTCTATATCTTCACCGGATGTTGCTGAGTCCACTCTTATAAAATGTCTAAAAGTTTATCGAAAAAGTTATTGGTGAGTAGTAAGCCATACATTACTATTTAATCGTACATTCTTATTTAAGACCTTCAATACCCTTAACGATGACAAATATTTATTGAATAATTTTTATATTTTAACAAAATTTTTAGTTGATATGACTTATGATTGACAGTCCAAATTAAGAAAAATATTTTAGAACTCTAAAAGAAATATTCTAAAGTAATATTAAATTATCCTTTTTCTTTTTTTTTTTTTTTTTTTTTTTTTTTTTTTTGTGTTTCTTTGGTTTTTATTTTTATTTTTATTATTTTTTTTTTTTTTAGATACATTGGCAACTTACTAGGACTGCTTTTAGAGCAGTTCTATTAGAGTTAACTATCAGTTCTGTCAAATTAAAAACTATTTTAAAAAGATGGTTAAAACTTATTTTTTAACTTTTTTTTAACTTATTTGTAAAAAAAGAAAATAAATTAAAAAATAAGAAATAATTTTTAACCCACTTTTCAAAATAATTCTAAATTTACAAAACATTTTCCGCGGATGAAAACCATGAGTTCAGGGTCAGTCTTCCTTCCTGCAAGGAATGTCTAGTGACTGACCACGTGCATAAACAACAGACAAATTATGGTCGGCTGTAAAACTGACGTCATTTATCAATTGATTTATGACGCAATAGATCTTCTTCTTAATACATTTAAAAAATATATTTTTAATATAAATTCTTGATAGATAAATTCTTATGGGTAAGTAGAGACTAAACAAAAGAATCAGTTGCCCATCTTAAAATCAAAAGAAAAAGAATCAGTTGAATTCTTGTTGGCACCATGAATAAATAAATTATTATTATTATTGATAAATTATAGAACATATGATATTCTTCCACTCATTTAGAAATTATGAAAAGTTATAAATCATTAAACACATGTAAAAAGATAATGGAAAATGTGAAGGTTAAAGGAAGATATGGAAACATAAAGATAAAGTGAAAGATCATGGAATGTGAAGTATGAGAAATAGAAGAATGTGGTAGTTATTAGGTAATTTTTTCCTACAAATGTTTGCCTATAAATAGTTATTCATAGCTACATTAGGGAGGATCCAGAACTCAAATAAAAGACAATTGATTTATATTTTATGTACTTAATTTTTTACACTTTATTTTATGCACTCATTTTCGCAGCATAGGAGTAGAGGCAAATTTTCTACACTTTATTTCATACACTTCATTTTCGAAAACATAAGAGTAGAAGATAAATTAATGGTTAGTTTGATTGTTCACTCAATCACCCTTATTATTCACTCAATCATCTTTTTCCGTCTCTCTCATTCTTCTTTTAATTTTTCTTTTCTCTACATTTGGCAATTTTGAATCCCTTTCATTAAGGTAAAAGAACCTGTCAACACTAATAGCTTGATAATTGACTTGAATATAATCTGTAAAGATTTTTCAATCATTGCTTGGTATGCTCGCATTTATGGTATTTTCTTTCGTAAGAAAAATAAGCCAACAATTATTATTTTGCGACTATCTTTTTAAAAAATCTTATATAATATAATATTTATAAATATTTTGAGACAAATTATTAGAATTTAGTGATGTAGGATCAACGACAATAAAAAAAGAATAATTACTCGAAGGAGACATCATCAACTGTTATAATTTCAAGTTAATTAGTTAAAGAAGTATATCACAAAAGATTTTAAAATGATGCTCTTTCTGTCTCAAAATAATAGTCACTTTTAGATAATTTAATCTTTTTTAGTAATACAATTATTATACTTTAAAAATATTAATTTTTTAAAATTATCTTTTGATAGTACTTTTTTTAAGAATATCAATTGTTATAATTATACTTTTTGTGTTATTAATGAATTTAATAGAAAGACAAAATAAGAAATTCATATTATTTTAGTTTTTAATTTTTGAAAAGAAACTAATATTTTGGGATAATGAAAAATAAAACAAGTGATTAATATTTTGAGAAGAAATGAGTATAAAATTTAAAATTAAAAGTTAAAACTGAAATAATTAAAATTATTTGAATTAAAATGACATAAGAAATAAAATGTAATGATTATTAATATACTTTATTTTAAAATTTATTAGCGAGATTTATTTTTTTATTTTTTAAATTCATTTATATATAATTTTATGTATAATCGTTTAGTGTTTCTAGAAGCATTTTGTGTAGGGTAAGGCTGAGGGAGTATCACGTTTGTATTAAATTTCAAGGCTAATGATGACTAACTAATTTATGACCAAATCATTTCATCTAGAAGAAACGGGCCTCATGACTTTTCAAAATACTTTGACACTGTGGTTGAATTTATAGATTTGAATAAATATTTGAAAAAAATAAAATAAAGAAAAATAGATCAAATATAAAAAATATAATTACATTTAGTGGTAGAGTCAAAAATTCAAGATAGAGGGTGTACTTATTCCTGACACCATTAAAAAGGGGAAAAAAAAATCACACTAAATAACAACGAGATATTATAAATTTATACGTTTTTTTTTTTTTTTTTTTTTTGTCCATTATATATTGAGATTCAATATCACAATTCTATGAGAATTACATCAATATAGCTTAAAAATCCACCATTCGCAGCACAACTAAATTTATGATTAACAAATTCAACATTATCAACTCAATCAAAAAAAACCCTACAATAAAATTAAATAAAAACAATCAACTAAACAAATTCTATAATAAGAAAGAAATGTTCAATGAATTCAAACTTAACATTAACTTTCCAATTTAAAGTATAAAAGAATGACAATATATATATATATATATAATAGAGTACTTTTAAAAGTTATAAAATATAAAAGAATTTTATATAATTTAAGAAGGGATACTATTATAATTTTATAAAGGACAAATAAGACAAAAACTTCATATATAAAGAAAATAGTATAGATATGAAAAATTCAGGGAAACGTGACCTTCCTAGTCTCAATTTGGCTTCACTTCTGATTACATTTATTTACATTTCACACATTTTTTTTTTCTTTCCAAATTCTTATCAAAATCGATGAACCAAATATATCTGATAATTTTTTAAATTTGACTTAGCTAAGTTAAGGGGCAGCCTATAGTGTGCAACCCTCTTAGGGATGCATATCATATATACTCTATTAGAAATTGACGTAATTTTCTCACAAAATTTCCTAATATTAATTACAAAATTTGTAATCTCGTCATAAATTGGCGTAACAAAATATTCAAAATTTTGTGCTTAATCTTATAAAAGTATGTGATTTGGTTATAATATTTTTTATCACACCAATTTGTGGCCTAGTTATACATTTTATTATTGATATTATAAAATTTTGTAATAGAATTATACTAATTTATAATAAGGTGCATATAGTATGCACCCCTAAAAGGTGCACACCATAGAGTTTTCCATAAGTTAAATGTGGATAGATTAATGCTTGGGAGCACTGGGGGATCTCTAATGAGGTGACTCCCCCTTGATGTGATGGTTGTTTTTTTGTTTGTTTGTTTGTTTGTTTTTTTTTTTTTTTTAACATTTTCCAGCTCATTAGAGCTTTTAGTGATTTGTTTTTTTAGTAGTCTCTCAATCACTTCTGATGTGGATAATATAATTGCCTTTTGTTCTAATTTTTTTTACTTTTATTATGACCAAGAACTCTAAACTAGCGTATTCAAGAAGTTATTTAGTGGTCTTGGGATATGATTACATGCTGTTCAAGAGTGTAATATGATTGATGGAAGAATGAGTTCATAATTTTGTGTTGGATTTGTTGGAACAATTTTCACTGTATTTAAAAGATTTTAATTTTATTGTGTACGAAACAACAAATAGAATTTAAAGAAAATAAAGAAAAGGAGAGAATTTGTTTGATTATAAAAATCAAACTCGAAATAAAAAAATAAATAAATAAAAATAGATTTTATTTTGTTACAAAAAATAAAATTAAAATCTGATTTAAACAAATAATAATAACACTGAAAATAAATTAAATAACTTACTTGATTTAATTTGTTCGAATTATAAACTGATCAAGTCCAGTGTTTGACACTGTGTCCTTAAGACAGATTCGTCCTCTCCACGGTATTTTTAGAATTTGGACGTCTATCTCCTAGGATGAAATGATCTTCTACAAACAATAGCAGCACTACAAATTGTTTGCCTTACGAACACACTAAGTGTTTACATTCTTTCTTTTAGAAATAAAATGCAGCAAAATGCAGAGAGATTTATAGCAGATGATGGAGTACGAAAATTGGAGAAAAATTCAAATGGGAAGCTAGTCTATTTATAGATGTAAAGGTGGCTCTTGGTTTTAAATTGAACAGGTATGATACCTGTTGGCTTTGAATTCAAATAGATTTGAATCTGTTGGGTTTAAATTTAAACAGATACAAAAATGGGAAGGGCCTTGTTTGGGTGTGCAATAATACCAAATTAGTTTATTTTTGTTTAAAAACGGAAAGGGCCCTGTTTGGATGTACAGTAAATCCAAACCAGTTTAATTTGAATTCTGGATTTTATTTTACCAAAAATAAAATTAAATTCAAATGTTTTTTGCCAAAAAGATTAGTATTGGGCCAAACAAGTATAACCCAACCTCACACCATGCACCCGCGCCCAAGCCCAGCCCCAGCCCCAGCCCAGCCCGCCCGACCGGACGGACGGCGACGACGGCGACGTTCACGCGTGGTGATTTTTGGATCCAATGGGTCTAGCCCATTTTGCCGATAACCTCTCCCTCTAAAACACTTGGGTATCCCTTGGGGCACACCCCAAGTACCAAATCCATGCCTTATAAACCCATTCAAAACTTTCTACCAAATCAATGTGGGACAAGCCTTATTCAATACTTTTAAGGATTTTCCACAAAAACTCCATTTCCATGGAGCACACTTTGGCTTCAATTTCCCATTCACTCGGTAATGGTTTGAGCAACCAAATATACCACGTAAATCACAACGCGGCATAGAACGCGTTACCACTTTGACCTGCGTAAATCGACGCACGAGGCCCACCTAAATATTAGACTAAACTTAGGAAAATTCTGGTTTTACCCAGAATTTATAGCCATTTCCAACAATCCCCCACATGAATGGAATTTGATGACAACGGAAATACAACAAT